>JAWLRI010000948.1:1728910-1746616 GCA_034781795.1 Crypturellus tataupa | reverse complement strand
ACTCCTGCCATGCTTCCTCAGGGATGGAATCTGCTGGTAATTGATTTGAAAGACTGCTTTTATACAATTCCCCTTCATCCTGAGGACTCTATACGGTTTGCATTCACCCTTCCATTGATCCATCGCATGGCGCCTGCGCAGCATTTCCAGTGGGTGGTGTTACCACAAGGTATGCGCAATAGTCCCACCATGTGTCAAATTTTTGTCGCTGCGGCATTGCAACCTTTATGACAGCAGTGGCCGCATACTCTTATCTATCATTATATGGATGATATCCTCTTCGCACGACAGACGTGTTTTTCACCAGAGGATGAGCAGCTTATCACTATAGTGCTCAGTCGGACGGGTTTGATTATTGCACCAGAGAAGGTACAGAGGGAGGCTCCCTGGAAGTACTTGGTTAGTCCCTGTTAGTCCCTTTCCTGGACTAACAGCACTAGCCCACGTTCAGTGCCAGTGTCCTTGAAATCAGTGGAAATTTTATGCATGTACAAAGGATATCAGTGTTCCTTGTGTTTGTGAAAGCTGTTCTGATGTATTGCTGGTCCCTTGTAAGCTTCGACACATGACGCGCACACAGTCTCACACACACACACACACACACACAAGATGATAGAGTATTCTGCCACTTTCTATCTGGCAACGTATTAATCTTGTGTTTTGCATTCTCTAAAAGCTTTACCATTATAACATAATTACTGCTGAAATTGACCTTTAAAATATATTCCAAATTTCAAATGTCTTTCTTTAAATCTCTCAGTGAGCACCATTTTTCAATTTCACATATTATTTTCTTGTTTCAGAGAGGCGGAGCAAAGGATGGGAAGGAGGATTAGTGAATGAATGTCAGCATGTAACATATTCACATGGTGATAAACCAAAATTTGGTTAAAATTTACCTGGACATTTTTAATATCCAGTCTTCGAGCAGTTATTATTTCCCATCACTAAAAGAAAATCTAATAAGAGTAACCCAAATGTTGTATGCGTGTCTCACCCTTCCCTAAAGTAATTCAATCAGTTTAACTTCACTAATATTCAAATGTATATATATACACAGACAATATAAAAGTACAAATACTCCTGTGCTTCTAAATAATTTTAAATCACCTTTACTAGAACACATACTTTCCTAAATTGGTATTCGCAACTAAAATTGACTTGTGATTCTAACTATCCTTAAAAAAATATATAATCTTGCCTGCAAATGAGATGCCAAACCATATGGGGAGACAGATTTCTTTAGCACAACATCTGAGACTGAAAATGCAGACGTTGTAATAAGCAGATGATATTATGTGCGCTTACATTATTGTGCAAATAAGAAAGTGTAAAAGCATGTGGTGCAACTTCCACTCAAATAGGAGGAAATACTTTCCTCCGGTGCTGTTCTTTTTCCATTGCTCTGCCCCCAGTAAGTGGGGACAGAGAAGTGGGGGACAGGGAGGAGATTCCCACTCCAGGGCCGCCAGGGTCTGGAGGTGGTGACCCTGGCATCACACTGAACTGCTCAGCCTCCTTGCTGGGTCTCATCACTGTCCAAGCAACTGAGCTGCAGAAGGTCTCAGCAAACTGCAGGGCCCAAACGGCATCTCGTGGCTGAGCTAAGTTAACTCCTGCACACTCTGCGGGCGTTCAGACCTGCCCAAGAGGAGCAGCGCACCGAAGGTACAGGGCCAGCAGGTCCCGCGCAGAGCAACATGCAGGTAACGACAGACAAACTGATAGGCAGGGACTGCACAGCCCAAACATGTTTGGAGGGAGCCGAAGGGGGACAGCTTTGCTGGAAATCCTGGTTCTGTGTCCGTTTACTCCAGCTGAGGATCCGGTCCATTATTTCCAATTAGGTTTGATGGAGGATTAATCCAATCTCAAGTGCCAGCTTTCTGCCCCCCCAACAGCTGCTCATGGCATGACGTGCATGCTTTAACCTGCCGGCCCACCTTACCCTTCCTGTTATGAAGAAATGCCATGCAGAGTCAAGCTTGCTGGAAATGAAGACAAATGAAAATCATCTGAAATCTCATTAGCGACCGTCCAATGGCTTCACTGAAAGGTGGAAGGTTCCTGCTTCCCCTTTCACATAGCTGGTTTAGGTTGTGGCATTTTGTTGTGTGTCACCCCTCTTCCTCCCTTCCTACATGCAAACCTTCTTCCTCTTCCCTTCTACAGTATGGCAAGATAATGCAAATAAATTGCTCTGCCTTCCTCATGTCAAGGTTTACATATTGTTTTGTTGATAACGCTTTTGGTGTGCCTAATAGATGTAAGGGGGAAATATCTGTCTGCATCACTTCTAAAGTTTGTGTATTACCTGACTAGCTCACACTGCTTTAGAGGTTTTAAACCCTCCATAAGAAGTCCTTTTGCCTGTGAATCTTTTATGTTACATTAAAAGGGCTCTACTATTTGACAAGCAACGCTTGTCTCTACAGTTGGTGATGAACACAGCATGACAGGCAATGTGTGCCTCTGTCCAAGGCACTGAATCACAATAAAATGGTAAATTACTGTCTGTCATAGCTAGAAACTGCAGTGACTAATATTCAATTCCCTATTCTACATAAGATGAGGTAGGGTGTGGGCGTGTGTGGAGGGGACTGCACTAGTTTGGTGGCAGTGGGAAAAGCAAGTGTTAAATTCCTTTTTATTGAATCACTTTGAGAGGTTTGAATCATTTTGAGAGGTTGAGAGGTTTGAACAGGAGGAAAAGGATGAATTACTAGCAAATGACATCACGACCAGAATATTTTCAGATGACTCCAAATTCGTTATTGTTTGGGGATCATCGTGATAGAGATATTTGCAAAGGGGATTCACTCTTTTCACTCCCTGGCAGAAATACTGAATTCAGTTTTGATTAAAATGCAATAATAATTGTGAGTTGGACTGCGTGTCAGTACTGTTCAGAAAGGTCTCCATTAGAGAAGCCTCTATTTTGAAACAAGCCATTCATCATCAGAGTATAATTTCCAGTAAATATATCGTTTGTTCAACTGTAATGCTAGAGATAGATAATGTTTAAAATTCTCCCCTCATATCTCATTATGAAATAATTGATAGCAACATGGCTTTCTTTTCATTTGTGAGGCTTTTGTTGTTGTTGTTTTTCTCCCCATCTTCCTTTAAGGCAACCTCTTGAAACAATCAATATCAGCATTTTCAAAAGTGTGATACAATAAATAAATCTCTCAGACAATGACAGAGAACAGCCTTATTATAATAAATTTACCATAAATAAAACTGTGTGTGATATTCCTAAGAGCCATTTTTACATGAATGCCTTCAAATTTTGTGCTGGGAGAGAGAGGAAAACAGGGAAAAAAAAAAAAAAACCAAAGATGTGTATTCACCAAATAGCTTCGTTCACAAAATATATTAAATTCAGTTTGCTGTATGTACCATACATAGTAGCCCCCTTTCCTCTGCAAAAAAAAATCCGGTCTTTTTAATGCTTGTAATTCTTTAATTAATATTAGCCTTGATTGGCATATATGACTGTATTGTTTGCATCCTTTTTAATAAGATACGTTGCTAGAGCAGGGGTCATAATGCAACTGTTGCCTCACAAACCACTTTTGGAGTCTTCTGTTGAAATATTTTAATGGACCCAAATCAGCACGAACCACCTGCATTAGCCACAGAAGTCCAGCTTTGAAGAGACCCAGCAAGTCCATGCCACATCGGCTTAAATAGCAACACAGACCTGAAAGGTAGTTAACTCTGCTTGGTGCAACTCAAAAAATCCTGTCTTGTCCTCTTTTCCTCTCATTTCATATGTTGCAATCCAGCATCGCGTGCGGATTTGAATTTTCTATGAAAATTTCTCCACCCACCCTTCCTCCCATCCCCACTGGTTTTCATTAAAATTGAGGCTCCATTGAGAATTTGGCATCTAGCTTTCTTGAGCCTTATCAAAACTGAGCCTAAAGCATATGTTTTAATTTAAGCACATGCTTAAGTGACTTGCTGAACAGAAATCAAACATATGCTTAACTTTAAGGAGATATCTTTGACTTTGAACAGAGATGCTTCAGGTGTCTACAGCAAACATCAAAAGGAGGAAGAGTGGATTTTTATGCAAGGCTTACAATGTGTTAGGATTTGGTATTGGTACTAGTATACAAGAACTGTTACGAAGGTGTTAAAAAGCAGGCTTACACAGGGAAAATGGGCTCATCAGAAATTTTGTATTGCTCCTTTTTCTACTTGTATGTTTGAAGTCTTATACTTTCCTCCTGATTCACGCTCATGTTATTTGAACTTCAGAACTATATTATTTAGAAAGAAAGGAAAGAAGAAATAATACCTGGTAGGTGGTATATGTTTTGATATTAATAGTAATACTTGACACTCAGATGTCACTTTTCATCCACAAAGCACTTTACATAATTAACTAATTCATCTTTGCCATCACAGCGTGAGAGGGAGCTTTTCATTGAGGCAGTACGGGGGCTGACTGTTTTCAAAGAGTGATCAGACTACCCATCTGAGACAGCTCTGGGGATAAACATTGACTAACATCTGGACAGGGTTTCTCCGGGACCTCCTGCATTTCAGGGCACTCCACTCCCAGGGCAGTGGGTCCTACCACTCCTACCCGCGGATGTACTGAAGGAATGTTTATTTGGAAAATACTGGCATGCAGTTCCCTGATACTCCCTCCGAAGACTGAGTCTGGCTAGCAGCTTCATGTATCGGCATGGGGAAGGGTGCTGTGTCAAGTCTGCTCCAACAACTCTCCCTCTGGGGCTGTCCCTGTGTCCTGGTGACTCTGTATCCCCACCGAATACCCAAGACAGGTTTCCAGTCCCATGAGTGTCTCTACACCTATAGGACCTACACAGCCAGTCACAGCCATTGCACCTACACAGCCAGTCACAGCCAGTGGGACTGGGTGGACGTGGGTGTCGCTTGGCCCAGGTCTGCAGGAAGAACCCATGTACCACAAAATCTCCTGTGAAATCTGCCTTTCCTCCTGTTTGGATGGGTACCAGCATCCCCACCACCACTGCCATTGCAAGCAAATCACAGCAGTGACAAAGGGCACTCAGCAGGCTTGGCATGAGGTCACTGACTCAGCAACTAAATTGGATGACAAGATTTTCTTATTTTCTTCTGTATTTCTTTTCCCTATGGGATGATGGAACTTTTGCCTCAGGGTTCGATCCAATGCTCCTCACAGGAAGAGACTATCTTTCTGCCTATTTTTTTCAGTGTTTCATTGTTATCTATGGGCCAAGATGCAGATACCTCCCACGCTGCCAGCTAAGAGCTTAGGAGAGCTGTTCTAACCCAGTCACGAGTCAAGACATGTCATTGTCATGTCAGGGACACGGGTCCTGACCCCGCACTAGGGAGCATAAGGGGGGTCTCCAGGATAAAGAATAAACTGAGTAGTGGCTACTGCCCAATCCCAAATACCTCTAAAAGCAACAGAGGAATTCAAGCAGCATTTTGGGTGCTGCAAACTAAAAGCAGCCTTCCCAGGTGCCTTCTCTATAGTCAGTGGAGAGAGAGGAGCACTTTGAGGGACAACGGGGATAGAAAACCCACACAGGCTCCCTGTCAGGGAAATCTGCCTTCTCCTTCCCCTTCTCTGATGATGATGTAGGGAGCTCAGTGAGGCAAGACTTTTGCAGCAGGTTCCGGCACCCAAACTCAGGTAGCACAATCTCCCCGTGGGCTTAGGCATGTGCTATGCCGCATGTTGAAAACTGTTAGCTTTTTTTCTACTTTTCCTGGGTGCGTGGCCGAGCGCACATGCCTGGGAGGGTCCCCTTCAAGAGGGTGATTTGTCAGAACATGCGATGAGAGTCAAACGTGGCAATTAGAAGAAGCGACTGCACTGTAGAGAGAGATGTAGAACAGCCCTGCGCACACTCGGATTTATCACACTGAGAACAGTCCTCTTTCTAGGCAGTTGCAGTTTTTGATGAACAGTCTGCATTAGGATACCTCAAAGGTGCACTGCATCATTAATTACCAGGGTATATACTGAGTGGGAAGTTAATAAAACTTGTCTCTTGCACGGGAATGAGAAATCTTACTACCTGATGATTCTTGATGGAAGAAGTTGTTTCTGAAACCACATGCGCAACCTTGTACAGGTAATAATAGTGAAACACTCAGGGGAGTCTTTCATATTCGAGGATGTCATTTTTTCTTTTAGATTTATAGGATACTAATGGTTTTTCTTCCCCCCTTCCCCTCATTTTTTTTCTTTTTTGAGCCAAGAGCTATGGTAAAAAAAATCAACGGATGATGCTCAGATTTGGAGAGAAAAACAGAAAAGAAAAGAAAAGAAAAGAAAAGAAAAGAAAAGAAAAGAAAAGAAAAGAAAAGAAAAGAAAACAGCACAGAATAAAATGGGAGTCTCTCTGGGAGGAATGTCAGTCACTAGCTCTGCTATGATTATAGTGGAGAATCTTATAAAACTCTAGCCATTAATAATGTGCTGCTGCCAGATATTGATAATTTATTCACAGTGTAGGTCTGGATTTGAGGGAGCAGATGTTCCTCATGTATACACTTTCAGAAAATGAATTCAAAAGAAACAAAAAAGTATTCAGTGTTATCGGTAGAGAGGAAAAACTGTATTTTAGTGTACAGTCAATATCTGGACTGCCTTCTACTTTATTCTCCCCACTGCATTAGTTCTCTTCCTCAACCATTACCACTGGATGATTCTTTTGCTCTACTTCTTTGGTGGCAAATAAACAAACACTCTGGTTTGTCTCCTGCTTATTCTAGAAAATATCACAATTGATTTCACTGAGCGTAATGGGATCTGATTAATTTAGAATCACTCGGAGCAGGAGCAAAGCCTCCAGATAAGGCATCTATTAGGAAGAGTTGAAATTAATTTTGATCCAGAAAAAATTCTTCTAGTCACTCCAATGTTTTGAGGCAGCTTTACCTAATGTGGGGCTTCATTTTACCCTCCAGCACACTCACAGATGTTCTCTCTCTCCCTTCCTCTAAGTTTTTGCTAGGCTGGAGTAAAACTGAGTATTCATAATCCCGAAATCACAGATGCTCCAAATTGAAGCAAGTTGTTCCATCATCTTCTCCAGTTGTTGGTTGCTCCATTTGAAATTATCCTAGACCTTGGCAGCCTTTTTTTTCATGACATCCCATTAGAGAGGTACATAAGCCCCAATACTCAGGGGTGCCAGTCCTGCTGCCTGCCTTGTCCAAGCCTCTGACACCTACTTTCATGCCAGCAAGAGACTGATGAGCCCAGACTCACTCCGCGCCCATTGCAGTTAGTGCCACAAAGGAGTGTTTTCAAACAAAGGAAGGGAACCAAAGATGGATTAGTCCAGGGAACTACACAACAGGACGTGGGACGTACCAGAGAGGGAAAAGAATAATCACAATCAATTTATTTGCCAAGGGTGCGCAGATGCAGTTGTGGATCACTGCACACACTGAGTAATCCTGAGACAAATTTAGAGCCCCTCTTCTTCCTCCTTGCTGCCCCGCGCTGGCTATCAGTAATGACAGGTGCACAGGGAAGGCTCTGGAAGGGGAGGAGGTTAAAAGTGATTGCGTCTCATTTTCCCCAAAGCTCCGAGTGTGGTTTTCAAGACCTCTTCCTGAAGACCTCTTCCATGCTAGTTTTGAGGCTGCCTTGCTTGGAGGCCTGCTCTCTTTGTGGGAGAAACAGGGCATAGCTGTTGCAAAATTCCTCTGGGGTAAATTGTCTCCCTTTTGGCTTCCTTGAGTTCAGGTGAGAGCAAAAACCTCTAAGTTCCACTCTATCGGTGACAGCATCTCACAGCTGGACAGTAGAAGGGGAACTGAGTCATTAGGTGACTTCTCAACCTCTCCATTTGCGATCTGGCCTCTGATGCTGCACTTCCTATGCAGGATATATGGAAAAGGAGGGAAAAATCTGGTCCTATGAAGTGTCTCTTCATTTTTCCTGTGCCCGGTTACCAGCTGTCACTAACTTTGCAAACTTTACTGACTGCTGTTATGGCTGGTGCTAAGTATCCTCAGACTTTATTCCAAGTAATGGGAAAAAAAAATCGGAGAGGCAATCAGCTAGTTCCATGATGAATGAAGCCCATGTCACTCAGAGAAAATGAATATTTCTTTGCAATAATGACCAGATGGTAGCAAGACTCAGCTCCAAATTAAAACATGCATGATAAATGCCAAGAAAACACAGCAGCCAACCGGGAGTGAAATCACTACATAAATCTTCCCCCCCCCCCCCGCCAAGCCGGGCTGGCGCAGCTCTGGCCCCCTCTTGCACCTATGCACCAGCCCTGCCTCTGGCTGCCGCTGGTTTCTTGCTCCCTGCCCCAGGGGAGCTTGGCCAGCCCTCCCTGTGCTCTGTGGGCGCTGCCTCCACGTCAACCCCTGCTTGAGCAGCCCTGGCCAGCGCCAGGAGCAAGAGGGGGCCGGGGCGGAAGGCAGGGCTGGGAGCGATGTGTGGGACTCAGGGACGGGGAACCCTCATCTCTCTTCCCCAGCCTGCCCAGGAAGGGTGATGGCTTCTGTACAGGGCAGCATCTGTGGGAACTCCCAGAGCTCCTTCCCCTGCCCATTCCTGCAGGGGCTGCTTTAGCTGCTGGCAGCTGTGCCCAGCCCTGGCATCGTGGTTGCCTTTGGCACCTGCCTGCACCCGCTGCGATGCACTACCTGGCCCCAGAGAGACGGTCCCAGCCTCACCACAGAGATTGCTCTATTTATAATTTTTATTCTGTTA
Source organism: Crypturellus tataupa (assembly GCA_034781795.1). Lineage (NCBI taxonomy): Eukaryota > Metazoa > Chordata > Aves > Tinamiformes > Tinamidae > Crypturellus > Crypturellus tataupa. The sequence continues at coordinate 1,737,894 of JAWLRI010000948.1, read as the reverse complement.
ATTTTATTAATAATTTCTTCTGGCGTGCAGCTCCAGGAGAGGCTGCCAGTTGTTTTATGTTTAACCTGTTTGCTTCAGGCTGGCCAAGTGGGAAATAAATGGCTATATGTGTCTATGCAGCTCCCCTCGACTTATTTCCATGCCCTATTCAAGCGCAGCATAAAGGGGCAGCGCAGCCCCCAGGGCTCAGCTGCTGTGGGGACAGCAGGGGGCCCCCACAGCCCGAGGTTGGGGATTAGGGGCTGATTTGTAATTCAGGACCTTGGGGCCCTGCAGCAGCACCCCAAAAATCTCCGGGCTTGGCAGACTCACCTGCCAGCAGAGGGCAGACGATGGCCATGCTTGTGCCCCCAAGTCCCAGACTGGGCCTTGCACAGCCACCCCATATGCATCCCTGTCCCCTGGATATCCCTGCACTGTGGACATCCCTGTCCCTTGGATCTCTGCCCCACAGGCATCCCCTCCCTATAGACACCTCCAAGCTTTGAACATCCCTTGCACCCAGGACATTCCCACCCCAGAGGCATCCCTGCCCCATGGGCACCGCCAGCCCTGTGGGGCTACCCTGGTGCTGAGTCAGTTCTGGCCACATCCTGCCCAGCCTCTTGACTGCCAACTCCAGTCCTCCACCCCCAATGTCACCCACACCTTGAGGTCCCCAATGGAACATGGTGCCCCAGTGAGGTGTCTCCAGTGCCTGTGCAGGAACAGTCCTTCCCTAGCTCTGCTGCTGCCTCACCGGTGATGGGATGGCCTCGCTCACCCCATAGGCACCCTCACTGCTGGATCCCACCTCCCTGTTTGTCCCTGCAGCTCTCCCTGCCCTGTGGAGCCTCTGGCGTTGGGTCAGGAGCTCTGTCTGGGATGAGCCAGGAAACGGTGACATAAAGAGCAGAAATGGGGCAGAGGTGGAGGAGCTCCATCCTCTCCATGTCCATCTTTGGCTGTGCCAATGTCACTCGCAACAACACACACCAGAGGGGGTGTATTTTTTAAAATACTTTATTTCTCCTCTCAATACCCCAGTGCCCCCTCACATAGCTCAGCGCTGCTCCCCCGGCCTGCAATACACGGGGCGCTGAGCACCCCGCGATGGCACCCCCAAAGCCCCTGTTTCAAGTCAGCAGTTTCTCTGTAAAATAAAAGCCCAGGATTGTCAGGGGATCCTTTTGGCATGGGATTTCTTGGTGTCGGCTGGAGCAGGAAGGCGCTGCTGTGGTGGGAGAGGCGCTTTTGAGCCGTGTGGAGCCACGTCAGGTCAATGGTGCCTCCTGCTCCGAAGGGCCCTCCTGGGAAAAACTGGCAAAAAGAATAGGCTGACAGAAGTAAGAAATATAAAAATTCTCCTGATGGAAATCCAAAGTTTTTTAAAAATACAGCATTTAAAAAGAAAACCACCAAGAAGATTGGTCCTCCCAGCCTCACCATCATGCCCACAAACACCTCCTGGATTCGTCTTCCCTGTAGAAAAATATATACATGTGCATTTCTCTTCCTATGAAAAATCCCTAAGATAGATTGAACTCAAACGCTAGGGAAAAAAAACACAACTCTGCTCACACTTAGCTCTGCTTTTGCATCTGAACTTGTGCTACACACGTACTATGTTCTCACATGTTTGTATGACTGAACTGAGCCCCTGAAAGGCAGGATGAACCACTCCAGGAAACCCAAAATGGGCAGAGAAAACCCTTATGGAGTTGACCTAGCTATCTATATATATATATGTATATAAAAAAAGCAGCAATGCAAACTCAACACATCTGAACAAGAAAGCTCCCACCTGGGCTCCCCCTTCCCTCCTGCTTGGGGTCTAGCCTGGCAGCAGGCACAGGGAGATGCTGGCACAGCACCATGCGAGGATGTGGGACAGACCCATCCAAGCCCTACGGCCCGAGCAGGGGGACAGAGGGACCGTCACCAAGTGCTCTCAGCTCCGCGCTCTCATTTGGCACAGATAATGCTCAGTTGTAGCCTTAGCACAGGAGAGGGGATTGCAGTAGGACTAGGTACTGTGGTCCCAGGTTAGAAACAGTCCAGCTACAATGGTCACCGTGTGCGGATGCGATCCCTTTGCTATACGCGCTGTTTGCTTGGTACAGCCGGGACCCCAGACAGCAGCAAGTATCAAAGAGGGGAAGAGGAAACTCACATTGGGGGAGAGTGAGGTCGTGTAAAGTCCTATTTACACTGCACTAAAATCCCTACAAGTCCCTGCTCTATTTGGAAAGTTGGCTTCAAAAGCAGGTGATGTAAGAACTGCGAAGTGCTGACACCTCCCTGCGCGAGCAGCCCGTGCCACTTGCTTGTGCAAGGCAGAGAAGCTGGACCTTGAGAAAACAACAACCTAAAAGGGGCTGGCAGCTAGGAGAGCTGCAAGGGGCTGGGCAGGAGCTGGTGCTCACGGCCCCTCCACTACCAGAGTGGAGAATAGGCCAAGAGGGGAGGAGGGAGGGAGGGATGGCCCGGACTGGGGGCAGGCAGGGGGTTTTTTTGCATTTGAAAGTGATGCGGCACCACTGCTCGGTGCAGGCAGGTACTGTGGCACGTGCGTTTGGAGTATTGCTGCTTGGAGAAGAGTCTGCGGGCTCTAGGAGCACGGGAGGTGCTGCTTGAGGATCTGTCTCGTCTGGGGGGCTATTCTGTCAGGGAAGCGGATTTTGAACTCCACGATCAAGTCTCCTCGCTGGGTGGGGGCCTTGGGGTAGGGTAGCCCTTCCCCGCGCAGTCTCTTCACAGTGCCTGGCTTGATGATGTCATTGCAGGGCAGTGGGATCACCCGCCTGTCGATGGTGGGAACGTTCACGGTGCAGCCACACAAGGCCTGCGGGAGCAGAGAGAGAGAGAGCGACGTGAGCCGAGCTGCTGCCCCGCAGCCCCTGCAGCAGCCCCTGTGACGGGGACCCACCGACCACGGGCCCCAGGGATTTATCAAGAGAGCCCCGAGCCCCGAGGTGGGTTAAATTTAGCCCCCCGGTCTCAGCGCCTGATGTCGTGAGGGCAGCCCAGAATCTGGCTGAGATTACTGGATGCCTCTGCGATTCCTCAACTGTCGCCCGTGTGGCCAGCAGCTCTGCATGGTGCTGGGGTTATCTATAGCACAGGAATCTACAGCAGGATGGCCTCTGAGCGGCTCTGCAGGGCCCGGGCGCTTTTCTGGAAGCTGGGGCTCCGCGGGGCCCGTTCCCTGCCGCCGGTCCCCACGCGGGTGGTGGCTCCAGTTACAGCATCCTATGCTGCTGATGGCAATTTTTACCTGCCGGCTATTTTTTACCTGCCCAAGAAGGAAGCTGCAGTGAGACACTCCTGCCCCGGGCCTTGGTCCTGCTCCCTGCCCTGCCTCTGTGTGACTGATCCCCCTGAGGTGGGGAATGGCCCTGGGCTCCCTACATCCCGTCCCCGCACCGGGCGCCACTCCTGCTGCAGCCAGATGGCTGCAAACCCGGCTGCATTAGGGAGCCACGTGATGTGGGAATGCAGCAAGAAAATCCTGGTGTCCTTAAATAACTCAGGCAGCTCTGCCAGAGTCGTGGTCAGGGCTGTCTCGGTAAGGGAGAAAGGCTGGAAAGGGCGGATTTAATGAGGATGAAGCCTCCAGGTGTCAGCACTTGAGCATCCTGGGAAAGGGATGGGCACAGGCTGGTCCCACACGGTGCTCATTCCCTGTTGAGGGGTGCCGGGAACAGCCCCCCCCATGGACACCCTGCAATGGGAAGGGAGGAGGATGCGATTTGGTGTTAAGGGGGTGCTCGCAGGTATCACGGAGCGCTGCACACGTCCAACTGTGCTGGAGAAAAGAGGTCTCTGGCTCCAAAATGAGAAGCAGGAAGGGAAAACAAGCGGGCAGAGGGTCAGGCACAGCCATTCGTTAGACCTGTTAGATGGGCATCCAGTTGGGCTTCCAGGGGGAGATTTGTGAGCAAAACAGGCCAGCAGAAGCAACTGGGATGTCTGCACCCAGTCCCAAGGAGCACGGCTGGAAACAGCAATGCAGCGTGCCCCTGACCAGGCTCACGGTGCGGGCACCTGGGAAGCGCAGGGATGGGAGCAGAAACAGCAGCAGCTGTGAAGACAGGCGGGATCTTAATGTTTCCTCCCGAGAGCCAAGACACACCAATTAGAGACAATTTCTTCTCCACCGTATGGTCTTGTTTTTAATTCTTGCCCAACTTCACTGGCATTTAAGAAATGGGTTGTTGAAATAATACCAGTGACCACAAGCAAGAGCTCGGCTGCAGCGTGGGCAGCTGTGCCACATCCTAGAAAGAGGCTCCGTTTATCCCTGGGTATTAAGTCGGAGCGTGCTCTATTGCTAAATGCTGCGCTGAGTTACGAGCACAGATTTATCCAGGTCAGCAGTGGCACCTCCTCCCTCGCAGTGAAGCCTCGGGAGGGCTTTGCCAGTGGCTGCAGGGCAACCCAGGCACGTGCGGACACTCAGAGGGAGGTGAGGCCGATGCAGGATGCAGAGGAGACAGCTTCCAGGGCTGGCGCTGTGATGCAGCCCAGCAGGTAGCGCATCCCAATAAGGGTCCCTTATCCCAGGGGGATGCGGTAGTGAATGGGATGAGAATGCAAGCTTTGGAAGTGCCCGGGCTCGGAGGCTGGACGAGCCGCACCTTGGCCCAGCTTCTCTTTCAAGGTCTCCTAGCCTTTACCTCCAGCTTGACCAAAGCACCGGTTGAGGCACTCCAGGGTGAGAAGTAAGTTTACGGCTGCTGGGTTATGTAGGTCAAGTGACTGCTGGAAGGCTGTGCTCTGGAGGAGGTCTATGGGATCAAAGAGGAGGAAGATGGTCTGGTCTTAAGGTTCCCAGAGAGTGCAGAGAAGGCCAGGTTCAGCACTGCCTGCTCCTGCTCGGGTCCAAGGCGGACCCATAAAGAAGCATTGCCAAATGGATGTTGCCAAGTGCTCCAGTCACCCCTGTGCTGCTCATGGGCACGGAGAGCTCCTTCCTGTGCAGGCCCCATTGGGCAGCGCTGCTCCCCTTGGCAGCAGAACAGAACTGGATTCTCCGGCAGATCCGTGAGTCAGAGCCCAGCACCGAACACCTCCCAGAGACACCTGTTGGCACCATGCTGTGCTGCTCTCTCTTGGCAGCTGACAAGATGAAGGCTAAAGCTAAAAAAGACAGACTTGCAAGGAAGACCAGCGTGAGGAGAGCACTCAAGGCTACAGTTGTAGGCTAGGTGATGATGAGGTCTGTGATTTATTCTGTCACATACTGAGATGGTGGCATACGGAGTTGGGGAGATCCTGGCATCTACTCATGCTTCAGAGCACTTACTTAAGCTACTTCTCAGGGAAGATAGGAGCCGCAAAGCATCATCTTGCCCTGGCAAGCAAAAGGATGGGGATGGCAGCCAGGTCAGCAACTCTGAGGATCTCCAGTGAGTTCAGCTCGTGGTGAGGATGTGCAGAGAACAGGAACTCCAGCTCAGAGAGATGAGGAATTTGCCCAGACCAGAAATTTCCACTAGTCTCTGTGACTGCATCATGCAAAGCAAATGCCAACACACACCTTGTTTAAGGGCAGCTGTACAGAGATCACAAGTGTCCTGTGGGCGAGACATAGCTGGGGAGCTGCCTGGTGTGGCAGAGCAGGTACCTCCCCAGCCCCAGCAGTTTTGTCAGGGTGCCGCAGCAGCATGTGGGGCAGGGATCGTGGTCACAAGGCTGCACACCCAAAGGGCAACTCGGAGGGTCCTTCCAAGCCCTGCGCTCTACCCGAGCAGCAAATGAACCTGGACTAGCATGGACTGGACATCGGGACAGCTGGCTTGGGGTTAATTTTACAGATATAGGAATGCACGGAAGGAAACATCTGAGATATGGCATGCCTGACTCCATAAATAATGTAGCTTCTCCCGAGTATTTCTGGAGTAGCCAGCAGAGCCAGCCACCACAGGAATAAAACTTGAATCCCTTTGCACTGTGAGGGAAATTCAACTCTCAAGTCTACAGGTTAACTTGCTTTAGTTTAGGTTTTGCATCCAGCTCTTCCTGACCCATGTGGTTCCTTGTTGCCCCAGGAAAATGAGTCATAGTCCCAGAAAAGACATAGAGTCATCCCAAAACTCTTTTAACTTACTGGCACATTAAAGAGCTCATATTTCCCTACCTCAACTCTGGCCCATTGAGTTGATTTCCATTAAATGCACCTCAGAGCATAAATCTGTCTTAAAAAAATCAACTCATTAAGAAGACAGACAGTGTCTAGAGGAGTCTGAAAGGAACAGCAAATGGCAGCTGCCAAAAATGTCAGTGTTAAATGCAGCTGCCAGCTGGCATTTATTAAAAGGTCATTAGACAGCAGTAGTGAATGGCACATCTTGTACTTGGGTAATCTCTTCCTCTCCCACCTTCGCAAAGTGGTTCTGATGCATCAAGTCTCACTGTGACCTCTGGGACTGGTGGCTGGAGTATTCTGGCTTTTGCTCACAGCCAGGGTCTCCAGAATAGTTTATTTATCACCCTTTATCTAGAGAGGCCAGAAACAAAGAAAACAGCTGGTTTTGGCTAAAGAGATGTCCGGCACCACCTTTCTCTGTGTGGCCCTGGTTTCTGTCCATGTGAGGAAGTACCAGGCCCTATCCTGGGCAACAGCGGCAGACAGCTACGTGAACACAAGTTGGTAACTTGTTTCTTCTCTTGTTTCTACAGAGAATCAGGGCTGTCTTCCATATAGGAATACCCAATGTTGAAATAGAAGGATGGAACATATGGGGAAGGGGGAAATGGATAAATACCACATTTATTTGCTCAAGAAGCAAGGCACATTCAGAAGGGACTGCACCATCCTATGTCCTACACCCAGCAAGAAGATGGAGCAGCTCTCCAGAACAGACACAGGTGAGTCTCTAGAGCTCCTCTCTACAGAACTCTCTGCTTGTGTCTCCCATGCCTTTCCTTACTGGTATGGTGAAAGGTCTGGCCCATCTTGGTCTCATGTGCAATGATCCAGTGCCACCACCCACCTCACGGGATTTCCCACCGACACCCACCTCTTTAAGACTGATATTTGCAGTGTAGACTACGTTCGTCCCATCTCTCTTGAAGTGTGAGTGAGGCTTGTCCTTGAGGATGAAGACGATGTCAGCAGGGATGTTGTCCGGGGCGGCATCCCCTTCTTTGGGGAACGTGATTTTGGTTCCCTCCTTCCACCCCCTTTTGATGACAATGTTTAGGATCTTATCCTCTGTCCGCATGGTCTGGCCATCAGCGTTGAGCCTCCTGCGGGTGATCTTCATCCTCTTGGTGGAGCCGTGGTAGATCTCTTCCAGGGACACCTTGAGCTCATGGATGACGGGTGGATCTTGGACCTTCCTTCGCGTGTGCAGGGACTCCTGGTGCCGCCGGTGAACCCCGTTAATGCCATTGAAACCAAACCGGCCAAAGGCACCAAAAGGGTCATCGTCGTCATCAATGTCCATATCTTCTTGGTCAAAGCCATTGAACACTCGTGAGCGGCTACTAGCAAAGAAGATATCGAATGGGTTGGAGCCTCCAAAGAAGGATGCGAAGGTGGCATGAGGGTCTCCATGGAAGGTGTAGTGGAAAGTGTTCCCTGAGCCACCTGAGGAGCCACCTCCTGTTTTGAGACCTAGAGGAGAACAGGGAAGACAAGACATTAAGCCTCCCTGCTGAAAGCTGCCTGGCTCTGCACGGTGGATGCAAGGCTATGCTGAACCCATGGCACCTGTGCTTCCCAGGTGGGAATGGGGTTGGGAGGATGGTGTCCACTGGCTCCATCTTAAAAGCTGTCTGGGTTTTGTTCTGCTACTCAAAGACCTGTTTGGTTCTCTCTGCTTAAGGTACAGTCTTTTCATTTAAAATGCCTTTGGACATTCTCCACTTGCATTCTTGCCCACGGGCAAGCTTCCTTCTGGGCCAAATAGCTCTACCCCTCTAAATGTGTCTTCCTTGTCTAAGCAAGCCAATCTCTTCCAGTCTCATACCACAGCCTTGTCTCCTCTGAACATACCAGCAACAACTCTAGCCAAGCATTTTCTCCTTAGAGGAAACTGGATATGGCTGAAAAAACTGTCAGTGGCCTGGCCTTGGAAGGTGAGCACAAGAACTAGCTGCCTCAGGAAAAGGTCTGCTTGCAGGCTCTCGCTTCCTGGTAGTGAGGATTTAAGCCTATTCAGAGACATCCTGCACATTATTGGGGATGAAGGATCCCACTAGACTTTTATCAGCCACTCCAAGCTGCATGTGGAGGGCTTTAAACTAAGCAAGAAGGGGGAAGGGGAGTGTCAGACAGACAGGGCAATCAGTACCACACAGCCAAGGTCAGATGGCATCCAGCGGGAGTACGGTAGTGGGGAAGTGAGGATAGGAAATGATTATAGAGGGCCTTCTTTCACCCCTCCTGGGGAACCTGCAGGCTCAATTACTTCCCTGAAATGCCTGTACACCAATGCGCGAAGCATGGGGAATAAGCAGGGCGAACTGGAGATCTGTGTGCGGTCCCAGCGTCATGATCTCATTGGAATCACATGACATGGTGGGATAGCTCGCACGACTGGAGCGCTGCCATGGAATGCTATGTGCTCTTTAGGAAAGACAGGCTGGGAAGGCGAGGTGGTGGAGCTGCTCTTTATGTGAGAGAGCAACTGGAATGCATGGAGTTCAACCTGGGGGTGGATGATAAGCGAGTTGAGAGCTTAAAGGGCAGGCTAATGTGGGAGACACTGTGGTGGGTGTCTGCTACAGGCCACTTGACCAGGGCGAGGAAGTTGATGAGGCCTTTTACAGACAGCTAGATATTGCCTCACGGTCACAGGCCCTGGTTCTCATGGGAGACTTCAACTAGCCCGACATCAACTGGAAGGACAACACAGCCAGGCACAAACAGTCCTGGAGGTTCCTGCAGAGCGTTGCTGATAACTTTTTGATGCAGGTTGTGGAGGAGCCAACGAGGAGAGGTGGGCTACTGGACCTCGTGCTAACAAATAGAGAGGGACTTGTAGGAGATGTGA
>JAWLRI010000948.1:1714457-1728810 GCA_034781795.1 Crypturellus tataupa | reverse complement strand
CCTCTGTCCAAGGCACTGAATCACAATAAAATGGTAAATTACTGTCTGTCATAGCTAGAAACTGCAGTGACTAATATCCAATTCCCTATTCTACATAAGATGATGTGGGGTGTGGATGTGGGTGGGTGTGTGTGGAGGGGGCTGCACTCATTTGGTGGCAGTGGGAAAAGTGAGTGTTAAATTCCTTTTTATTGAATCATTTTGATTTAAAGTGTACCTGGACACAGAGAAAGGAAGCAAAAGAGGGGTTCAAACAGGAGGAAGACGATGAATTATTAGCAAATGGCATTACAAACAGAATATTTTCAGATGGCTCCAAATTTGTTATTGTTTGGGGATCATCGTGATGATAGAGATATTTGTAAATGGCATTCACTCTTTTCACTCCCTGGCAGAAATACTGAATTGAGTTTCGATTAAAATGCAGTAATAATTGTGAGTTGGACTGCGTGTCAGTGCTGTTCAGAAAGGCCCCCATTAGAGAAGCCTCTATTTTAAAACAAGCCATTCATCATCAGAGTATAATTTCCAGTAAATATATTGTTTGTTCAACTGTAATGCTAGAGATAATGTTTAAAATTCTCCCCTCATATCTCATTATGAAATAATTGATAGCAACATGGCTATTTCTTTTCATTTGCGAGGCTTTTTTTGTTGTTGTTTTTCTCTCCTTCTTCCTTTAAGGCAACCTCTTGAAATAATCAATATCAGCAGTTTCAAAAGTGTGATACAATAAATAAATCTCTCAGACAATGACAGAGAACATCCTTATTATAATAAATTTACCATAAATAAAACTGTGTGTGATATTCCTAAGAGCCATTTTTACATGAATGGCTTCAAATTTTGTGTTGGGAGAGAGAGGAAAAGAGGGGAAAAAAAAAAAAACAAACAAAAAAAGACTTGAGGACAAAGATGTGTATTCACTAAATAGCTTCATTCTCAAAATATATTAAATTCAGCTTGCAGTATGTAACATACATTGTAGTCCCCTTTCCTCTGAAAAAAACCCTCCTTTTTACTGCTTGTTATTCTTTAATTAATATTAGCCTTGCTTGGCATATATGGCTGGATTGTTTGCATCCTTTTTAATAAGATACACTGCTAGAACAGGGGTCATAATGCAGCTGTTGCCTCACAATCCACTTTTGAAGTCTTTCTGTTGAAATATTTTAATGGACCCAAATCAACAAGGACCAACTGCATTAGCCACAGAGGTCCAGCTTTGAAGAGACCCAGCAAGTCCATGCCACATCGGTTTAAATAGCAATACAGACCTGAAAGGTAGTTAACTCTGCTTGGTGCAGCTCAAAAAATCCTGTCTTGTCCTCTTTTCCTCTCGTTTCATATGCCGCAATCCAGCATCGCGTGTGGACCTGAATCTTCTATGAAAATTTCTCCACCCACCCTTCCTCCTATCCCCACTGGCTTTCTTTAAAATTGAGGCTCCATTGAGAATTTGGCATGTAGCTTTCTCGAGCCTCACCAAAACTGAGCCTAAAGCATGTGTTTTAATTTAAGCACATGCTTAAGTGACTTGCTGAACAGAAATCAAGCATATGCTTAACCTCAAGGAGATATCTTTGACTTTGAACAGAGATGCTTCAGGTGTCTACAGCAAACACCAAAAGGAGGAAGAGTGGATTTTCATGCAAGGCTTGCAATGTGCTAGGATTTGATATTGGTACTAGTATACAAGAACTGTTATGGAAGTGTTAAAAAGCAAGCTTACACAGGAAAAATGGGCTTCTCTGAAATTTTGGATTGCTCCTTTTTCTACTTGTACATTTGAAGTCTTATACTTTCCTCCTGACTCACATTCATGTTATTTGAATTTCAAAACTATGTTATTTAGAAAGAAAGGAAAGAAAAGAAGAAATAATACCTGGTAGGTGGTATATGTTTTGTTATTAATAGTAATACTTGGTACTCAGATGTCACTTTTCATCTCCAAAGCACTTTACATAATTAACTAATTCATCTCTGCCATCACGGCGTGAGAGCGAGCTTCTCATTGAGGCAGCACGGGAGCTGGGCGATCAGGCTGCCCAGCTGGGACAGCTCTGGGGCAAGCACCAGCTGACCAACATCTGGACAGGGCTTCTCCAGGACCTCCTGCACTTCCACTCCTACCTGCAGATCTACTGAAGGAATGTTTATTTGGAAAATACAAGCGTGTAGTTCCCCGATACTCCCTCCAAAGCCCAAGCCTGGCTAGCAGCTCTGTGTATTAGCATGGGAAGGGTGCTGTGCCGGGTCTGCTCTAGCAATTCTCCCTCTGGAGCTGTCCCTAGTGACTCTGTATCCCCACTGGATACCTGTGACAGGTTTCCAGCCCCATGAGTGTCTCCGCACCTACAGGACACAGGCAGTCACAGCCATCGGTGTGACCCACCAGGTCTGCAGGAAGAACCCATGTGCCACAAACCCCCTGTGAAATCCATCTTTTCTCCTGTTTGGATGGGTACCAGTATCCCAGCCCCTCTTACAAGCAAATCACAGCAGTGACAAAGGACACTCAGCAGGCTTGGCATGAGGTCATTGGCTCAGCAACAAAACTCACTGACAAGATTTTCTTATTTGCTTCTGTATTTCTTTTCCCTATGGGATGATGGAACTTTTGCCTCAGCGCCCAATCTTAAAGTCCTCATAGGCAGAGACTATTTTTCTGCTGTTTTTTTTTTCAGTGGTTTCAACGTTATTTATGGGCCAAGATACAGATACCTCCCACGCTGCCGGCTAACAGCTTAGGACTGTTCTAACCCAGTCATGAGTCGAGACATGTCACTGTCATGTCAGGGACACGGGTCCTGACCCTGCACTAGGGAGCATAAGGGAAGCTCCAGGATAAGGAATAAACTGAGCAAATGAGTAGCAGCTACTGTCCATCCCCGAATACCTATAAAAGTAACAGAGGAATTCAAGCAGTATTTTGGGTGCTGCAAGGGAATAGCAGCCTCCCAGGTGCCTTCTATATAGTCAGTGGAGAGAGAGAAGAACTTTGAGGGGTAGCAAGGGGTAGAAAACCCACAGAGGTCCCCTGGCAGAGAAAGTTGCATTCTGCTTCCCCTCCTCTGATGATGATGTAGGGAGCTCAGCCAGGCAAGACTTTTGCAGCGGGCTCTGGCACCCAAATTCAGGCAGCACGATCTCCCCGTGGGCTTAGGCATGTGCTCTGCCGCATGTCGAAAAGCATTAGCCTTTTTTCTACTTTTCCTGGGTGTGTGGCCGAGCCCACGTGCCTGGGAGGGCCCCCCGCGAGAGGGTGATTTGTCAGGACGCGCGATGAGAGTCAAACGCGGCGATTAGAAGGAGCGACTGCGCTGTAAAGAGAGATGTAGAACAGCCCCGCGCACGCCTGGATTTATCACAGTGAGAGAACACGGTCCTCTTTCTAGGCAGTTGCAGTTTTTGATGAATGGCCTGCATTAGGACACCTCAAAGGTGCACTGCATCATTAATTACCAGAGTATATGCTGAGTGGGAAGTTAATAAAACTTGTCTCTTGCACGGGAGTGAGAAATCTTACTACCTGATGATTCCTGATGGAAGAAGTTGTTTCTGAAGCCACATGTACAACCTTGTACAGGTAATAACAGTGGAACACTCAAGGGAGTCTTTCATGTTTGAGGATGTCATTTTTCTTTTAGATTTATAGGATACTAATGGCTTTTCTTGCCCCTTCCCCCCCTTTTTTTTTCTTTTTTGAGCCAAGGGCCATGGTAAAAAAATCAACGGATGACGCTCAGATTCAGATAGAAAAAACAGAAAAGAAAATAAAACAGCACAGAATAAAATGGGACAAATACGAGTCTCTCTGGGAGGAATGCCAGCCGCTAGCTCTGCTATTATTATAGTGGAGAATCTTATAAAACTCTAGCCATTAATAACGGGCTGCTGCCAGATATTGATAATTTATTCAAATTGTAGGGCTGGATTTGAGGGACCAGATGTTCCTCATGCAGACACTTTCAGAAAATGAATTCTAAAGAAACAAAATAACATTCGGTGCTATCGGTAGAGAGGAAAAGCAGTATTTTAGTGTGCAGTCAACATCTGGACTGCATTCTACTTAATTCTCCTCCCTGCTTTAGTTCTCTTCTTCCCTTCAACCATTATCACTAGATGATTCTTTTTCTCTGCTTCTTTGGTGGCAAATAAATAAACATTCTGGTTTGTCTCTTGCTTATTCTAGAATATATCACAATTGATTTCACTGGATGTAATGGGATCTGATTAATTTAGAAGCATTCGGAGCAGCAGCAAAGCCTCCAGATAAGGCACCTATTAGGAAAAGTTGAAATTAATTTTGATCCAGAAAAAATTCCTGTAGTCACTTCAATGTTTTGAGGCAGCTCTACCTAATGTGGGGCTTCATTTTACCTTCCAGAACACTCACAGATGTTCTCTCTCTCACCTCCTCTAAACCATTGCTGGGCTGGAGGAAAACTGGGTATTCATAACCCCAAAATCTCATTGGCACAGATGCTCCAAATTGAAGCAAGCTGTTCCATCATCTTCTCCAGTTGTTGGCTGCTCCATGTGAAATTGTCATAGACATGATGCAGCAGAATGTGCTGGGCATCCAAAATGGTTAAACATATTTCCTTCGGCATGGTGACAACTGCTTATGGCACTAAACAGCAACGCTCGCCACCAGCAGTCCTGTCCTCTCCAAGAAAGAGGCCAACCTCTAGGTGACAATCGAGAGGTCACAGTGAGATTATGTTGGCCAGACCTTCTTCCCATGAGGTCACTCAGAGCTATTCAGTGCTGCCCTACTGGGATAGGTAAGCATATCCAAGACTGCCAAGGCAGCTAGAACGGTGGTCTAGTTTTCAGCATTTTCAGACTCCCAGCTAGTCCCATTTTACGATTCCTCTCCACTCCCAGCTCCAGCAACGACTTGTATTCCAACCAGTCGCACGTCACCATCTGTCTCTGCTCCTGGCTGATCCCACGTTGCCATCTGCCCCTGGACAGCCTTTTTTTCGTGACACCCCATTAGAGAGGTACATAAGCCCCAATGCTCAAGGGTGCCAGTCCTGCTGCCTGCCTTCTCCAAGGCTCTGACACCCAACTTCACGCCAGCGAGAGACTGATGAGTCCTCACCCCCTCCGTCCCCATGGCAGTTAGCGCCACTAAGGAGTGTTTGCAAACAAAGGGAACCGAAGATGGATTAGTCCAGGGAACTACACAACAGGACGTGGGATGTACCAGAGGGGAAAGGAATAGTCACAACCAATTTATTTGCCAAGGGTGCGCAGATGCAGTTGTGGGTCACTGCACACGCTGAATAATCCTGAGACAAGTTTAGAGCCCCTCTGCTTGCTCCCTGCTGCCCCGGGCTGGCTGTCAGCAACGAGGGGTGCACAGGGAAGGCTCTGGCGGGGAAGGAGGCTAAAAGTGACTGTGTTTCACTTCCCTTAAAGCTCCAAGTGTGGTTTTCAAGACCTCTGCATGAAAAAGTCATGCTGGTTTGCTTGGAGACCTGCTTTCTTTGTGGAAGAAACAGAGTGAAGCTGTTGTAAGATTCCTTTGGGGCAAATTGTCTCCATTTTGGTTTCTTTGAGTTTAGGTGAGATCAAAAACCCCTATCAGTGACAGCATTTCACAGCTGGACAGTAGAAGGGGAACTGAGTGATTAGGTGACTTCCCATCCTCTCCATTTGTGATCTGGCCTCTAATGCTGCACCTCCTATGCAGGATATACAGAAAATGAGGGAAATATCAGGGCCTATGAAGTGTCTCTTCATTTTTCCTGTGCTTGGTTACCAGCTGTCACTAACTTTGCAAACTTTACTGACTGCTGTTATGGCTGGTGCTAAGTATCCTCAGACTTCATTCCAAGTAATGGGAAAAAAAAATCGGTGGGGCAATCAGCTAGTTCCGTGATGAATGAAGCCCATGTCACTCAGAGAAAATGAATATTTCTTTGCAATAATGACCAGATGGTAGCAAGACTCAGATCCAAATTAAAACATGCATGATAAATGCCAAGAAAACACAGAAAGACAAAAACCCAACCTGGAGTGAAATCTCTCTATAAATCTTCCCCCCCCTCCTCGTCCTACAACACAGGCACTTCTAATGGGAATTAAATTATTAAGAGATGTTGCAAGGAGAATACAAATGTGAGAGTCTTCCTCCTTCTTGGAACTTTTTGAAAGAGTATTTTAGCACAGCCAGCTGGCTTTTCTTCTCCATATGAGACAGCACTGGGCTGAATGGGATCTTTTCATGTAGAAGCACAGGCAAAATACTAATCCAGAGAATAAATTATACATTGGAATTGGCATAGGATAGAATATATTTTGCCTCCTACAGAATTGACCTGTGTAACTCATTGCTGCAAGAAATTATTGCAGCTAAATGTTTTCTAGGTTAGTATTTGTACATAGTAATAATATCCATGATTATATTAGACAGAACAAATGTGAATTTGGATTTTCAGTATTCTAGTTCCAGGTGGACGCTAAACATAAATTAATGGAGTTAGACAGAAACTCTCTTACGAGCAATTTAGACTCCACCATGTATCTTTTTTTTGGTCAGGTATGTGCTATTTGAAGGTGTTGTGATCAGACTAATGGATAAGACAAGCTGCTGGGTCTAAGCTAATACAGTATTTGCAGGAATATTGCGATTTGGGATATAATTTGTGTTTTGGTGTCCTCCTGGGCAAGCCAAACCTAGTGTTTGGCTGTTAAAGCCGACAATACTCTGAGAAACCTTATTTTTAACTCTGCTCCCTTCCAGTTCTGCATGATGCCTTTTACACCTCCTCCTATTTGCAAGCTCTCGGTGATGCAAAATGGATGGTCTCTCAGAGGGTCGGCTGGCTCCTCCCTACCGGCACTGCCACCTTTCCCTAGCACTAAGTTAATGAGAAATATTAAATTACAGAGGCACATGGACACTTTGGAAAGAAACACGGTGTTTGATCCCCTCAAACTGCCAAGCTCTACTTAAAACCGATAACAAATGTTCTTCCTCGGCAAGATGTGATTAGCTTTTATACCTGTGCAGATTGTACAAACACACAGGAGGGAGCTTTTAAATATCATTGATTTGCCTATTTGAAATTATTAATTTCAAATTCGGCTGGAACAACCTTTGCTAAATTACACTGTGCCAGTGGGAGTTAGAGGACCCACAAGCCTAAACTTAACTTAAGAATGGAAGGAGGAAGACTAAAGAAGAAGAAAAAAAACCTGAAACAACTAAAAGTCCATTTAAACTCAGTAGGTTTCCAGTTAATTACATTTTCACACCTATCCCAGTAGTTACAGATGTATTTATAATGTATGCCTGCCTCGGTGGTTACAGAATACCGCATTCTCCACGGACTCTATGAGCCAGGATTTCTTTCCTACATCTAAAAGACCTTCTGTTTTAATTGCAGTCACATCCAAATACCGTCTCAGTTCAATTGTAATGGCTCAGAGTAATTTCTCCTCCCTCCCCTTTTCTCTCCCTCTCTTTCCCTCTCTGTATAAAGGCGGTAAATGGATGTTGTGTGCAGAGACACCTTTCACTGCCAGACGTGTGTGGACGAGGCACGCATGGTTGGGCTGTCCAGGGGAACAGACCCACTCCACCAGCTCACAGCTACTTGCGAGCAGAGCATTCCTGCCCCAAACTCAAAGTGTGCCCCATCTCGCTTTGGATACTAATGCCCTAATTCTCGCCCTCCACATCTCCTTTCCAGGATAAGAGCACACATCTCCTCCTCCTGAAGCTTTCTTCTCCCTGCTCCTGTGTGAGGCAGGACTCTGACGTTTTCTAGATCGAGCTCAGTCAAAGCTAAACTTCCCAGATACTGAAATTAAACCAGATCCTAACCCAAGAAACTTGCCAGGGCCATACAAGGAGTCTGCGGTAGAGATGGGGACTGAATACAGATACATTTCAGGGAATGAAACCAACACTCCTGAGCCTGTTCTCTCTGTGTCTATGGGGGTTTGTACACCTTTGGGAGCAAGGAGGAGAGGCCAAGGGCTAGTTCTGCAAATTTGCTTCATTCTTCCTGGAGAGAAAACAATTTTTTCTGAGTTTGTCTCCCTCAAGCCAGAAATCTCCAACTCTTTTGAGGAGCACTGGAGACTACTGTTGTTGCACTCATTACATATGCACTTGGCCTCTGAACATATCCTGCATACCCACGTGGATTCAGAAGAACAAGAACTTCCCTCCAAAATGAGAGACTCCGAATGACTCTATCAGTCCTGATACATCTAAGCCTCCCAAGAGGAGTCAGAGGTTTCTCAGGGGCTCTCTAGAAGCACTTTCCATAAGAACTATGTCTATCACAACTCCCTGCCACCTTTGGGTTATACGAGTAGGGTCACTTCCTTGCCTTGCCCTCTCTAAAGTAAACCTCAAGGGTAGATATTGAGAGAGACTCAAAATCAAAATCAAGAAGGCAAAGCTGGTCATGTACCTAAATCTGCTCCCAGAAAAGAGAACCTATCTAAAACAGAACAGCATTCAAGAGATTATTCACAGCCACAGCATAAACAGTGAAAATTTACTGGAGTATATAGACCACCCAAGTGCGCAGTTAAATGAGCTTCATAGTAATGGAATTGCCATATCCCTCTGAATTGTGCCTCAGCAAGGCTACCCTGCTGTTAGAAAAGCAAATTCGGACTCGATGGTAGGGGCCTGCATGATTAGAATATAAGCCATAGGGAGAAGATAAACCATCTTAAGTTGGTAAGGATAGTGCCGACTGCTCTGACAGAGCCAAAGCAGCCTGAGCATTCAAGGGCACAGGCAGGTTTTTGGAACACAGCAGTGTTACACCCAAGGCTGCAGAGACAGTCAGCTGAAGTGATGCTGTAGTATCTGAAAAACTAACCCGTGAAAGGCTGCAAAAGGCAGCTCTTCATCGGGTGTCAATCAGCGCAGCTCCTCTGATGTCAGCCTCTTCTCCCTGTGGTATAATGTGCTGTTTCTTTGCTAATATAATGCAATATAATTTCACACTTTTTTAAACTTCAATGGAGTTACACAGACTTCCACCAAGTGCGGGTCTGGTTGACAACCTTATTATGATGCACATTCAGAAGAAGGCAGAGTTAAGATTACAGAGGCAAACTTAACCTCCCTTTCTGACATTTGAGTGCTTGACTGCGCAGCCGCAGCACCAGTGCACTGTAGTCTCCTCCTGACACGCATCAGTCTGTCCTAACCACTTTCCTTTAATTACAGTCCTCTCCCCACAAGTCTTCAAGAGCGTTATAAAAGGCTCTTGAAATACAACTGAATTCAGCCTCCCTCCCCAACTGTCACACTTGATCTACAGGTGGCAAAACTAAGGCAAAAAGGTTTTGGTGGGTTCTTTGAGGTCACGTAGAATTCATCCATTACTAATTTTCATTTTCTTTCATCATACTTTTGCCAACACCAGTCAGCATGAAGCTGCATCCAGCAGCTTATTGTACTGAGGGGCAGCTCTTGTAGCTGAAGAGGATCGAAACACTAAGGACATCTTAGGGTCCAAGGACAGGGCTGGGGCTCAAGTGCAGTGCTCTGGTCATCCGTACTGCTTAACTGTCAGCATACAGCCTTGCTTGGTCCTACTCCTACTCAGTACTCTCAGCTGAGCACAGCTGGAGGAACACTTGCCACTAAGCAGAATGGACAGTATCATCGGATTTTAGGAGAAGAGCATGGACAAGAACTCTAGATGTATGGAGTCATGCCAGCCCACTTGCATGCAGAGCAGTGGAGTTGTCACCAGCCAGGAGAGATGTAGCTGCTCAGAGGTCTCTCTCCTGACACTTTACTCACCTCCCCGAGCTGCGTAAGCGAGGTGCCTCCACAAAGACATGGGCATAAAGCCCTGCATGCAGAACTCCTTGCAAAGGCAATTGCTTCTGGCTACCCAGGGACCTCCCACTCCCAGAGACTCTGGGCAAGACCCGGCTTTGCTTGCTGTGTCCCTGACGCCAGCGCTGGGGCCGGCAGCAGCTGGGGCAGCAGGGCTGTCCCGGGGGGGACACGGGCTCAGCGATGCGGCCCGGCTCAGAGTGCTTAGTCAGCACAGAGCGGGGCACTACAGCAGCGGGAGGCCAGGAGGAGGGAAAGCAAAAATAAACCATACTGACCCAAACTAAAATGTTTTCAGCTCCTGACAGGAAAAGGAAGATTGGAAATGACATCAAGTCAACACTCATTGATTCCCTTCTCTTATGACCACTATATAGCACCTTCCAATCCGTTATGTTTTCCTTACCAGTATAAGCTGTCTGAGGATCTAAACCCAAAGTCCCCGGGCCACCCTCTCCCATCTCCTCTTTTTAAATTATTATCATTATTATTAGTATTTTTCTCCTCATTGTTTTTAAATCACTCTCTATATAACAGTTGTTTTTCACATTAAATAACGTCAGATGAGAGCTTGCCATAGTCAGAAGAATGAAACTGTCATCTCTAATTTGCCTGGCAGAAGCTGCGCTGACAGGAAGTTGTCTGTGGCTGTTTAGAAATAAAATAATGCTCTGAGGAGAAGTGCAGAAACTTAATAGGACTTTAAAAACAACAGGAGCCATGGGGACTGCAGATGGTTCCTAGGCCTAAGGACTAAATAAACAATGATTTTATAGGCAAGAATGTAGCCTAGGGGAGATGGCCTCTAAAGAGATGTTCACACATATTGTGTCCAACATCATTAGACTGCCCGGTGGGAGCAAACGTTCGGCAGTTAAAGACATTTTGAAAAGGAAAAATCAGCCTCAAAAGATGCTTTAAATGAACAGGAGGTGGAAGAGCAAACTGTCTGAAGAACCTCGCACAGCTAAATGACTCACCAAACATCTGTCTCAGGGACCAATAATTTGAAACTGATTGACTTACTGGATGTAAAATATATAGATAAATGTAGAGGGAAAATAAATAAATAAATAAATCCAGATGGGAAGGTGGGATTTGTTGCAGGAAAACAAGGGAAGGGGTTTGGTAAGGAAGGGGGAAAGGGGAGGGGGAGGTTCATTAATAAGTAGTGATAAAGGCAGCAGCAATGAGCTTTTTCAAAGGTCCAGAGCACAGCTCCCATTTGCGCACTTTCTCTCAGAGGCTTCATTTCAGCCTGGCACATCCGAGCAGAGAGACGAAAAATAAAAAGAGAGGGAGACAACCTGATATTCACTGATTGAAAAAGCAAACACAGGGACCTGCTTCAAAAGGGCTCCAGTGCTGCGATTTTGAAAATAAGGGCCTTGGAACACCAAGTGCAATCTTCTACCCAGGGCTGCTAACCCATTTCTGCCAAGCCATTTACATTTATAAGGCCTTCAATCACGTTTTCTTTTCCCTTTCCCTGCTTTTCACCCCCCTGCCCACCTCCTCCCTCTCCCTCCCTTCTGCAGAGGACTCATTTCACTCTCACTCTTTTGTTACACCTGTTTGCAAGTGGGTATTTTGCAGTTAACTTCAGCTGGCCTCTTCGTATTTACGGCTTCCGAGACAGGCAGAGCTGGGTGAGGGAGGAGGCTGAGACAGGCTTTGTGCAAAGAGGGGGTGGTAGATTTTGCATCTCGCATGTTTTGGCTCCTTGCTAGGAAGAAAGGAATTTCGGTGCTGCAGCTGCAGGGACTTTTTTTCAGCTATGAATTGAGACGAGATGGTGAAGTCCCTATTTTGTTAAATGTACATCCTTATTTTTATCTCTATATCAATTAAATTACAAAGATTTTCTTATATTGATTACCCAGAAATAAGCTTACATTCTAAATACATAAAAGTTCTTTTATAACTGGAAATACGAGAACTTTTCTTGGTAAAAAAATGTCCAAATGCAGCATTATGACAAATTGAAAGATTTCTCTCTAGTTCTTTTATTTTTATTTTTATTTTTTTTTAAACTAGAGCATACTGCTTTGAATGAAGGGGCTTTTCCTAACAGCCACAGCACCAAAAGAAGTCACCTAAGCCAAGCAAAATACAGTTTGTTGGAAGTCTCCTAACCGTCTCCCTGGACAAAGTCTGCCTTTGTCATCCAATCTTGCTCCTTAGTCTTCCCCTGGAATTGGCAGTTTAATTGATAGGAACCACGTTGATCTGTTTTGTTTGTTTGCTTGTTTGTTTTGTTTTCCTCATTTAATACTACTTGGATCATATTCTGTGTCCCTTGAAGCAGTAGAAAAATAGCACCAGTGCTCTTGAAACTAACAGGATGCTCATCACCTTGGGTTTGTAAGACGAACACCAGATAAAGAGGATCAATAATCTATCTCGGAGCAGCAAAAACATCAGAGCAAGCCCTTCCACACAACTCTCAAAGGCTCACAGTGAGTCACCACCAGCAAACGCAGATCTTGTTGATGCCTCTCACGCTATCGGCATAACATGCTAGAAATAACACTGCTATTTAGATCTTGTGCAGCATTTTCTGGAGGGAAGCGAGCATCGCAAAGCTCTCAGCAAAGGGCTATGGAATATCACCACGCCTATGTGGCAGATCCAGCAAACGAGGTTCGGAGAGGGCTGAAAATCAAACTAGAGTCTCCACTGGGCTGCCCCTCTTTCCCAGGGATGCATCCGCTTTCAGGTCACGGGGAGTAACTTCAAATGCTCACCTCTGAGAGCACTTGTGTCCACAGAAACTCCAGGCCCATCATAGGGGCCAGGTCAGAAGGGGGTTTCCTGCTCCCAAAGGGCCAAAACAGCCCTAGAGAATTGGGTGAGTGAGTGGCCCTGGTCTGAGCGGGCACTTGGAAGCAAGCTTGAGCCTTGCCACATGAGCGACGTTGCTATGTCTGCACGTGACCTTCATCTATTCTGCTGTGCCTTTCTCTGCTCTCTTAGTGTTTTCAAATGTGGGTCCCTGAAAGTAAACGCCTGAATCCTCATTCAGGCATCAAAATACTTGGCCTTCGTTGCAAAGTTGCTAAGCAACCATTGCTCACACAGAAGTCAACGGGAACCGCAAACATTCGGCGGTAACATTTCTGACGAGCAGGTCACTCATCTGGGCCCTGAACATTTCAGAAAGTTTCTGCATTTAAGCACCTGAGTATGAACTTTTTGACCTTAATTTCTTTGGGCCTCAGTGTTCCCTTCTATAAAGTGGCTATTGCACCTCGCCGAATGTGGGAAGCTTTTCATGTGTTCATGTCTGCAAAACACCTCAAACTCCTCGGGTGAAAGCAATTGCAAGCGGGAAAGGCACAGGGGGCAGAGAACATAAAGCAAGTGAAAGCCGTAACACGGAGCGATGTGGCATCGGGGCAGCGCAGGGCATAAACATCTCTCATTTTTTCTAGGATTATAGTATATAATTAAATCCTCATTTTAAGAAATGACACCTCCTAGACAAAACCCTGTTAACTTTGTATGCCCATATAGAGTCTTATAATTTTGGAAAGCCATGCATGGGAGGCTGCAAGCTCTGAATAAGAAGTTATGAAAAACAGACTGTGATGCCCATCTAGCACAGGGATGGACTGCTTTGTTGAGCTAATTTTTATGATTACATGGTTACAGTGGCCTATGGTGTATATTTTTGCTATGCTACTAGCGTTGTCCTACACAATTCCCTGGACAGTAAGGGAATTAGGATGGGCCAAAGACCATGGCTGACATGCAGTTTGGATGCAGGCACCCAGTTTTGGAGCCCAAGAGAATTTAATGACTTGAGATGATAGCTGGCCTGAATGACAAAGGTGCCAGTAATATTTACTGAACCAGTAATACAGAGTCAAAGATCTGACCATCTGTGTTCTAGTCTGACTTCCTGGATATTCCAAACTGAAGTATTTCACCCATCAGTTTCTGCATCAAATCCATACAGCCTGAGTGGGACAACTGGACAGTGAGCTGCAGGACAATAACTGACAGATACTAGGGAGAGTAAGAGACAAGTAACAAGAAACAAAAGGGATTAAGAGTATTATCAGGGTTATTATTATGGTTCAGACTACAGAAGTATCATGAAAATTGATCCAGTCCAGATAGGTCTGGCTATTTAGTTACAATTCCTGTTTCTTCACTCACCCTGGATTTTTTCTGAAACTCAGAAATTCCTACATTATTATTGCCATTTTTTGCCTGCCTTAGCCAGATCTAGCTTTGACTGAATTTTAGAAGTGCAGAAAATTCTAAATGAATACACCATTATATCTGAAAGCGTAAGATGTCAAGGTAGAACTGGGCTTGACAAACTCTTACTGTTTACACACTCCTCATCAGGACTGCACAGGAGGCATCTTCTTGTCTGTAGCCCCAGCTCTGGTCTGACCCTGGTGAGGCCACATCTGGAGCACTGTGTCCAGTTCTGGGCCCCCCAGTCCAAGAGGGATGTGGAGCTGCTGGAGAGAGTCCAGCGCAGGGCCACGAGGATGATCA
>JAWLRI010000948.1:1673116-1703060 GCA_034781795.1 Crypturellus tataupa | reverse complement strand
TATTAGAAAGTCAATACAAAACCTATTCTGGGCTTTTATTCTAAAATAACAGCACTAAGCTTGTTTATTTACACTGAGACAAGATGATATTTGTGACAGCCTTGTCAATAGTTCAATGGCATGATGCTAACTTTTTTTTCTCTCTAAACTCAAATGCACTTTATTTGTGTGTGTTTGTCTGTCCCTCCAGATTAACTATTGTTTTCCAGAATCAATATCAATATTTTCCAAATATTGAGTTTGCCTTCATAAAATGATATCTATGTTTGGAGAACCCAAAAACCTATGATCCTGTAAAGCATAACTGTCCGAAGCATTAGGCCACCTATCGAAGGGATAAAATCTCTTTCTTTGGTTCATTTGGTCCTTTGGTTTCATCTTCATTCTGCATGGAGTTTCAATGAATAAACCCCATAATTCAAGACAACGCTTGCGCCAAGTCCCTCAAGTTGCCTGCTCATCAACTTGAACAAAAGCTCTTCCTAATTGCACTTGCTCCTGAACATGTTTTCATGTTCCATCTACAACACACAGATTTTAGCCTGTCTGCTTATCATCTCAAACCATGGGCTTACTCTCAGAAGTGATCAGATTTCCTGCTTTTCTGTGAATGTTTCACATCATGATTGTCCTCTGCTCTGCTGTCATTGGGTATTGGCTACAAACAGCAGTCTGAAAAGTTCTTCAGGGATACTAGAGAGAGAGTACACAGCAAGGGCAAAGATGGGCCCTGAACTGTCTTTGAACTCTGATCAGCAGTAAAGGGGTGTCAAAGAATAAATACTCAACTGTGGAATTCAGATATGGCTGGCTGATTATTTCCCATCTTCTGTTGACCTTAAAAACCAATCAAGCTCACATCCTACCCTTCTCTGAGACTCCCCTTACCTCCCCAAAACTGTGATGAAAACACCCTAGTTCAGCCCCAGCCCTTATAATGTGCTATTTTGATGGTGCCATGTGCTTCTCTTCCCCATGGATTTCTTTGCTCTGGCTGTCAGCCAATCAAGGCTTCAGCAATCTGATCAGCTGCCTGATTTAATGAACTCTCCTTTCCTGGGGAAGGGCACATTCCTTTATAAAACTTGTGAGATATCACATTTCAGAGGATGACCTCTACTTTCATAAGATGATGGGAGAAAATTGGTTTTGGAAATCGAGGAAGATTGCATCTTGTGAAACAGAATCCAGAGAGTGACACAGAGACCACCTTTCCATTCCAGTCCATTTAATTTTCAGGTTTTGATTTTGATGGGGAGCTAAATATAGTTTGGGTCACTGGACCATAGGTGCAAATAATTAACAAGTAAAGTAGCCCCTCTCCCACTCCCTTACTTACTCTAGGCAACTCTTAAATGTGCTATGCTCAAAGCTGAATGAAGAAATAGAGCTTGTCCTCCATGCCACTGCAGCCATCTTTGGGGCAAAAAAGGGATACTTTTACTAACAATATCCTTCAACAGCATTCTGCTGTTATTGCTCTGCCTCAAAGGAGGATTTGAAGAGGCAGATACAATGGTCCAGGCATTATGACTAATCGTCAGGACAGAAATATGTTGTCTGGGTTCCAATGCCCTACTTAAACCTAGAGAGTTACCTACATAATTTCAGGATCTAACCTGAATTCTTGTGGAAAATAGGATAACATAGTTAATGTTTATAACAAGTAGAGATTAACTTTGAGAGTTGTTTAGAGAACTTAAGAATGATTCTCTTTCATGAGGTCATAAACTTGATGCTCTAGGCTAAATAGAGTCTGACAGGCATGTTTGTTCAGGATACATTTATTATTGAGCTATCCAGGGACATCCAC
This sequence comes from Crypturellus tataupa, assembly GCA_034781795.1. Classification (NCBI taxonomy): domain Eukaryota; kingdom Metazoa; phylum Chordata; class Aves; order Tinamiformes; family Tinamidae; genus Crypturellus; species Crypturellus tataupa. Next base: position 1,701,247 of record JAWLRI010000948.1, on the reverse strand, counting down.
AATTACTGTCATGATATGGCTGATGATTAAAGAGCAGAATGAGCAAAACGGAAGATTAAAGGGATAGAACAAGGAGCAGAGATGTCTGTCTTCACTGAAAGTATCTCTCTGACAGGCAATTTTGAGCCATACAAGAATCTATATGGGATGTTTGTGTGCGTGCATTAAAACCTGCCATACATTTCTCAGTGATTGCCCTGATTCCCTCACCTTTTACATATACAACAGAACCCTATCCTATAGGAGAGCCCTCATTGAGCAGTTGACCACTAGCATGGATTCATCAACGCTGCTCAAGTGTGTGCTGTTCTGTAGTCATTCAGTAATGTCCTTTAACTTCTAATATTTACAATACCTCCTTTCTTTCTATCTTTCAGACAGAAGTCAGTAGTCCTGGAGTAAAAGTGGAAGTAGCAGTGGTCTTACAGGCTCCTTTCCCCAGTATGTTCCCCAGTTCCCCAGCATGTTCCCCAGTTTTGGAAAACATTTTCAATACTAGGGGAACATTTTCAATACTAGGATAACCCTTACAGTGCAATATAACTTCCTCATGAGTTCTTATGCCAGGTATGCATTTGTGCTCCCTGTCAAGTTAGACCTATCATCTGGACTTTCCATTCCTGATGGATGTCCTGGGGAAAATTAAAGATCATAAAAGCTCCTAATCTAACTCTGCTCTGCACTTTCATTAAGACACTGCAATATCTAGTGTAGTGTCCACCAACAGTGTTGGTCCAAAGGCATGTTTTGATCTAAATGTGTAAAGGGGCCAAGAAGAGTACCAATGCCCATATAATTGCTAGGATCAATTCTGAGTAGCGAGAAAAAGACAACAATGTATATGTGAAGAAATCAAGAAATCAGCAATCAATAGGTTGTGGAGGGTTCCAGCATTTTTTATGTCTAGAAATATTGGTATAAGACATTTATTTTATAGGACAGCCTGCAGCTGGTAAAATTCAGCACAGTTTCATTGGTTCCTTAGAATAAGGAGTTAAAATATGTCAACAGAAAGGTCCACCTAAGGGCACAGTCATTTTCTAAAAAAGGTTTGGGGATATCCACAAAATAGTCCATTCAGCACACAGTATGAGAGGGACCAGATTAAATAATTTTCTTCTTCTAATAGCTACCTTTTCATTTCTTCATTCTTCCAGGAATCTTTTTCCTTTTGTCCTTACACATAGTGAGCAGGGAGAGCACCCTGCCTGCAAATGGGATTGAACTGCATAGAGAAGAATAAAGAAAAAAAAAAAAGTCCCTGGAGTCTCTTCACCTGCAAACACTTTTCTTTTTGTGTGTACAGGGCTGCATATGCTGCAATTTTATGACTGAGATGGGTTCCCCTTGGGAGCTTTGAACTCTCTTAATGCTTATGACCGTCAGTCAATTTCCATCCAGAAAATATCCTCCATAGAAAATGAAATAGGCAAGGAAAAAAAAAACAAATATTCATTATTCCAGGAGTTAAAGTAGCATCCTTTTGGATTGCACATCTGTAAAAGACCAATAAATTGAAGGCAATGCTCATAATTACACTGCAAGCCAAGCTGAAAAATTGATGCATTCCTCCAGAGCAATTTGCTATTGTTGGGATTTAGGAAACTTCTCCCTTCCTGCTGCTGCCAAAGAGAAGAAGAAAAAAAAAGAGGAAAAATGATACTTCTTTTTTTGGATGTTGATGATTAAATAAGAGAACACTGAATGGCAATAGTCATTAGACCAGCAGGAGGAATAAATAAGGAACATCATTGGTAGTTGTAAATAACGAGTGCTGTTTTGAGCACAAAGCAACACATCTGGTAATTATTCTCAATTCCACTCCAATTGCTTTGATTTGGCGGCGTAAGGTGCCACAATGAATTCTGCCTTTACTTATTTATTTATTTATTTGCAAATCAGTGCTTAATTGTAAATTGCCTTGGAGGAATCAATGGGATTTATTGCTTCTGCCATGTGAGGTGTGAAATGTTTGCCATTACTGAACAATGGATTATTTTTTAATAATCTCTGCCTAACGTCCTGTTTCTGTCTAATAGGGTTGTTTTGACATGGATGGAAGTTGCTTTTGATCCTCCCCTTCTCCACTCGCATGCACTTTTTGTCTCTCTGATTATAATTTTATTATGGCTGCTCATCTGCTACCTTATTAACATTACTTCCTTTATTAAACCAGAACTAAAGTAGGACCCTTCTGCCAAAGCTTCTCTATTTGACCTGCTGCTAATTACTTTTTGTCAGCTGTTTTGGAGGGGCATGTTTGGAGCTGACCAACACTGATATAGTTCATTAACCCAAAAATGGGATTTTTTGTTCTTTTCTTGCCCCTGATTACTTTTCCATTACAATCTGTGTTTATCTCCAGAAAAAAATTTCCAATACACTCTCACTCACTCTAGAAATTCAAAATAAAATATTCTTCTCCTCTCTCTTCTCCAGAAAACAAGAGTAAATGAAGCTAGAGTTCTTAAGAGTTTTATTTTCCTTTTAATTGACTATTAAAACAAAGGTCATAACTAAAAATTTTCCAAAAAAATGAATTTTGAAGATAGCATTTTTTTTTCTCTTAAAATCCTCTAATTTTGATGAAACGACATTTATAGATGTCCCATTCCTTGGTCAAGAATTTCAGCCATTTTTTTTTTCTACTGAGTAGGCCCAAATATCAACAGAAATAATGACAGCTATTACACCTTTAACACATCTGCAGGCCTTGACTCTCCAGCAAGGACACAGAAAAAAAAATGGGTCCTTTCTTCTGAATGGTCTACTGAGAGTATAACCACGTCAGGGCTGGGCTTCCCTTTTATTACACTGTGCACAGAACAGAGACATAGTCACAGTTGCTTTCTCTAGATGATACTGTAATTATCACATTAATCTGTATAACAACCTTCAGTCCTCTGCCTGGGACACTCCTTCATCTGAGCCACACTTATTCCCACACCAGAGTGTTGTGTCTTCTCAAGAAAGGACTCAGTATGGTGGAACATTGCCCATCAAAACTAGCTCTAAGGAAGAGATTATTCATCATTCAAGTCTGAGTTGCTTTTAGAACCCTCCCTCTCCCAAAGCAAAATAAATACATAAATAAACCAACTTTAATGAGTAAATACTGATTTTCATTAAATTGGCTTTTTATTAAAATCACAAATGCCGCAAAAAGGCAAGCCCCACTATTTCAATATGAAACTGATATTTGTATCTCTTGAGAACTGGAGTCCTGACCATTGCACGGATGTGTCCCAAACTGGACTGCATCTCCCTAGATTGCAGCAGTTCCCACTAAATCCCAGGAACTGATTTACAAAAACAGGGAAATGGGAGTACCCTCCTGTTTTGTGAGCAGTGAAGACTTTCCTCCCCTGAGGATAACTAGAACGATGCCTCTTTGGACATCACGCTCTTGAAGGGCAGCAAACGCACTGAAGCCGGGCACAGGCTCCCTTCTCTCGTCTCCTGGTGACAACTCACACAGATTTGGACCTGCTGTGGAGCGGCCAAGGCAGATTAATTAACACACTAAGTCATATAGAGACTATAAGCTGTCTCTATTCGGATCATGCCCTGTCCTGGTGTCACAAGATCCTAACTGATTAAGAACGACAAGTTTTAACTCCTCCTCTCTGGGGCATCTCAGAGCTCTCCTGCTGCCTTGGTCTCATCCCATTTCCTCTCTCAGAATTACAGCAATTAGCAACAGGAAAGACATTAATTCATCTATTTCACATGCTCGCTCTTCACCTTGGCTAGGGCAAAACTAATCCCTCTGTTCTTGAACTGCATTGTCCAGCCAAGTTCTAAATGGCTCACACAGTGCAGACTCCTTTAAAAGCAATCCAGCTGACTAAGGTGCCTCTAGGCCTGGTTACAATCCATACATGAAGGAATAAAATTACATGTTTGGGAGACAAGTGTACCTGCAAAGTTTCCCTCATAGAAGATTCACTAGACTGTTACTCTGAATAGACTAATCCTCCTCCCAGCAATCATAGGCTTATCAGCAGGCTGTATTTTTGCCCATGAGTTATGGCTTGGGTCCAAAACAGATCCTTTCGGATCCAGGATGCAACATGTGGTGGACCACAGAGACAAAACTATAACTAGATTGACGATAATCAGTTTATTTTTTGTTGTTCCCGTTTAAAAAAAAAAAAAAAAAAAAAAGGCAATTTCTCTTTGACTTGAATTTCAGAGAGTGTGTAAATACGCAAACCTGATGATGTTTCCTCAACAACACTGAGCTGGTGTTCAGGGCTGTAAACCAAGATAGGGTCACATAAGCAGTGTCCATTTTTATGGATGCTAGAAATTGAGTCTGTGGGAAGGAATGGAGGGAATGGAGCAGATAGGAATGGAAGGAGAAAGGATTCAATAGGTTGATCTAGATCCACCAAACAGTTTTTATGTCAGACCCTTATTTCCTTCATGCAGAAAACTAAGATTAAGACATTTCCTCTAAACAGCTGAGTCAGAGAATCATCTTTTTTATTATTTTTGCTTGGAGTGAATGTCCCTGTTTAAATCCTGCAAAATGATAGTAATTTAAGACACAAAGAAAAGCTAGGTAAATTCCTAGCACCACAACCCATTGGGAATGAATGTCATTTTCAAGTTATATTTGTTTTTGCATTTGTTTTCCTTCTTTTTAGCTAACAGAGCCTTGTACTTAAATATCCCCTGAAGGCAGAAAAATATTAAAACCTACAGAACAGCTGACATAAAGAAAAGGATTGGAAAGAACACCTGACTAAAGTGGTTATTATTATTCTATATAATACACACACATACACACACTAATTCCTAGCAACCTCTTTACTAACAACTTCTGTGACAGTTGACAACATTCCACCCCAGTAATCAGGATTTATTGTATTCTATCAATAATAAGGTTAAAATTGCCCAGAAAAATCCATTCTACCCCAACAGACAAATGTGCACCCACAGCTTTCGCAAAATTTTCAGCCTTGATATAGAGTTCACCTATATCAACAAAGGTTTTAACTCAAACATTATTGGGTGCACTAATTTTTATTTATTTTAATGTGTTCATTCATGGAAAAAAAAAGAAAAAGAAAATATTAAAACTCATTGCTTGCTTCTGGAAATGGGAAAAATGATCAGCACACAGGCAGCACTTTTTAGTGAATTACAGAAATTGTTCAACATGGGGGAAAAGGAAGGAAACTATGATTCCTACATTCAAAAATAGGAAACTATAGATCAGTAGGATAAAGCAGTCCAGAAATGTCAGTTTCTGTGTCTCAGCTCCTGGCTTAAATTTCTAGAAAGTAAAAAAATAAATAAACAAAATAATCAAATCAAGAACCATTGCTCACCCCATATTCAAAATCCTCTCAGTTTGCAGAACTTAACGGTGAGTCTAGGAAGAGTCAAAAAAACAGAGCAGGAAGAGGAATTGCTTCTAAGTCCCAGATGAATTTCATTCATAATCAATCAAAGGCCTGGAGATGGACATAACCTTCAAATGCAGAGATGCCCATGATGGGTGACCCTGGGGGAACAAGCCTGGAAACTCTTGTCCTACAAGCCAGGACTTTTCTATTTCAATTAAGGAATGAACTACTTCTGTAGCACCAATGAAAAATAATCTTCATGGAGAGTAACTCCAGACATCCCAATGATATTTCCTGGGGACGAAGACAATACACAGTTTGCGGTAAAATCTGGCCTGTAGAAATCTGGTCTCTTTTACTATATGGCTCATTCAACCCTAAGCAATATGATCACAGTAAATAGTGGTATGTTGAAATCACAGTCAGAATGGCTATAGTTGAGCACAGTTGGAGGGGATGTGTTATGTGCTGTATCCCCTCTGGCCTCCTAGTTGGGCATCGGGCTTGAAAACTCACTGTGAGACTGGAAAGTGGGGCTTGCATTAAAGGCAGAATGAAATGCTACAGCCATCAAAAATCTTTTTCCCTGTTATAAAGAGCTCTACCAGGAACTGGACAGCATAGACATTTCATCCTCTGTATGTATTAAGGTGCCTTTATGGATTCTGTCCCTTTAGCATGAGAATATCTCACAGGTATTGCTGGACATTATCCTTACAACATACCAAAGCAAGTGAGAAATAATAACAGTGTTTTAACTTCAGCTAAGTGCAAAGGTGATTTTCCCTTGTGTTGGCTGAGCTGCTAGATGGCAGAGGTTATAATCCTGTCCTGCTTGACTAAGATTTTGCTGTAAGGTTGTACTCACTCCAGTGAGGCTATGCAGAAAAAGGATAATCCTAAGGTTTTAGGTAACTGAAAGTAACTTGGTGAATTTCTCTCCTCCTCCTGACTCGCTTATGCATGAAGAATGAAAAAGCACTAGAAGGCTTGAGGCAGACCTTCCTCCTTTAATTCCTATCTTGACACAACAAGTGAAGAAGATCAGATTATGTGGACAGGTATCTCTCAAAGTATCTAATTGCAAAGAGGGGAATTTCTTGAGGGGAGCTCTCCTGTCCTTTCACACTGGGCAATCTCAACCACTGCTGAGTAACTACTTGTCATCATTTGCAACTGAAAGCTAACTTTTCCGGCACCTATACAAACCTGTTCTTGGGCACCTTAGTGCAAACACAGTGACTTTTAAAGCTTTTACACAGTTATTGCTCAGTCACAGCCATTTAATGAAGCACAGATTAATCCTGGTCTCTTCTCCAGCCAGATCCCAAGACCTAAAACTTCCTTTTGAAATCAGTCTATGATGGAGACCCTCACCTTCCTCCTGAAACTTGTGGAAAACAAACACAAACATACATCCTTACTCCCAGTCTGTAGAAGACAATATTTCTTTATCTGAAGCACAGAGCCTGTGTAGATGAACAAGAAAAATGTAAAAAATGTACAGATGGAGTACACAGGACCAACTTTTTAAAAAGGCAGCAACAAAATTAACAGAAAAACTCCTCCTCTCATGGCACCTTTGGCAGGTGCTCAGGGCTTTCACCACCTGCGCTCTCCTGCTCATACTTTGGGGACTGCTTGGACCCTAATGTCAAGGTTGAAGGAAGTTTTTCTATTGACTTTAAGGGAGCTGCTGCCTGGCTCATGCCTGAGTTTTCAATGCCCAGAGTATTCTTGTGATAGCCATGAAAACTAGCTTACCTTTGGCAAACAGACCTCAGAGTTTACAAAAGGCTGTGCGGGCAACCCTCTTGTTGACGAGCTCCCTGCTCTGCCTGGTTCATCAGTTTGTGCATGTCTAGCTATAAAAGAGGGTAGTCACTGGCATTCAGGACCACTGGCCAGGATCTCTGCCACCAAAAACATCCTTTTCTCCATCAGGTAGCCTTTCTGCTCTCTTCCTCCCCTGTCTTCTCTCTCCTCTCTGCTGTCTCTCCTTCTGCACAACCTCCTGATAGACCTCCATACATGTGAACAATTTCATTACCAGGATAATACATGTACCAAAGCTTGCTCTAATGGACCCACAGCAGACAGGCAGACAGACAGACAAAGGCAGGCAAGTGGGGAGGAAGGCAGGAATGAAGGAAAGCAGGAAGGCAGGAAGGAGGGAAGGAAGGAATGGTAATTTCAGCGACAAGAACTGAAGAGTGAATTCTAAAAAAATACTTTAACAAATAGAAAATAAAACAGTTAATTTTTCTGTAACATTGCCACTGACTTAAAAAAAGAAAAAAAAAACACTAAAAAGACATTGGACGTAAACAATGCATGAGCACACACACAACCCACATAGTACCTAGTTATGTGCAAATCCACATATTTAAAGTGTGATTTTCTTTGAAATGAGGAATTAAAATTTTTTTTTTAACCCAGAATCCTGTAATGAGAAGAGATAATATAAGCATATATTTAAAAATAAAAAATCACAATCAAAAGAAATAAGAGGAAGGCTAAGTATTTTTCTGATATTCATGAAAAGAAGAAAGTCTGCAATGACCATGGTTTCAAGAAGCCCTTCCTCAGAATACTGGTTCCAGATGGAGGGTGATCTCCAGTTGCTCTTCCTTGTTGACCTTGAAAAAACAGCTTGTTTTAATATATATACTATATATGTATATTTTATATATAATATATATATATTCCACTGATTTCCTGAAGTTCATAGCCAAAGTATATCAAGTCTACATCAAAAGGCCCTGATAGAAAGCTTCATCCATAGGTTACCTGCAGTATGCTGAACCACATACCGAAAAATACCAATGTTGGCCAAGGCCCAGAGATGTGACTTCCACCTAGAGATGCACGGGCATTTCAGAACTGAAGCTGAAAATCTACCTGTCTTGCAGCTAGATACCCTACCATGCATCTTGGGCTTTTGAGAGCTGCTTCAGAGTGCGCTTGCCTGTACTTCGTGATGAACAGAGAGCAAGAGATGCTCTGAGTAACAGCCCAGGCTTGTTTATTCCACATGACAGGCAGACAGAACCCAGCTCCCCTAACACAAAAGGGCTTGGGAGAAGAACTGATACAGGCTGGACCATATTAAAAGAAAATAAGACTTGTTCACGTACCCTGCTGGTCTCTGAAGTCCAGGCAGCCAGCCTGAAGATGTGATGGAATAGTGAATAGCAGCTTATGTTTGAATAATATGGTTTATGCTGATGTATCAAAACCATTTCACAGCCTGTGCTGATTTTCCTGTTACCTTCAGTTACTCCTTACTTAAAAGCAGCCACCTCTGACGCTGTAATAGTTATTAAACAATGCACAGGAACTCTCCCTAGTGGCTTCGACTGGGGAGGGAAGGAAAACAAAATGAGCAGACTGACTTCTCTGCTGTGTGAAGCTTTGTTGAAATCAGCAGAAAGGAGCTAAGAAATCTGTCTGACATCCTGTTAAAACCAAGAAACTGTTACTACAGGAGGCCTCTTGACAGGGTATCAGAGTGCACACACTGAAACAAGTTGCTTCAGGGGCAGCCGAATGTGTAAACCCGCTTCCAATGTCCTTACCCCCATGAGTTCATTGATGTCTAATAAAAGATGGGCTTATGAGCACTAATGAGAACTCTCTGCTCTGCCTGGCTGCCTATTTTCATGAAATTTATAGGAACACAATAGCTTTGGGACCTCTTCCACCCCATCAACGATAGGTTAAATTACCCAGCGGGTTCAAAGCTCAAAGGAGGAGCCCTTGACAGATTGACTGATAGATGGGCCCAGGCACACACTTACAAACAGCTTGATTGTACAAGCCTGATTTCCTTTGGAAAGAAGGAGCAGGGTTTTATTGGTCCCAGCCAATAGACGGGATAACTTATAGCAAATTACCTCCTATTGTCATCTTAAGATGTTGCGTCAATGACAACTCAATGGCAAAGCACCTCAGCAACTTCTGGATTTTGAAGATGTCACGTCAGTGCCTCCCTGGGCCAGGTGTCATTGCTGAGCTTGAGAAGCTATAACCACCACTGATGACAGTGGTACAACTGCAAGTGTGTTGATAGCAAAGGTCTAGAAGAGAAAAGAGAGCTTTTCAGAAGCATGCCCTTCATTTTAAAGGGCAAGGCCGTAGCGTTGAGAAGCTGAACAATTTCTCTAAAGCACGACTGTGTTTGTGCTGCAGGGGTATTTACTGTTCTAAGGTTTCCTGACATTTGGTAGCTGTAGGTAGAAGAGCCTTATGTAAAATTGGGGGGGGGGAATCAAACCTTCAAAGGAGCTTTAAAAGGATAATGTCCCAGCCTACTGTCTGTTTGGGGGATTTTATTTGGACAGAGCTGATGCTGAACCTTTTGTGACCAGACATTTGTACATGTTTTATTGCATGTTTGCACGGCTGCATGCAGGAGATAATACAACTGACAGGCTAGCAATGACAGATTCCTCCAGCAGAAAGAATGCAAGGAGCTCAGCACCGGGACTAAGTCCTCTCTAGCATGATAGCATCATCTTTTCTTTTCTCTTCAATGACAGTTACAAGATATTTCCCATCCACAGCAAAGATGATCTAGCATGGGTGGGTACTAAACCCCCAACAGACTGGGCCTAAAGGGACATCCCTGCAAATTCCATTCAGGGCATCCATCTGCCCTTGCAGTCATCTTCTAGGACACTTACAGAAGACTGGAAAAAACATCATGCAAAGCTGAGGTGGGAGAGAGGAAGAAACAAGAGGATGAACACATCACCCAGTAGAACAGAATTTTAAAGCCATTATTCTGCCCTTCCTCAATCAGCGGGTAAAGCTGAGAAGCCCATCGCTGTTGTGCTGATGAAGATCAAAAGGACCTGCAGTTTCATTTTACATGCCGACCTGTTCTCTCCTTTGGACAGGAATGGATGTGTTCATACCTGGTTTAGTATTTGAGACACGTTCACAGGAAGCAATGTTTACCTTGAAAAGCCAGAAGAACTCGAGGACAGAAAAAGAAAAGGGAAAAGCGGAAAAACACCCAGCAAGATGCATCCGCACAGAGGAAGAAGCCCTTCTGCAAAAATTTTATGTGAGGTTCTGCAACCTCAAATCTTTTTGACACTTACTTGCCAAAGTAAACTGCAGTTTGCATTTTCAATGCTTACTTTTTTAGCTGTAATTTTTGCTCTATGCTCACAGCTCAGTTCTAAATATATTTGCACAAACAGAAATGAATGAGTGCCCTTCCTGGTAGCAAATGCACTAACTGTCTCTGCACTTCACCAGGCTGTGAAAGGCAGACTTCACACTAGGAACAACAGTCCAGGATAAATCAGCCTGTTCACTCCATTCACTTTTTGAACCCTTTTGCATGCATTCTGATTGTATCATGGCAGAGATGATGCTGAAAGCATCTTAAATATTTGCTTTTAATTGCTGGCTTGTAAAATGTTTGGCTTCAAAAGAGGGAACATGATTACTGAAGAAAATCCAAACAAGCAAACACCAAACTGATGGTAAGAGAATGTTTGAAGCAAATTTTCCATGTAGGCCTTGGTCCAAAGGCCAATGAAGACTCAGTAGGCTTTGGACCAAATCCTAAATAGTTTCATGAGTACACACTGGTTTCAGATTTCATCTCTCTACCTCTGGAGATTTATGAATTTTCACAGAGTGGAGAGAAAACCTTACCTTCTGTTCAACACCAGACTGCTTGCCTTGGCTGCAGAAAGTCCTCCTGATAGCAAAAGCAGTTGATTACATGGCAACGTTGGTGTTAAGAGACTATTCCGGGGACTAGAATTTTATCTTTCTTTTTAATGGGTGGAAGACTCAGACTGGCCTCAGGATTTTCCTTTGGACTTCAAAGGTAAGGGAACTATGTTATAAAAACGAGTCGTGCAACGTTTGCTATTCTATTCTTTGCACTGCTAAATGTGACAAACAACACTAATGATAGCTCTTTCCTACACTGCTTATTAAAATAGCAACAGCAGGTACACATCTGCCCATTAATGCAATGCTATCTGTGCAATCCTCTGAGCTGTGCGAAAGGTCTCGCTCAGCAGACTGTCTTGCACGCTTAATCTCCACAGCACCCTGAGGTACAAGGAAACACTCATCTCCCTTGGTCCCAAGAGGAGGGTGATGGATGAAGGAGGCCAACAGAGATGGCCAAAGTAGCCTGGCTGCTGGTAACAGAGTAGGCAGTTAAACACAAAGTTTTAGGACGTCTTTTTAACTTTTGGACTGTTCTTTCCTGCTCATAACAGATAAAGTGACAGAAGGAGCTCAGCAACATCCTGTAGCTTAATAATAATCATTACTATGCTAGGAGACCGGATGGATAATGCAGTCCCAAAGCACGGACATGAACTAATGTCATCAGCATTGGTATAAATAGGGTGTCTGCATTTAATTAATAAATAATAGGCTGCAATGCTAATCTCCTTCTGCGAACTCTTTTCTAAAGGTGCAATCTATTAATCACATGTCACTGCCAGCTTGGTCACTTCTTCTTTTAGATTCAAGACAGAAAAAAAAAGCTAGCAATAAATGGATCCTAGATACAGCAGGGCAATTGAATAGCACGGCCAGCATTATGATCCACTGCTAATTTCAGTCCTTAGATACAAGCTTTTCCCTCTAAGATTGCTTTAAAGAGAGAGTGAAGGCTTGCCATGTTGTTAAAGGTCAGTATGTTACTAATGTCTTCAAAATGGAGGGCTTTTCTTCCCCCCTCCTGATTATTTGCCCATGCAAATCCTGTCACCGTACAACGCAGCCCATCTATAAGACACATATAGATGGCTATGGGTAATCCAGCTAAGGCAAATGAGGCATTCCCACTGAAAGGGCAAGAGCACAACTGCCTCAGAGGCACTGGATATATCTCACCTCTTCTGCACTCGACAAGCCTAAAAAGCTAAAAAAACATTTGTGTTGATATGGAAATGGAGTAAGGGGGAAATGGCTGCACTGCCCATTTAAGCCCATGCAGAAGGAGTCATGCAAATTGCTTCCTTTGCATGTGAATATCCACTTTCCAGGAAGCTCCCTCTCAGTGCTCGGAATGAATTCCATTGTGTCCGCAGACACAATGAAGACTTTTCACCTTTTTGGCTTCAGGATTATCTCCCTGCTGTGCCTTTCGTAGGGTCTCTTTAGAAAAAAACAGAAAATGTTGCTCCAGGTGGTTTTGTGAAGGAGGGCAGGTATATTTATGTGAAAAAAGCAAGTTCCCATCCAAAATATTTTATTAGAAAAATATATCCTACCATATCTGTTACACATAATTATGTGTAACAATAATGTGTCTTAACTTATTGAACTCATTTTCAAAACGATTAAAAGCTTTTCAGGAAATTCATGTCTGCAGATTCCAACCTGTTTGATATCAAAGTTGTGCTGAAGCCTCAAAAGAGTCATTTTCTGACTAAATTTCTTTATTCTTCAGTCAAATGCAAGTGAAGAGACTCCGTACAGAACATCTAGGTGAAATTTTACAGTCAGTTTATGCAAAAGGTTAAATGAGATCTAACAATTTATTCTAGATCTAAAACCTGTTCATTTCCTTTTAATCTACCCAGAAACACCAAAGAATGGCTAGTGCTTCAGTGTTCTGGCCTTTCCTCTCAAAGACTAAACTTCAATAAGCATCTAATAAAAACTGCATTGCATATAATGACAGAGACAAGTGTTGGATCACACACACAGATAAATTCAGCTCATTGCAAACTGCAAGCTCGACTTACATGAGGATTTGAATTTCTGTTGTGATATAAGACATTAGACCCCTGTTTTGTTCCAGGCAGCTGTAGTCCCTCAGAAGAGTTCCTGATAAAGACACTGGTGGTATTCAGGGACCACAGGTCTTGGTATTTCTTTCTGCATATGTGTTTCTCCCCTGCACTCATGGGCCTTCTTCCCATGGAGAGAGCAGTTTGGAGGCAGGACAGGCTCCCTCTTGGTGAAATATGTCCCATGGGGGTCTGTTGAAGCATATTTTCTTTCCTCCTTTATATATTTATATACTGCAGACATCTGTGTGGTCTTAACTGAGATCAAACACAGCAACCAGAAGCATGTATTGCACATAGGCAGGAGGAGGGTCCTTGTCAGAAGTCTGCCCCTAGTATGAAGTTAAACACTGATGTATGTTATTCAGGATGCCACCTGCTCTGTGCCAGAGAATGCATCCTTAAAAGGAGCTTTGCTTGAAGGCTGTCCTTAATGTTTCCTTTCCCCAACTAGAGCCTAAACCCACAGCCTCTGGCCTTATCCATTAGTTCAATTCCAACTTGCGCAAAGCAGCACAGGTTTTTTTCTGGGAAGAAGTTATATGAGAGGTCTGTGTCCATATATTGCACCTGGTCTCATCTTTAGAGAGCAAGCTCTTAAGGAAAAGAAGTCCTCCTTTTGTTCTGCACTGTGCAGTGCATCTGGTGTCATGGTTCACAAGTGGGTCTCTTAAGCAGTTCCACGAAATAGAGAGTAAATAATTAGATTCCTGATCTAGGGAGTGGAGAGACGGCTTTGGTTCAGTCCAATCTCTAAAGTCATTAAACTCACACTATCTTCATTCTCCCTTGCCTGAGGTTCTGGCCCATTCTCCCACCCTTCTTCATTAGCTATTCATAATAATAATAGTCATAGTCATCTGGAAAAAAAATAGACAAGAAAAAAACTCATCCAATGTATCTTATATTGCAGCAATATATTTTCATGTTAATTGGACGGCTGCTTAGAAGTGTCAGTATTTTCTGGTTTATAATCAATGCATTGGCCATTCATCAGACTCAAGAGATGTATAAAAAAAAGATTCGGGTGAACTAATTACCATTCAAATGGCAGTTCACAGGTAGAAAGAATTATACTAGCTGTGACTTGGTACACACCGGGTCAGGCAGAGAAGAAAGCATCCTTTCTCTAAGGGATTCACTAATACATTTATTTATCCTGTATTTCTTACACAGGGCTGCTCTAGTCCTGTTCACTGGCCGGTCTCAACATGTTTTATGAAATGAACCTGTCCTGGCATCTTGGCTGGGACACATCCAAGGACAGTTCACACAGGGAATCCTGTCTCCTGTGGGAATGAGTCTGATTTGACGGCACTGTAAAAGTGAGAGGAATCAACCCTACAAAGGTGGTACAAACTATTTGGAAAAACATCACTGTTTGGGGGAGATTTTTAAAGGGAGTATTTAGACACCCAAGGCCCATTGACTTTATGTGAGATTAGAGCAGTGAAATACATTTGACACTTGAGTATCTCTATTTATCTAACCAAGCTACTTCTGTGGAACTAATGATTAGAGAATTTGAGCACCTAATAATCTTCACTGCATGTATCCTTGAAGCATCCATGCTATTCCATAGGAAATAAAAAGGCAGCAGAGCAAGTTGCTGGGCCAATTTAAAGTATATTTATAATACATATATATATATAATATATACATTTAGATCTTCAGTGATATTATTAGTCACTATGGACAAATGGAATGAGAATAATAGCCTGATCCTAAGTAACCTCTCCAAGGTCAAGGAGAAAATCTGCACCAGGGCGAGAAGCTAAGCCTTAGTCTTCCAAGTTATAGTCTACTTTCTTGACTAGAGATTTCTCTTCCTCTGTGCAGAATCAGGCTGCAACACTTCCCTTTTAAAATCAAAAAGAAATGAAATAGTCCCACACTAATTGAAGCCAACTCTTTATCCTCTCTTGGGGAAAGAGTTTCCGTGCAGCCCTGCTTTGAAAATTGCTTCTCTACAAATGATATTACAATGGATCGTATTTATTTTCCACAACAGATTCCAAAATAGCCTGATTTTAAAGATTAAAAATATTTTTCTTAATTATGAAAACACATTTTACAGGCACTGATTTTAGGCAGTATTTTTAATTTGAACTTTTTATTTTCTGAGTTCACTTCCTGCCGTGAGAATGGGAGTAGCAGAAAACTGAAATATAAAAATGAAAATGGAAATTGCCTTTAAAGAGGAATTAAAACTCATCGGATTATCTCTATTGTCGAGGCTGACTGGGATGCAACCCCTCCTATTCTCCACTCTGATGTTATTAAACAAACTCATCAATGAAGAGGGATGCTTTTCCTTTTTAGGACAAAGCTCCAATATCTTATACAATCTGTAGGTTTTGTGGACTGAATTGCACTTTTTGTTCACAAATCTTAACTAAGATTGCAAAAGATTCAAGTATCATTCTTAAAATAGAGCAAATGGTGGCATGCAAAAGTGAGGGTTGTGATTTATCTCACCTTTCTGCAGATGCCTAAACATGAGATAACTAATCTCATAATTAGGGAATAGAGGAAACTTCGAAGGACCACTCATCCCACCTATCTTAGGGTGGGATGAATGATGGTTTGGAGATACCTCTTTCCCTCCACTGTTCATAGAGGATGTCTATAGACTTAGACTACATGTCTAGTATTTGGGAACTGAAGTCAGATGTGGTAACTCCTGTCAGAAACAACATTTCAAGGGTAGTGGCAGAGAGCCCTGTTAAAATTTATTTTAGCCCCAAGTCAAAGGCTCTTCAAATGCCCAATTTCTGGGTAAAAACACTGGATCTACTTTACTCAGAAAGCTAAACTGCTAACATAGGGATTTTCTTCCTACAAAATTGGGTTCATCTATATACTGCAAAATATTTACAGCAGCTGGAACATGCAGCTTATGCCTGCAGTATCTTCTGACCTGCATTATCTTCTGAGTCTTGAAACTTCTTGCAAGCTGTGATACTATAATCTGGGATCTGAGCAGGCAGGGGATGAGTCTTCTTGGTGTAGCTCCCAGGCAGAGTAGGGGGCTCAGCATTGACACTGACGGGCGCAGCTGGTCTTATTTGAAAAGATATGGTTCAATTCTAACTTCTCTGTGCAAACAACCAAGGCTACTGACCACAGCCCAGGCATTTCCTAGTTCCTACATCACAATAAAGCTCACTTTCCTAAAGATTTGGGATTACCCAAGTGTCAAAGGACTTTGTTGCCATGCAATAAGCAAGTGATAGTCATGAAGAAAGAGTTGCATAGCATTATGTGCCCAATACTGGTATCAGTTTATATGCAGGCAGTACCTTAGGTAGCAGTTTAATTGCCTGAAATGTACCAGATCTGGCAACAATATTTACCTAGGGCCAGGGGATTAAAAGCGATTAAGCACTTGATTGGCATGAATTACAGGTGGAGATAGATGAATAAATCAATATGTATGAATTATGTGCATATATAAATATAGGTATGTAAACATACATATACACACACCATATGTGTGTAAACATTATTAATTGCCAGATGGAACTTTTTAAATTCAGAACTAGACCGACAATGACAGTAGAAGAGAAACTCTGGATATCCAGGTATCTGTTTTATTTATATTCTAATTAATTATAATATAGACGCTTTAAAAAATATATATTTTTTCACTAAGAAAAATAAATACACCCACACAAATCAGGAATATGGACAAGAGTAAGCCTAACCTAACTACTTAACTGTCATTGCCCACCATATAGGTCATGTCTGTGGACTGTGCATAAGGAAACTCCACTCCAGGAGCAGGGATTGGATTCAGTGTGATAACATTTTTATACCTGTGAATCTTAGCTTTAATTCATAGAGAAGAAGCTTGGAAAATCTTGAAAATCAAGTGAAATTTCTAAAGTATGAGCATCAGCCAGCCTCTCTTTCTTGAACAAGAGGCAAAAAACAGCCTGTACTTTGCCTGCCCCCAAAAATACTTCTCCAAAAGAGCAACAAAATGTTTTTGAAGAAAGGCCCATGTAACCATAACTACAAGTTCATCAATAGAAAAATACATAATAAATGACTTGTTATTTCGACTCTTTTGTGAACCAGTTCATTAGAAACTTCATTTGTCTACATGGATTGCACTTATTCGGCTATATTCTAATAAAATGCACATTGCTTCCAATAAAGGAAATGCATTTCCTATTGATGTGCTATAAACTACTACACAGAGAGGCGTTATTATATCCCTGTGTAATAACAAAGCCAATTATAATGATCAGCAAAACCTTTACAATAAAGTCAATGCATAAGGAGTGATTATCATAATGCATTCTAACTGTTCAGGGCCATAAATGCTTTGCAAATTAATTGTGGAGCATATCTATAAATGTATTATTAATGCTGTATAAAAAAACATCGACAAGCAAGCTTTACATTAAAGAAAGATACTAGGATTGTAATGTGTCCCCAGAATCACCTAGGAGGTTCAGCTGTATTTACAGTGGTGTAATTTTTTTTTATAGTATTACACTTCAAATTTTCTTCATTTTCCTTCTCCCACCATTTTCTCAACTTTGCTCTGTTTTTGCAAATGTGTCAAACTTCTCTATGCAGTGTGAGGGGCACTTTCATAATGCACTGTAAAGCACTATTCACTCCCTGCACTGGATTGTAATCCCATATACATCATTTGAGGCTTTCACCGGTGTCTTAACCATATGGTGCTATCAGCCTGACATGCATGAATTCTAAATGTGTGAGCCATGAAAAGCAAGCAAACAGAAGCACAACCCAACATGAACAGGCAATGCAGCATGGATGAGAAGAAAAAGGGAGGCAAAACAAGTTGCATAATTGTACAAAAGTCATATGGCAATTCAGAAAAAAAATAAAACTGATAGTAAAACCTCGAAGTGATGAGTTACCCAGCCTCTCTCCAGGCTCTGTTCTAGACTTTGTTCCTTCTTGTCAGTGAACCATTAGGTTACAGATGCTTTATGAAAAATCTGCAGTATGTTTTCCTTTTATTCCCTTAATACGTGGTTTTAAAATGTCCTGAGGACATTTGCTAGAACACAATGTCCCGTGGATCTTTTCCAGTTCCTATTGATGGGCAACTTTCCATTGCTTTCAATCACGATGGAAAGGGCAGACGTGAACAAAAGCTCGATGTCCCTTATGCTCTTTGAGCTGGTGAATCTGGATGGGAGCTCGTCAAGACACAGAATATAAAACACTACACACTAGGACCTGTCGGAGCTCTTTCTGTCCCACAGAATTAAGACCTACCAGACAGGAGAGAGCAGGAGTGAATTTTGAATTTAACAGTTTCATCTGTATACAACAGTGCCGTTTTAAAATATGGCTCAGCCAGGACAACAGGGCATCAACCCGCAGGTATCACCATGCAGTCCCAAATTTCTACAATAAACCATGAGATTTTGATCTCTACTTGACTTTAATCAGACCCATGAAAAGGTAAAGCTAGAAAAGATTTCCATAAGTACTAAAAACATAAGTACTAAAATGCTGATTCCAGATCAGTTTATACTAGAGATAAGGGAAAAACATTACAGAGCTTAACAGATACCTGCTCTTGAAACAAAAAGCAATGGACAGATTTCCTTTGAACCCAGGGTCTTTGGGCATTGCTGTAAAAGCCTCCATCACTTGAGATGGAGGTCATTTAGATGGAGGATCGTTTAGAGATCTAAAACTGAGGTCTGTGTTTCAAAGGCTGTGGCAACACCTTCCCAGCCCCTGAGGCACGAAGTCTAACTCCCAGAAAAACATCAAGATCTCTTCTTCAGATTCTTGCTTTTTCTTCTTTTTTGCTTTGACTCATAAGCTCATCTTCTCTCCTCCCATGGGATTTTTAACAGAATATTAGATTATTTTTAAACAGTCATCCTTTCTCCATTTTCATCTCACAGCGATATTGCAACTCAGCACCACTGCACTGCTTAATATTGAATACACAATTAATAGAGGAGGTATTTGGATTCGGAGGGTGGATTTTTTTCCTTGCTCCTGAAATAAATTAGAAAAAACAGTATATTAATTGGGTTTGGGACTAATGTCAGGACAAAGAGATGCATGAGACTTAGGAAGAGGAGTGAGCAGAGAGTTCGAAATCTCCTTTCAAACTGCAAGGAAAGATAGATAGGGAGAGACATCTTGTTGTGGGCAGCAAGAGAAGGGGAAAGTGAGGTCCTCAGTTTGGTAAAAGATTTGTCCATAGAGGTAAAGTATCCTCCAGAAATTTTGATTCCAGATCTTATAAAATGTGAAGACGACTGTTCTCACAGGAACAGCATCCAGCTAGTAGTATTATCCTGAAAGTGCAATGGTCACAGCCAAGGCTGGCAGACTGATGGGCTGCGTGACCTTGACAAGCTCCTCTCTGTGCCTTCCTTTACTCGAGATATAAAAGAATAGGCAAGTCTTACTGGGCTCATGGTGATTTTGAAAGAATTAATGGGCTTCTGGAGGTGTTTGTGGAGAGAAATTGGCTTGGACCCTGTGAGAAAGGGCAGCATTAACTGTCTCCTTGGTGAATTGGCCTGTGTGTTCAAACTGCTACAGCTGCAGAAGTGTGGGAACCATAAAAGAAGAGATAAGAAACTGAAGAAAGGGCTGTGCAGACAGGGCAGGAATGCAAGAGGAAATCATTCCATGCAGCATTGTTGTGTCGAAGTAAAGCCACACTAGCTTGAAGGCAACCAATCTTGCCTGAGTTTGGCATTAAAATGGGTCTGAATCTGCGTGTTTTTGGCTGGGAAACTTTCTGAGATGGTTTGGCTGTCAGGACAAGTCACAAAATTGTGATTAGTTGAATGTGGAATAGTTGATTGGGCCTGAATCTGTCACAGATAAACCAGCTGCAGAGGACACCTGATGAGAGCTAGATATGCTGAGTGAAGAGAAAAAGATCCAGAATCCAGACTCTCTTTTCCCCCACAAATAGAAAATAGGTCTTAAAACCAGTGAAAAGGCCATTTTGGCCTCATCATCACCTTCTAAGCTCATGGCAGGGAATAAAAAGAAATAAATCATAGTCCATGAGTAAAGTAACTCAGTGTTGCTGCTACTTATTGTAAATGATCACTTGGTCACTTTGCTCTGAAGCTGAAATAAACCATAACCAAATAGATAATTTTAGAATGTGCATGTAGAGAAATGATCAAAGTCAGTTGAAATGTAACAGCCCAAAGCTTCCAGCAACTGTCACCATATCCCTCAAGCAGCAGAAAGTAACACGAGACGCTTGTACACACTGCCCCCAAATACACCAATTTGCTCACACACACACATTTGTTGATTCATGAAGTCTTGCATGTCCAAAGCACCAAAGCGACGAGTTACAGGCTCTTCTGCAAATTACTCAACTCCTTCTCCAGAGGACAGGGTAGCCTTTCACCTCTGAACTACTTTGGAATTAGGCTCTTTTTTTCGTATCGACCCCAAACTTCTCTGTTTTGACCACAGAACTCAGCCACCTCCCTGAAGTGCTTCTTGGTTGAGATGTCAGGGCTGGGTTGAGGTAGGCGCTACAGGCATCTCACTGTGTCTTCCCTCACGGACCTTCCCTGCTCCTTAGAGAGGCATGTGGAAAGCAGTGACGCAGTCAAGCAGCACTAACAGAGTACAACTAAAGTAGCAGGAGACTCTTTTCCCTTTAAAATATGTTATTTCCAGTACAAGCCATGGGACCTAGGGGCTATGTTTATCACAGCCCTGCCAGCGGCCCCAAGAGCTGTCTAGCGAGGGACAGAGATAGTGTGGCTAAAGCACAGAATGGCTCCAAACTTTTGCCGCAAACCACAATACAGACCTGAAATCTTTCACTGAGTTTGCAGGACTGATGTCTCCTGACTGTTTCTGGAGCTGAATATGGGATAAGGAACCAGTAAAAATCAACAACAATATGAAAATAATATTCATTCAATTGGGGTTTTTGTTTTCTATTTGAAATTTAGTATGGAGTTATAACTTACCTGCCTAGAAGCATACTGGGCCACCTAATCTGTGGCAAAATGATTTCTATGGGATAGAGCTAAAATTTGGATAACTCAAAGGTCAAAGAAAATTTTGAAATTATCCTAAATTAGCTCTATTTGGGAGTTTCTGTTTGATTTTTTTAATTGAATCCTTTTTGTGTATGTGTGTTTATCATATTCTATCAATTCTATCAGTGATAAAGTATTTATAAAATGGCAGTGGATTCTGGCCTTCCTGATAGCTTCATGAAGCATTTGATAGAAAAAATAGCACAATATAGCATTTTGACATTTGAGTATACCCACACACACAAACAGACAAGAATGCAAGATGCTAAATTTTTCCATTAATTTAGACTGCTTCCCAAGAGAAATGTATTGAAAATACATTCATGTCTAGTTCCTGTGAGATTAAGCAAATGTAAATAATGCCAGTTTTTATTGAAAAGGATTGCACTCTTTGTCTTGCTCCTACTCCAATATGGGGATTAACAAACAAAATAATAAGAACAGCAAAACTAATAAAGGGTACTCAGAATTTCCACTTTGTTGGGTCAAGTGTAATTTGTTCCAAGCAGCATTTTGAATTCTTTCCTAAATCTAGATTGCCTAATTGTGTAAACTCTTTCACACACAGAATAAATGCTGACACTCCCGCTCTTGGTTCAGTTGGGAATCAAGACACAGGAGAATTTCAAGGCTATGAAATTTCAGACTCCAATCACAGGAAAAGATACTGAAAATATATATATACACATACATTTTTGTGTAAATTTTTGTAAATTTGGGATTTTCATCAGCTTCAGGTTCTTGGAGAAGCTTCTGGGAAAAATTCAGGATTTGTGTTTTAGCAAGTGTGCATGTTTGTCCCTGTATAAAACACAATCTATCTCAGTTTCTCAGGAACACGACTGACCATCTACCGCAAAACCCTCTTGCAGACTACTCAGCTGCTCAACAGTGCTGCATTCCCTCCTCCATATTTTGACCTGACACAAGCATTCCCCATAAGCCAAAAGAGAGGGTCACCCTCAGTGTGGACATCACAGTTTGGAGACTTTTGCTGCTACAGAAGAGCTGCTTCATCTCCCAGTCCCCTCTTTCCCCTCACATCCCCTCCTGATACATGGGCCGTGTGTAATAAGCTACAACTTAAGTTGCTTTGTTGTTGAAGCTGACCTTTACCTCGCAGCCCTAATGAAGTCTTTTGATGTGCTCCTACGATACCTGCCTCCTTCTTAGCATTCTGCCTGCTGTGCCGGTGGGCTCGCCAAGCCGGTTTTTGCGCAATGCGTCCCTGGGGTGCCAATTCTTCTTTTCTCCCAGAGATGCCCTTGAGTCATGCTGTCCTGAAACATCTCCCACAAGCAGCCCAGTGGAGAATTGGCACAACGTGCCTTTCACGCCAATGATGAACACAGCAGCTTGGCCCCTGCATTACTGTCGCCATGAGAACGGCAATACCCAAGTAGAGGGTGAGAAGAGGAGGGCTTGTGTGTGTTGGGGGGATAATTAGCTAAAAGGCGCTGGGGAGGAAACCACTGGTGTGATTGTAACGTGGAACGCAACAGCCGCAGGAGCCGTTTGCAGTGCAAACCACCCCTCCTGAAAGCAGCTGCTCTTAGCAAAGGAGCTCGATAACCCTTCCCAGAGAGCCAGGCATGTGTTCCCTATTAGTGATTTGCATTAAAAAAAAGAGTGATTGGGAGACACATAGCCTGTAGGCGCACTAAGCAAATTGGCCAGACTAATTATTATTTTTTGGTATGTCTAATTAAATAGACAAAAGGCCCTCCCTTTACTCGCTGTCAGCAGGAGCTCTACAGGAATGTGCTCCATGTCCCCTCGTTTGCGGAAGCAGCTGAGCCCTTCCCTTCTTCCCAAGAGAAGCATCCCCTGACAACTGCCTACGTTTTACCCACTCCTGCCCATATGCAGGGCCGCATCTTCAGATGGGAAGGGAAAGTGGCTAAATTGCCCTGGTTCCATTAAAAACCACTGGCTGATGCTACATGATGTCATAGGTTAGAAATGTGCTGCGGCCCTCGGCAGCAGAGCTTGCCATTGCAGGGCCTGTCAAACACTCTTTGCACACCACTGGCCAAGTTCCCCTGAATTTACTTTAGAGGGACTCCAAAAGCACAATATTTATCCCTGAGTTTTCTGGCATTTCTCCAGGGTTCAGCTCTTCCTCTAATCTGCAATTACACTGCACCACAGCCCTTCCATATAAAACCTCTGTCAACCTGCTGGTTTCACCACTCCGTAACACCAACCTTTTAACTACAAGCTATGTACAAAGTCTTCCAATGACTTGAGTCACTGGAGAGTTTCAGCCTCACACTGATGCAGTGAAAGCCTCTGGAATCCAAATCTTTCAGCTGAAAACGAAAACAATTTCAGCTCCTTTTGTCTGGGAGGCATTTTACTCCTTTTAAATAGTTGTTGCTAGGGATTTTCATTAATGCCAACACAAAGATACTAGTCACATAAACAAGGAAGAGTCCATAGTGAAGATTAAAGAGTTTTCACGCGTCTAAGAGTAAAATTATTAATAAATGACAAAATCCACTCCCACACTTATATGATATATAAGCACAAATGTTCTTACTGAATATATGGCCAAAAGTTTCTCTCTTTAGTTTCAATTAAAGAAACAAGATTACCAATGAAGTACTGTGTCCTTATATATATATATATACACATATACATTTTACACACCGACATATGTGCATGTACATACATACACACATGTGCTGCATAACTGACCATCTCACAGTTTCTCAGTAAGCTCTGTGCTTGATCTGACAAACAGGCTCCTATTTGAAAGGTATGGCAACGTATCTCCAAACCAGTTCTGGTAGAAAACCCTCTTACAGGAAGCATCTTATTGCTGGCAATCTGTTGGTCACTGAGGGATGGAAAAGCACAAGGCCAGATCTGAATTTCAGCTACACCTGTGCAAATCCCAAATAACTCCCTTGGATTGAGAGAAGTCTGGGCTTCCACAATAGGTTTATCTAGATAAGCTGGTGCAGAAAAACCTGCTATCTCAAAATTTGCTGCTTCTCAAAGCAGAGTTGCTTCAGTCCAAGCAGAAACAACACAGTCAGGAAAACGATAAAATACTTGCTTTGTCCTAACCAAATTAAACACTGTGGCAGCCCAGCCTAACATAGGTCTGAAAAACCTATGCTGCTGTCACTGCTGTTAAACTTTGTTAAGTCAGCGCCTGATGCTTCACTTCTTAACGAGGCAGTTATTTGTT
The DNA here is from genome assembly GCA_034781795.1 of Crypturellus tataupa. NCBI lineage: Eukaryota > Metazoa > Chordata > Aves > Tinamiformes > Tinamidae > Crypturellus > Crypturellus tataupa. Next base: position 1,676,865 of record JAWLRI010000948.1, on the reverse strand, counting down.
TCCCAGGCAATCGCTGGCACCTGCCTGCCTTTTAAAATCAAATAATAATCGAATGTGAAGAAAGTGAGACAAAGTAAAGTAGATTTAATAAAGAGAATCTTTGCTGCAGAGGGAATTTCTTTGGCAGTGATTACGTTACTAATTGATCAGCACTGTGGCTGAAAGCAATACAGTCAACTACCTCCTCGGCTTTCGCTGTCCGCTGGTTTCACCTGGATTGGTCTATTCATCTGTAAAGAAAAGAAAAGAAACACACGCAATTAACAGTGGAATCAAACATTCATATTCAGATTTTTTTTATTTTGTTTTTATACAATGCATCTAAGTTAGCATTAAGGTTTAATTCATGGGGGAAAAAGTCAGTCAGCAATGAGTAAGCAATGAAGTAACCACATAATACAGCGTGCTACAGTGTCACCCCATTTACTTGACAGGGACTCTGTGGAATTGCACTGGGTGAGGGATGTGACTCATTTCAAACAGATCATGAAATTTTAAACATAACTTTTAAAATTTCTAATAGTTTCCTCTGGAAATGTTACCGTGTCAGAACAGAAATGCTTTCTCAGAACATAAGGTTCAGTGAAACTTTACTTGAAAAGGTTTCTTGAGATTAGCATGTTGAAAATAAGGTGGAAGAGTATAAGCCAATGTAAAAACCTTGCCATTGTGCTGTGAAGAGGATTTCTGTCCTCCACCTGGTTCTAGTCCCTCTAGAGAACCCCAAAAGCACTGGGGACCATCACTGTCTCCAGAGATGCTCCCTCCCAGGAGAGGGGACAGCACATGTCTGTGACCATCTTGACTGGTAATGACTAGCACAGTACAGGTGATCTGAATCATCATCTTTTCTCCCCATCACTTTAAAGAACCCTTTCTTGGGGTAAAGAGCTGCCTGTCTATCTCTCTGAAGCTTTGTGAGAGCTAGAAGGTGCTATACCAGCAGATGCTGGGCTCAGATGCTGCTCTGAACTTTCCTCTAACTTTGTAGGCAGAGCTTGGATACTGCTACTACTGGTAAAGCTCAGGAAAGAAAAAAAAAACAACACACTAAATCACTCAAGGTGATTTTCACGACATTTATGTGACATTTACATTTCAGTATAATCAGCTATATCTGGAAGCCTGCATCTCTCCTTCTCCAAAGTTTAGAAAGCTTCAGATACAAGATTTCTGTTTACTATGTTATTAAAGTTAGATGACAACTGAAAAGATGGGGTCCAGCATTGTCCTCACAAAGCTGTTTCCCCTATGCTGGGCACGTACAGACACTGGAATCATTAGTGCTAGATCATCTATCTTCTTAAGGAGACTCTCAAGCTTTCTAGTTGGTGTGCCTGGTATTCAGTTAGTACTGCCTATACACTACTCAAAATATTTGAGAAGAGCTCTTCCCAATTGTGAAGAGCTAGATTTGATCAGTTAGCAAAAAGGCAGAGGAAAGCATCAGGCCCTTTAGCAAAATGAAAGGAGACTAATATGTGGAGGAGACTAATACATGGGCCATCGTTTTTTTTAAGACTAGGGCATGGGGGAGGAAAAGAAGAGAAAACATAAGAAAGGGAAAGAACAGAACATAGGAAGAAAAAGAAACTAGGGAAATTAATAAGTAAAAGTCTAGTGTAATTTAATGTACGCTATGATTTATACACTTGACAATTTCTTTATAGACCAAAGGAAAAGTGCTGCATGTGTGGAGCCCATAATACAAATTGAGATCATCTTGACATGATTGACATCAATTATAGGGAGAAACAATGAGAGAAAAATAATTAAGTTTCCTCTCTCCATCTATGAAAGGTTTGTTCCATCTTTCTTCTCCTCACTGTTCCTATTATCCTTTTCTTTCTAGTCTCACTCACTCTTTCATTAGTTAATGGTATAACCAGATCTTCTAGCCAGGATCATGACTCTACCAGGCTTAAGAATGGCCAAAGGCAGAGTTTAAAAAATCTATCATAATAACAATAATAGAGACTCAACCTGAATAGCTTCAAATGTGATTTGGAATAGGAAGGAAAAGTGATAAGGGGAAGGGGCTACTGAAGATCACTACAGCAGCACTAGTGTAAAGAGTATAACGTAAAAAAGAGGATGTCCAAGGCAGCAGAGAGTCCATCTGCTTTACCCACAGTTGTGTTGGAGCTAATCTGCTGCTTATGCTTAAGGATGAAGTCACTCCAGTTGACAAAAAGAGATTCTAGAGCTTGTATGATATATGAGACTATGGTGGATGACCACAATGATCATCCATCTATCTAATAAAAATAAGAGAACCTTTCCACCTCTCCTTACAGGGCTTAAGAACCTTCATCATTCCCTGAGAGGAGATCAGGGTGTTTTGATTAAGGCTTTGAATCAAAATTTGTGAGCAAAAAGAAGAGTTCTTCACTGTCTCTGTTTCCTGATGTGTCCAGAGACACTCTCCTATGGTGGAGTATGTAGAGGTATATACCACCAAAAGGGTCTATTCGTCTATTCCCTGCTCCATGTTCTTTATTAGTTTTATCTTCTATAAAATGAAGATGACTGCATCTGCATAGCCAGTAGATATAGGGTTGTCTCATGGAAGAAAATCTTATCCTAGAACAGCTTAGCTCCTAAAAATGCCATGTAGTTCTTAGTGATCTCATAGCATGGCTTAGATGTTAATCAGAACCAAAGACAATTAAACAACTCCCCTGAAATTTCCAGAAAATATGATATTCCCCAGTTCCTCAGTTGGAAAGCTTTGTCTGTGTAGAGAGAAAGAAATAAAGAAAAAAAAAAAAAGATCCCCCACAAAGAAGAATTTCATTTTACTGCTTCTGTCAACCATTTGTGGGCCTGCCTTATACACAGTAGTAATCTCACTGAAATCAAGACAGCTACTTATGTGTAAAGGTATTGGCATGAATGTGTACTTGTAGGAGCGGGCCATAAATTTTAAAGCATTGAGTAAAATCTGGTTTGATTGAAGGTCCTAAGGAAATGTAAAGTATATTAGTGTCAAAGTTGGAAAGGCCAAGAAAATCACCTACAATTGAATTGTGTGTGTGTAATTGCAAAGTTCAAGTAAATCACTCTGTACCTGATTCTGAGTGACATAATTGAATTATAGTGATCTAAACTATATAGCCATGAGAGTGAATCCAAAGCAATCCTCCTCTCCAAAGAAAGAAACTCAGGGCCCAGATCGTCAGCTCAGGGAAATTTCAGGAAAAGTTACAGAATCACAAAAGCTGCTTCAATACATCTTAGCTACACATTGGTATATTAAAGCTATATGCATAGAGTAAAAATCTGCCGCAACAGGAAAATAGGTAAGTGATGCAGTTGCATGCATCACCATGTGATTGCACAAGCACACTTACATGTTGGCAGTGCTGACACGTTTCTTTTTTTTTTCCTTTTTTTTTTCCAGGGGAAAAAGGGAACCCACAAACACACTGACTTGCCTTGGGGATAAAAAACTGCATCTGAAATGACTCTCTTTTAACACTTATCTGGTTTACACAGACCCTTAATTCCTCTCTACCACCATTTTCCCTGACGAGATTTGTGCCATAGACATGTACTCAAATAGATGAGAAGACCTCAAATGGGAAGCTATGAGATATGGAAAAAATATCTTGAAGGGTCTGACCTTTACAAATCAGTCAATGCTGTGGTGCCTACCCCTGAGAATGATTGCTACCGGCCATCCCTGCACTCTGAGAGTATTTTCTATATATCATACAAAACACATTATAATCCATCCATCTAACTAT
>JAWLRI010000948.1:1651411-1673016 GCA_034781795.1 Crypturellus tataupa | reverse complement strand
CTACCGGCCATCCCTGCACTCTGAGAGTATTTTCTATATATCATACAAAACACATTATAATCCATCCATCTAACTATCGATTCATCTTTCCACTTGTCTTGTGTATATAGATGAACGTAGAGGGGCCTTAAGTTCAGTCCAGGTTCATGCAGAGAAGCCTATGGCTTGGAATCCAAAACTTTATCCCTGCAAAACAGTTCGGGCTTGAGTTTGGAGAAACTGTTGATCTTATTAATAAAAAAAACCAAAGTTTTTGCACTACCACAAAGCCTTTGGTTTGCTCTTGGAGAAGTTGAACATGTGGGACTCGACCTTGCAATGCCTCTGGTTTCTAAATGAAGTGGGGAATGGTAAAAGGGCTGATGGATTTCAGCGCTTTGTCGAAGAGCACAGAGCTTGGCAGGACAAAAAGAGGAACAAAACAGGTTGCAAGAAGGCCTTTTTTTTTTCTAGAGAAAGGAAAAAAAGAAGGTCTGGTTGTTTTTTTGAGTATTCATAACTTATAAGTAATGTTTCATATGCAAATCTGCTTGCTAGAGAGCCAAGCAGGAGATCTGCCTAGCGCTCTGGGCAGCCACACATTATAAATGATGGTGACTTGGTTTAACATCACCTGCTAGGATGCGTCACCACACACAGAGTATGTCCTGAGCCCTGCAAGAGCTCATCCAGATGGGCACATATTTACACTGAAGGCTCTTGCCTGGTTTGTGCACCTGGTCTTTCATTGGAAAGAAAGGGGTTTGGTGGAAGCTGATTTATGGAGTCAGTACACAGCAGAGTGAACCATGGGCATGTAGAACTTGGAGGCACTTTTAGCTTTGGAAAAGTACATATAGTTCCTACCCCCTTTGATATGTGATAAGTTTCTGGGCATTCAGTATTCACTGGGCATACTATACCGGGGCATGCAAAGAGTCCCAGGGTTTGGTGCTTTGGTGGTGCTTATCTATATAAAAAAAAAAGCTATTTATCTGAGGATGCTGAGAGCAATGAGGTGCAAGAGTGGAAGGGACATTCTGATCATTGAATCTGGTCCCTTGTTGCTACCATGTGAAAGTAGTCCAGATAGATATAGCTAAGATAACCTTGGGATGGCCAGCCTGGCTAACAAATAGCAGCATTAAGGTACCAAGGCAGAGCTTATATGAGTGACACTAACACGTACCATGGACCCTAGACCCTTTGCATTTAGAGCTTCACAATATGCAGTCAGGTGATTGCGATGGTACAGTTACACGTTCCCTGGTTAGTGTAAAACTTGCTTAGCACAGATCTTTTATTTGGGTTATCTCACAGCTACTTTCCATGCTGATCTGCTCTGAGCCTCCCCAGCTACACACGAACACTGCCTGCAGCTGGTGCTCACCGAGGCTGCTCTTCTGAGTCTGCATGTTAGCTGTCTTGGACAGGAGGTGCAGAGAAGGGGAGAGGATGAGGTGTTATCTGCATATGGGGGCTGCCACAGTTTCATTTGTGTTGGGTCCACTCCACAGAGTCCAGAGGCCTCTTCAGAGCGGATGTGAGTGGGCCAGGCAGGCAGGCCAAGGAGACAGGTGTGCAGCTCTAGGCACTACAGACGTAACCTCTGCCCCCTCGTTTAGAGATGAACAGATGTTCCAGTCATTTCCGTATCCTGAGCCAATAACCTCTGGCTGTTGGCACTTCCCTGCTGTACTCTTCGTTTTCTAAGCTTTATCTCTTCTTCTGAAGCAAGACCCAAATGCTGCCTTTGCCACTGATGGTTGCTTGGCTTGACTCTGCAGACTTTAGGCAAGGCCAAGCTCCCATTGACTTTGGTGCTTTGAGTTAAAAAACAGCTTGGCCATCCTCCATCCAAGAAGATTAGACCTTCTCTGCTTGTGACTTTGCATGCCTGGCCATAAAGATAAGAACCACAGCCAGCTTTTTTGCCCACGGAGAAATGCTTTCCATGGCTGTGCCTTTCAACAAACAGCTAAGTAAGCAGTGTAAATTAACTAGCTACTTTTATCCACTTCTAGAATCATGAACTTAAAGCTTTCTCACTAGCACAGATGTGCCAGTAGCTCAAGGTTGAACTCAACCACAGTATCCTCAAGCATTGAAGGAGGAATTCACAGCATTAAAGTTGCAAGCAGTGATTTCCTTGGTACTAGGCTAGCTCTGCTCTGAGCCAGAAACCAAATTTGTCCCAGCGCTGGCCATGCTTTCGAGAGGAACATATTCACCCTCTCTTCTTCCTATCCTACTTTCCCCTCTCCTAAGGGTGTAGCTCATCTGTGGAGCATGTTTGCTGCAGGATAGAAGAAGCAGTTTCTTACCTCAATCCTGCACACCATCAATGCTGGATTTAAATTTATTCCAAATGGGAAACTATGGCTTTTCTAGAGAATCGGTACTTCCCTCACAAGGGGTGCCACTAGCATAGCTAGTACAGCTATACCTCCCCACCTTCAATTCCATTAGGGTGCAGGTATGGTCTACTTGCTTTGAGATAATATGAAATCAGCCTTGTTCAAGACAGAAAAAAAAAAACCCACACAAAACCCCAAAACTACACATAGCTCCCCCACCCTATCCTCAAGAACTATGCCACCTTTTCCACTGGTTTGTCTAAACTGATTTGAATTCACACCTCAAATTAGATGTGTGAAAACCTTGCCTAGAGATAACCCTCTTAGCTATGCACTGGATCAGGGCTGCAGTTCCTGAAGGAGCTGGCAAAAAATAAGACACAAACAAACAAACCAATAAATGAACACGGAAAGACTCAAGGGAAAAATAAGATTATCTTAATCTTGACAGTGGGCTTTTAAAGAAAACCTTCCGTGGAAGGGCTTCTATAGAGTGCTAGCTTTTGCTTTGGTCCTTTCCCAGAAGGTGGAAATGCATATTGGAGGGGAGTTTAAGGTACCCTCTGTTCCTGGTAATGAAAGAGTGAGCACAAGCAGGATCCCTGAAAATACTAGCAGAGCCTCCAAAAAAGAAAACAAAAATCCTTAGCTTCCCAAACAGTTCTCTAATTGGGAAAAACATTTTTTTAAAAAACAAAATAAAGACTGAGATCTTTACAGACTCCAGTATAACACAAACTAGGGCCCGATCCTGCTCCAAGGTGTGTGGGCCCTCCCCTTCAGCAGGGCTAACCCGGATGATTCCTCCTGTGCTGGTTGCTGCTTGTCCAGAATCAGGCCCTCCAAGCTGGAAGGAGCCACCCCTCACCCATGTATAACTGGTATCATCTGGTCCTGTGTTTTGACAATTATCTATAGCGTAATTACCAGACTGATGAGTATCGCTGATTAATTATGCCATCCTTCAAAGTTGATCTGGGTACTTACAATAAACAAACACCCCGCTCGGGTAACAAAGGTGGTTTCTACGCCTGTTCTAGCCGGCAAGGGCCGTTGATCTCATTCCACCACAGAGAGCCCTGGTCTGAGGCTCCTTGGGATTCGCTCCCGATCTGTCACTTGCGTGGAGCCCGTTCCTGTCTGCTCTCTGACTGCACCCTGCTTTCCCCCTCCCGAGTGATAAATATTCCCTCTCTGCTGAGGGCTGTCCAACAAGAGCAATGCCTGATACTAATGCATTGCTGATGCTTTCCTCCTCTGTCTAATTATGCCCAAACATTGCCTTTCTTTCCTTTTCTCCCTGAACAACCACTTTTTTTTTTTTTCTTCCCTGCATCAACATGTACCAAAGCATTAAACAAGACATTCCATTAATTTCTTCATCATCATAACTTAAGCCTGGGACATACCCTTTAAATATTCATTCAGCTATGAAAACTGGGCATTAAAATTTTAATAATGTCAAGCTCATTTGAACTGAGCTCCTAGGGGACTATTATGATACAATTAGAATAAATATGATGATTGATTTGGTGTAAAGGTTCACCTGTCCACATCTGTTAGTGGCCGGAATCAGCAAGCCACCTCTGGCACCACAGCCCATAGCTCAAAGTTATTTACTCCCTTCTCCCTCGCCCCCGTTGGCGTTTCACTTGGTTGCTGCCTCACCCCCCGACTTGCTGGCATAGCATGTTCAGCTTGGGTAATGCTGCAGGAGACAAACCAGAGAGGCTTCATCAGGAAGAGACAACTCATTCGACAGCATTTTCCTCCCTCCTTCCCTTTCTTGTGCTGTGGCATTTGATTAAAGACAGAGCGTTGATCAGAGCCACTAGAAGTTCAGCCATAAACTTTCCGGCAGAATTAGCCATTAACCTTTTTACAGTATGTGTCTGAACTCCCAGGGTCTGATCCTTCTGCGCGGATGAGGAGCACGTCTAAGCAAAGTCGACATGTCTGAACCACCACAGAGAAGAACAAGGCTTGCTGCTTTCTAGCAGCATCACTCCAAAATCACAGCACAGAAATATTTTCAAGATGTGACACTCAGAGTAAAAAGAAGACAGGGAAACCGAGCAAGAAATCACACTACTTAAGGAGAGAAGAACCATGGACCATCTCATTTAAGGAATCTACTCCTCCGTTCTTTGATTTAGGGTATATCACAAATATCTCTTATATTTAAAGGTAACCATAACATAACCTGCTTAGAAGCACTGTCAGTGTTTCTACCTTTTTAGAATATCATCAGTTCTCTTGCATATGGTGTTTTTCTTAAATCCTCTGCTTCTGGACATAAGTGATTTTTAAACAAGAGTTCCAAAAGAAAAGACAGCTATTCATGGTCAAAATATAGCTCAAGAAAAACAAACACATGGAAACAAAATCCCTCTCCTTGTTTTATTATCTTATCATATGTGATTGCTCAAGATAATTTTCTGATTGATGCATCTTTACAATAGGTAGTGCTGATTATTGGAAGCATTATTTGTTTTTCACTGTTTTAGTTTGCTTTCTCCCTCTCTGTACTTTGCTTATAATGGATACTGATCCTAAACCTGTCACTTTCTTTTTCAATTTCATATCAATTCCAGTTCCCATTTCTCCTCATTGTCTCTAATTCTGCAGTATTCTTTCAAAGACAATAAAAAGACTCACAGCTTCCCAAGAAACTTTTTCTACTGAAAGCTAAACTGAAAAAAAAAAATATTGATTAAACTTGATAAAACACAGATGCTCCTACCTAAGTCTTTAGAACAAATTTCTTACACTTAGGATTTGCTCTGACTGTCAACATTTCATCATCTCTTCTGTATGGATGGACTTAGCACTCTAGTTAGTTTATTTATCAAGGAAATAAATAACAGAAAGGTACTCTCTCATCATAGCAGTTACGATCACTTGGGCTTTTAATATGAACCATTGCTCTCCAAGAAGCCCCTTTTGCTTTGTTTTGCTACCAAGATACTTTCAGCAATATTTTCTGTTCCATTTATAGAATACTGTTCAAATCTGAATCAATTTATCCTTGCATTCTCTGCAGAAAAGACCATAGTTACCCCACGGGGAAACTGCAGGCCTATTTAGAAATGCTGCTGTGGAAGGAATGACCACCCTCAGTATCTGCTCTCAGACCACTGGGACCCAGGCCATAGGACTGAGGTGACACAGGAGAACTTGTGGGTGTTTTCAGCCTGACAGTGAAAAATGAAGCCTGTTGGGTTAAGGCAGTTTTGTCAACGATGGACACATCCTGACACTACATTTTAAATCAGGCCAGTTTGATTCCCCAAAGCATCTTGAATCACAGCAGATCAATCCCTGACTACTAAAAAAGGCAGCCAGTTATTCAAGGTGCTTCAGCAAAACAATGTATGATTTCTATGGTCCACTACACCTTTTCTTCCTGCAAAAGGAAGGATGATTACAAATGACCTCAGCCCAGTGCATGCCATGGTACTGAGACCAGAAAGGGAGTAAATGGCTACTCCTTGATATAAGTGTCTCAAAGGGAAGAGATTGGCCTGGGAAGTCTGAACCAGACTTACTGTGAACACAGACTGTGCAAAGATCCATCCTTGAACTTTTCACAACACTATTACCTACCATCTCCTCCCCCACCAAGTTTTCTCCCTAGAAAAAGGGGTTAGATAGTAATCTTCACCTTCAGGGCTGTTGTGAGGCCATTAGGTCTTTACATAGAAGTGTAAAGCTGTAAAATGCTATATAAGCTCTCAGTGTTATTACAACGTGCCACACTCTGCAGAACGTATACCACTGCAGTATCGCCCCTTGGTTGTTCAAGACTACAGAACTCCTGCTTCTAATTGAGTTAATGGCTTCATAGGTTGGTAATTTAATAAAACAGACTGCTTAAACCAGCAAGGTTTTGATTAAATGGGGTGTGTGCAAAGGGGAATTTATATTTATTAGAGCCTCCATAAATCCAAGGTATCAAGACACAGATAATGCCAGGATAATAGTCAATTATACGGAGAGGAAGGAAGGACGGAGGGGAAGCCATCTTGGGCGGTGGTGTCATGTACAGCTGAAGTCATGGATTTGGGGCTGCTCTCAGGAGTGTGCGCTCGGAAGGGACAGTCTGCACATACAGATCAGCCTCGGGGCTTCTCCTGTCACAGTAATTTTTCAGAGGCAGCAAACTAAATGCTATCACGTCCTTACCTGTCTGCAGAGAGAAACTATATGGGTCCTTTTCAGATGTTTCTTTTCCCATCCCTCCCCTCTGTAACACTGGAAGAAAAGACGGAAACCGGTGGAAAGATCCTCTTAATACAGGGACTTCACTGGCACCTAAAACATAATTGTCTGGTGAAACTCCAGCCTCCTTTGGAGACCTCCAGAGGGAGCTCGTGTCCGCCTAAATGCAGACATCTAAATTAGGCAGACCTAATTTCCTAGATGGAGAAATTAAGGGTTTACTTTGCAAAGTCTGCTTCATTAGGAACTTAAAATGCATGCAACAGTTAGTTACTTCAGTGTGCACACTGGATCACACCTTTGACTTCAAAGATTTTCTTTCTGCGATGATCCTGGATTGCATGAAGAGCTCCAGCTGGTTGCACTGACTGTTGGAGTCAGTAGGAAAAATCTATGACGAGCTTCGAGGAGCCAGGGAATGAATCTCTTCATCTTGGCGGCCTTCCCGCCTTTCTGTGTTATAAATGCCAATTTACTGCTATCTCTGTACCATGGAGAGTTAGTAGTTTTGCTCTTGCATCATTTCTCAAGAGCCCCAAATTAGGTGAATGTGAAATCAAGAGAGAGCCTTGCTTTCACATCTATGCCCTCTGAACCCGAGACCAACATGAATACACCACAAACACCTCGCCTATTTGCTTCATATGCAAAGAACAGCACTCACAAGCTAATGAGAGCCTTTATGGCTATCAGTTGAACACCGGAAGATAATAAGGAATGGGTCCAAACTCAGTTTCAGCTGTCAAAAACTGGACAGAAACTTTCCATAAGGGCCAGCCACAAAATTCAGATCCTGACTCACACACAGCCAGCTTATGAGGGCATACGGCAGTGCTTGTGCTAGTGGCTGGGCTCGTACATCGTTCAGAAACCTGGCTCAATTAACAGTTAATCATTCCGGTTATTATCTGACCTGGCCAAGCTCACCCGCCCAGGTGTTTGCATGTCTACAGGGTTCCATTTACAGGATCCGGGAGGCCAGTGGGGTTTCATGCAGACATATGAATGCCTGGCCCGGCAGGCCTCATCAGAGGATGGGGGTTTGAGGCTGGAGGTGAGTCCTGATGAGCTCTCTGGCAGGGCGACCAGTATTTCATGCTTACCAAGAGGCTAAAGTCAGCACTTCCACTTCTGAGGGAAACCCGAAATGGAAGAGCTATCTCAGCAGAACTGAGAAATAATAGGCAAGTGAGAGGTTTGACATCAAAACTAGATGGTTTTCCTTCTCCCTAAGTGTTGTGCTCCATTTCAACCACAGGTTATTGGTCTTGACAGAGAATTCTTCATTCTCTAGCTTGCCTTATGGCAGGGTCAGGTTGCTTGATTAAGATCATCCTCCCTGCTCTTAACATTTGTGAACTTTTCTGAAGTTCAGGAAATGTTAGAGCTCACGGACCTTTAAGTAAAGGTTCAGGACAATTTGCTGGCTGCTACAGGTATTGTGCTTATTCCATTCCTCACAAGACTTATTCTGGCAGATCATCAGAACTGTTGCTTCAATTAACATTAATCTCATATCAGGCCAAAATGTCCCTTTCTCTTCCGTGACAAGCTCCATTGAACCAGTGCTGGACAAAGGGAATTCAAGATACAGCTCCCTCACATGAGATGGTGTGTGCGTGTGTGTGTTTTAACTAAATCACTTATGGTCAATAATGACAGGTTATTATAGGTCAATAACTTTCAATTATTCACTAGCCTTGCTGTGCTCCCACTGTCAGGCAGCACACCGGCATGTCGGCTCTCAAGAAGCAAAGAGCTCATGATGGGAGTTTTGGAAAAGCAAGCACGAACACAGCTTGAGCAGAGGAAAAGAAAACAGAGAGAGTGTGAAAAGTTCTAGTTGCTCGCCAGAGTGCCTTGGGGAAAGTGTGTGTGACATACTCTCTGTTTCTCATACATGCATGCATACTCAGCCCCAAAATTCATTATTCCTGTGCTCCCAGCAGGTCAGATGTGAGGCAGTCCAGATTCCAGGGCTGTGTGACCATAGCGCTGATCCTCAGCTAGCAATACCTCTCAACAGGGCCTACAGCTTGGGTTAAATGTCATAATAGTCTGGGGGAGGGAGAGGGACTGAACTGTGTAAGCTTCCTCTAAGGGACAATTAATGCTCTCAGTTGCCCACTCTGCTCTGCATACCCAAGATGCAGGGAAAGAGTATCTATTTTATTCTAGCTGGGATGTAGATACTGATAAAGAAACAAAAATGAATGAATCAGAAAATGTAGGAGAGAAAAAGTCATGAGTACTCCTCTGCCCTGTCCCACCTAAGTATTTTGGGAGAGCAAGGGAGGGAAGGTACTGGAGTTGTCAGATGGACTTGCCTCTGGTCAAGAGAAACCAGCGGAAAATGAGTTTCCATCTGGGAAGCGGAAGGAGAGAAGCCAGAAGAGAAAGCCTGTGAGGGGAAAAAAGGAAGAATTAACACTCCATTTTCATAGAAAAAGGGGTAGGTAGCTAAGCCATCTGCCTGGAGGCCTTCTCGGCCTTCTGCTGAGCGGTGTCATGACCCCATGCCCATCCTGCGATACAAGGATGAACAGGCCAGCTGTAGGCGTACAGGAACACGGTATGGGGGAAAGTGCTTCCTCTTTGGGCTGTCTCAAGTAATGGTCAGTGCCAGGGGTAGGACCCACCAGCGCTACTGACTCCATGTCTGTGCAGCTGCCATGGGCACAGAGGAGTTAACGGGAGCTCCGAAGAGCCGGTCCGTTTTGAATGTGAATAATGGGAATACTCTCCTTCAATCGTGTATTCAGCACAGGGATGTACAGAGGTATAAAGTTAATCACTAGCTGGGCCACCCCTATTTCCAGAAAAAGAACTTTAATACCTCCTTTATCCAATGAAGTACCATTGTTATACCTGCATATTATGAAGGGTTTATTAAACCGGTGATAATCTATTCAAGATAAAGTGATCTGTATGGCCAACTGAGCACAGATCAGACAGAATGATGGGAGGTTATTGTTAAAATATGCAAATTCACATCCTATTGAAATGCAAACCCTCCAGATAAGATTTTTTAATAAATCTGGTCTTTTTTCACTGCATGAAGGTAACCTAATGTTTATTGACTTCAAGACCATATAATGGAACGTAATATCTATTAGTCAGATCCTTGCCTCTCTTTCGATTACTGGAGGTACATGTTCTGGCTCCCGAAGAATTTTTGTTTTATGGTTTGGTACAAAAGAAAAGAGATTAAAAACCCTGAAATTAATTAACTTCCCTCTACTCAACACCCCCCTTCCTCTTCAACTGCTGTCATTAGTTACCCAAGTAAAAGGAAGCAGTACCATCAGCTGAGAAACTGTCCAGTATTTTCAGCATCAGGAAAAATGTCCAAGAGAAAAAAAATACAATTATTGTAGAACACCTCTGCATGCCATAAGATAGAAATTAAGACTTTTGGATGCCTTCCTATTACCATGCCAGAGAAAGCTGAGTAAAGTTTTGTTTTACCCTCCTGTAAAATGGGGCTATGAAGCATTTTGACTCTTGGGTATGTATGTTTCTGGGCATAAGACTCACTTAATTGCTTTTATGACCTGTGAGGGAGAGGTGCTTACAGAACCAGATACAGTTCCAGATAGCAAAGTGGCAACTAAAATAAAGGTTTTTATTTTAGTGAAATGCCAGAGCTGCAATAGCAAAAGTTGAGAACCCATTTGTGTTTAAAGGTCACTTCTTCTCAGACGTTCCAAAATCTACAAGCTTATGTAGATTCATTTGAGATTTGTTGCATCTTGTGGAGGTGGAAGTTTTGTTCCTCACAGAAGTGGAAGCCAGTGGAGAGAAAGCTGTCCTGAAATACAGCTTCTTAGCTCTTTGGAAAAGCTTTGCCTGACTAGTATTAAGTCTTTTCCTATGGCCAATGGGCTTTTCCAGATGTTTTGTGGTCACATTATGTTTGTGATGATACCTTAAATGGTCTCAGGTGTTTACTCTTCAGTATTTCCCCCTGTTCTTGGTGGTCAGGGGGGAATTGGTGGCAAGGTTGGAGGGTCTGGCCAGAGGCTGTTGTCCCCCAATGGAGGGATGAGGTTTCTCAGCACAGGAGGGATCCAATGTGCAATGGAGGCAATGCAATCTAGGACTGCAAACTGTGCCATGTGCTTGGTTAACTGAAGGAGCTTTGCCTTTCCTGAACCGTGGTGTTCTGCACAGATAGGGCTATATAACAGCTCAGGGCAGGCTCTTTGAGTACTGCAGAAAAAGCCTTTACAAATCTGCTTCTCTCTCTCACAGCAGACCTCTGGCTTCCATCGCAGCTGAAAAATAACCTAAGCTAAACCCTTGTGGACAGCTCACCTATTAGGTTGATGGGGATGTACATAAAATGTGCTGCCTGCCTGCGTGCGTGTCTGTGGTGGGAACAGCACTTCCCATCCTCAGCCTGCACCTCCGACAAAACACTGCCTTTCCGTCCAGGCATCCTTCTCATCAGTCACTTCACTGGGTATACCACCAGTTACAAATTAGCACTTAATCAAGATAAATCCCATAGGAAGGATATGGATAATATGCAATGCATTAAGCCTGCAAATTAAGATGGTCTGATTTAGCCCTGGCTTTAAAACTCCCCAGCTTGCATTAGGACTAATGATGAATGGATGTACCTCCCTCATTGGACAGGAGCTCTGTCAGGGCAAGGCTGCCCAGCAGTGACAAAGCGAGTGTAGAGCAAGTACTCCACTCAATGTTCATTAGGCCTTCCACACTCTCCCTGCTTGGGAATGTGCTTTCCCTTGCCGTAGATGGTTGTAATAGTGACACTTCCCCAGAATCTATTGACTTAATGGCCCCAGAGTTCATTAATAAAACCGAACTGAGGGCAGGGGCTGCTGGCATCATTCAACCACTGATCAGATGGGAAAACTGAGGCACAGAGGCTGTGTGTGGAAAGCCTGAGCCTGGGACTGAGCCTCAGACTTCCAGAGCTGGCTCTGAACACATCTCTTTCCTCAGGCGCTCTCAGTCACACCTGGGCAACCTTTGTTCTTCTGCTAAACAGTTTGCATGTCACCTGTGCAAATGTGGTCCATGGTACCTACAGCTCAGTGGCCTGAATTCTCATAGCAGAGGAACAGAGGAACAGAGGAAGACAATACCTCTCTCCTTCAGTGGATGAACCACATTGTGGTGCTCTCAGTGCTTTCTGCTGTAGGTGCAACTCCAGCTATATCTAAGCAGCATGCTGTTCTGTGGTGCAGCTGGGTGTATGAACACGCAGTCCCAGATCATCACTGCTCTGCGTGGCTGCACCGCTGCACAGCCCTGCTTAGCATCTCCCCCGCGCTAGCCCCTGCAAGACCTCCAAGGCTGTCCCCTGACTCCATTAGTGTCATTGTACTGGGAGTGCGTGGTCTTCTTCCAAACGAGCTGCTCTGCACCTCCAAGTCACAAGAAGGACAGGGATGCAAAGGCCTATCATAAGGGAAAAGAAAAAGTCTGTCATCAGGCTTTCCATCTGCTATGTATAATTCAGAATGTAATTTCTGTGTGAGATCAGGGAGGCAAAAGACTTCTCCAGGCAGCCCCTCCACACTTCAAGTTGAGGGTCCACATGGACCACCAAGAGTACACCAAGGTACTGCCAAGCACTGGGAGAAGCTGTTTCAGGGGCAGCTCTCTGTGAGGGAGTCTTCAAGAGACATCAAGTTAAGATTCACAAGATTCACAACTGAGGAGCACCGGGAGCTGACTGTACCATGCCAGGAGTTAGCAGGCTTTGTTCTGCCTGCAGAAGTAAATTAGAGAAGGAAATTTCTTTAAACAACAAGCATGGCAAAATCCAGGGGTTTAACTGCACCTTTTTTTTTTTTTTTTTTTTTTTTTTTTTTTTCCAGATTTGCACTAGTGTGCAAGCTTGTCACAATAGGGTAGCCTTCCCAGATGTCATACTGCACTTATCACTGGAAACGACTACTTTCTACAACATGTCTCTACGTTATGGCTTTTTAAGATATGGATGCTGTCATCATATTCCCCAGAGATGTGTTCTGGTTCATGGAGAGGCTGTTTTATATAATCTCCCGTGAAAGATTAAAACAACAGCAGCAGGAACAAAAATAATGTAACAAACTATCTCCCAAGAAAAACAACGAGGCACAGGCAACAAAATCTCAGCACCCCCCGCGAAGTGACAGGCTTAATTCTCAGTTCATGGGCAACCCTTCTCATCCTGCTGGAAAGCTGGATCATCTTTTGCCCCTAGGAAGAGGGCAACCCCAACCCAGGCAGACCTGCTTGTAAGTCACTTATTATCAAATGACACCAGAGGTTTTTGCAATAGCCAAGTGTTTAGGACAGGACACAGAGTTTGTGGCTGCACTTCCGTAAAACAAGGCTCCCATATCGGCTGCTGCCTGCTGAGCACTGGCACCCACGCACTCCCTGCTCTCATTGCAAGCTGTTAGGCAACCAGTCAAGGTCAATGTGGCCACACTGTGCTTCATGTTGTCACTGTACAGATCTCCTGGTGCTCCAGGTAGAAAACACCAAATCTCACACATTAAGACTATGAGATTTTCCTCCTTTCCTCCTCTCCAGAAGGAGCAAACAGCTGTCACAGGCAGGGGAGAAGCTGGCGGAGAGAAGGGCAGTGGGTCCAGCCCATGTTCACGGAGCACAATGAAGGTGGGAAGGGCATCGGGGCTCCACATGCAGGGCGCAGGGTGCCGCGTACCCCAGAGCAAGCAGGAGGAGAGAGCAGCTCAGTCCAGCTGGGGATGCACAGTGAAGAGCTCACAGGGAATCACTGGAGCCAGCAGTTATCTTGTTATTGCCATGGCTTTTTCATAGCCAGCCAGCACTTTAAGCCACATAACAATAGCAAGAGGCTTGTATGCAGCTTGTATAAAAGGGGAAAAGGTGATTTTTTTTTTTTTTTTTCCCTTTTTCTTTCTTTATGTACTTCTCCTCTAAGATACCAGGCCAGTAACTACTGATTCTCAGGCCAATAGAGGGTTTTGTGATGAGAGTGTAGGATTAAAGTGTCCTCTTGTTAATTTTGATGCTGCTTGAGATACATATTGAATTGAAGGAACAGGACACAGGCATCCTTTCTGAGGAACAGCTATGTCTTGGCAAGAGTGTATGTGTGAATACTTGATCTCATGAAGAAGAAAAAGGGAGCAGAAGAAATATGTGTACGCTCACATTTGACTTTAACTTGCTTCTGGTTTTATTTCTAATCTAGGTAACACCATAGATTTGAAAGTTTGACCCACATGTGAGTTATACTTGGGAAAATAGTGTAAAGCAGACAAGCAAAACAAAACACACAACCACTGATAAAGGAAAAGGGAAATGAGGCAAAAATGGTGACTAGTGGAGAGCAAAACCAAAGATTCAGTGCTGGGTAAGGGATCTGAAAAGATGAGGTTGAAAAAGTTGCATGAAAGAATTATAGCAAGTGCTGCCACGGATGATTACAAGGGTTTGAACCCGTCACCTTCAGCAACCAGAGCAGTGCCCTTTCTCACTTGACCTGAGGGAAGAGCGCTGTTAGCTGAGGTTAACAAGGGCAGGAGATAAGTCGCTGTTCAAATAAAAAGCAGAGATGTCCTTTCTCTCCAGATAATTAAACCAAAAGCATAAGCAAACAAAGCCTGAAGTTCTGGAATAGCCTGGCAAAGTCCTGAAAATCCCTTAAGAAATGTTTCTTGACCTTCTAATTTCCACGGTATTCACCTGTTCATATGAAATGCCGTTAACTTGGGGATATTCTGTTCCCTGGTGCCAGGCTAAAAACCACAGATCTAGATACAACACAGCTAGTGCATAACACCCATAGCCACATCCCAGACAGTCCCATGGTATTTTATAGAACACAGAAATCATACAGAAATTCCAAAATTCCTGCATGAAATTGCTGAAATGCAGCTATTCCTGGGAGGTAAAGGAACACAGAGTCCTTTAATCATGCACTGCTCAACTGTACAAGAAATTAAAAGTGATGGAGGAAGGTAAATTCCCTGCTGGAGGGAAGGAGACAAAACTTTTACAGTTCTTTCTTCGCTCATTTTGTGTGCAATTTTGTCACTTAGTATGAATATGTAGACACTTGTGTTTTATAGCCATGAGTGTTCACAAAAGGCAAGTTTCCAAGGCGTGTATGTAAGCATTAAAGGATGCTGGATGCTACATTTGTACACAGATTTTGTCTGCTTGTTCAATCAGGAAAGTGAAACACCACCATGCAATTTCACTGATCAATCACAGCTCACCAACATGGCCTGAAGAGCGAATATGCATACATAACTACCCAAATATCCAAAAAGAGAGAGAAAATGTATCTTATAGTTTAGAATAATTACCAAGGGTGAATTAACAATTAGCCAGTCATTAACAGAAGCATTTGGGGTTGAGGTACAACACCGACCAGCCAAGAATATTTAGCCTAGGATTTAGAAAGAAAAAAGGCTTCTATCAAAAATTGAGTAAAATCCTATGCTAGGATCCCAGATGGGAAAGCAAGGAGCAGGGAACCAGGAGAGTTTCAAGATGGGATGTGATAACTTTAGGTAGTAACGAGTGAGGGCTCCAACTTGAAATCTTTCATTATCATGGGCTTTTCTTTAAGATTTTAGTTCTGATTTTATGCCGTTGCTATCAAAGTAAGGTATTCTCCTGCAATACTGTAACCAGCCACTCACCCAAGCTCCAAAAGCCTGGACTGGAAAGTTCTTTGATTTTGCATTTTCTTCTGTTTGAAAGTAAACGTTTCTCGCTTTGCTGTAAACACTATTAGATAGAAACTTATGTTACAGTTAATTACTTTTAAGGTGAATAAGCACTGATTCACATAACTCCAAAGGCAGGAGCTTTAAGAAACAGATTAGCAAATGTTTTTGTTCCTGTTGTTGTTGCTGTTTTTAATGATAAAAATATTGTGAGAACTGGCAGAACTGCTCAGGAGTGTCAGTTTTCAAAATCAGCTTCCAAAAACCTGGACAAAGATGTTTTGATTATCTCTTCATCTGTTCGTGGTACTTAGTTCTCTCATTTGAAAGTCAAATACGCGGATGCCATTTGAAAGGAGAGACTCTGCCTGACGCATGTGAATGGGAGTCATGGGTTTCTGTGTGGAGCAGCTCAGAAAACTGCCAGTTTGTGCGTGTGGGGGCATGTGCAGAAGGAGTCGCCACCCACCGACAGAGCCACCAAGTTTGAACCAGGGGCCTCGGGAGCGGTGGCCTCGTGCTCTGCAGCGGGCAGATGACAGCTGGGCACTTCAAAAACTCCTACCTACCTCCCCCGAGCCAGAAAGGACAAGGCTCAGGATGCAGGAGTTTCTGATGCTTTTAATTTCTTGTGCACATTTTGGGAAGGGATAGGGGGATGTCCTGAGGAGGAGAAGGATTCAACAGAAAACTAAAATGCACACATTATTTTATTCCAGCTTCTAGCAAACATTTTGATCATTATTTTCTATAAAGAAGGATAACACTTGAAAATGCAAATGCATTATTCTTTTAGATGAAAGCTGATTCCTTTCTTTTTATGAACTCTCTTTCCTTGGTATTGCATTAACACCCAGACAATTTCAACTTATATAAAACAGCAACAACAAAAACATATGTTTCCTAGTGCTAATTTTGGCTGAAAAGCCAGTTTTCATATACACACACAGAATTTCAGTCAATGTTTTTGCCAGTGCTGCTCCTGTGTTTCTATCTCAGCACCAGCATTGTCTTTTTATACCTCAATTTCCCTACAGTGAACATCTTAATCACCTCCCCCCTGCCACACACGCAGCTACTCCGAGATTTAGATCAATTAATCATTTTAAACTGCTTTAAAGATGAAGAGCACTATAGAAGCAGAGGGGCAATCTTGAACCCTGAATCTTTATACCCATTAACTTTGGGGTCTGGATCTGAATTTTAAAGTGTGGAGCTTACTGTAGCTGATGTAAGTAACATTTAAAATCCATGCGTTGAGATTGCTGCAGGAGAAGTAACATAATGATCAACAGAGTTCAAAAATACACAGGCAGAATCTGTGGTAATTCCTAGCCTAAGGCTTCATAATACCTTAAAAAACAAACAAACAAACAAACAAAACGCCCCAAAACTGGGACATTTAGAGGAAAAGAAAGATGTGCCATGGTGATGTGCAGTGGCACTACGTCCAAGCACAGGGTAGCTCTAAGACTTCTCTGTGCATGAGATTATTCCTGGCTGGGAGAAAAAACCCATTAAAGACCACTTCTGCTCCCTCCCCTGGTTACAGGACACCATCCTGAAGAGAAACCATTGCCAAGCATGCCTTTCTCTGAAACAGTTAGCCAAACAAATGGTCCTTCTCAAAAGAGCTCCTTGTTTCTGCCTTTTTGTCTTTCTCTCTTATTATAGTTAGGAGTGCACATTTTAGCTTGTTAATTAAAAATAGTAATAGCTGCAAAGAAGAAAGAGGAGGAGGGGTAGGCTGGAGGTAGCTGATGGGGGAAGTTAACTGCAGCCCTAATTAATAGAATTACTCTCAGTTGAAAGCCAGTCTGATGAGGACTGTTGTCCTTGAATAAATACTCTGTCTGCATGTATGTGTGTGACAGTACATAAATATATAAAGTATATATATGTATATGTAAACATAGCTGCTCTGTTGCTTAGCAGCCAGTAGTGTCCTTTCATGGAGAAACAAAATATATGTGACAAACCATCTCAAAAACACCAAGTCCTACGAACATATTTCTTTTCTTGTAGCTATTCAGACAAGGTGGAGAGTGGCCCTGAAATTAATGTCTCATCCAACGGACAAAGGCAGAACTAAGCTAATTGGATTCCCATCTGTTCCAAACATAGTCTCAACATCACACAATAATAATAAATAATACGGTAATCATGGCTAACAATTAATCTTTTAGTTGAGATTTTTACAGGATGCTGGAGGGCTCCTGATTTCACACAAATAGAGACTGCTGTCAGGAAGTGTCCTCAGGACAAAAAAGCAAAAATCATAGCTTGACCACACATGATCATTTCAGATCTTTCAGTAATATTCCAAAAGGATAGTGCCTGAATGTCTCCTACCACCCAACACTAACAACAATTTAACAGAATTTGATTTTTATCTAAATCTAAACCAAATGCAAAGTGAACCTTCAATAGTCTGTTTAAAGCAACATGCACTTTTTGTGTAAAAAATTTCCTGGGACGAGGAAGAGCTGTGTAAACCTTATCCCTTCTATGTGTGCAGACAAGCAGCACATCTATCCCTCTCCCGCTCACAGCACGTCCCTTGCTGCCGTTTCTCCCTCTGACAACTTTTTATCTTCACTTGTATCCCTGTTATTTTGATCAAAGCTAGTCTCCTTGTACCATCTCCTTGTTCAGTGCCTGTGCAATGATTAAAATGGTAGCTCAGGCTTTTGCCATAGAACCTGTAGTAGAAGGAACAACAAACTGGGCAAACGGGTTTTCTAGTGAGAGGTTATAGAGCCAACATTCCAGTTGCCGTTACACAACCTAGAAGCCTCCCTGCTAGGTTCTCTGCCTGGACATGTGCCCCAGGAAAGCTTCCCAAGGCACTAAATGCGGCTGTAATGTTAGGAGAGCTGGGTCTGCCAGAGTAATTTGTCCAGGACCATTGCAAATCTCTATGGTAGAGATCAGTGAGGAGCCCAGGACATCTGAGCACTAAACTGACAGATCAGCAAGGTCATCTGGCTCCTCATATCCACTGCAGAAAGGGATAGCACAGGGCTCATACTATTCTTTTTCCTCTTCTTCTGTGAGGTGTTGGGCAGTTCTGAGAACACAGGAACAACCCTTGTGGGTCTCAGACTTTCTAACCTAGTATCGTGTCTCCTGCAAGGTGTAGGGAGGAGTGGAAACACACAAGATACCTCCTCAAGATCCCCTCAAGTTGAAATTACTATTAACAGAGATACAGAAGAGAAGCAGGGCTAAGCCATGAAGTTGTTACTCCACACTGATGTGAGCTCTTAAACATCTGTTACATCCCAAATCAGAAATAGCCACTCTTTAGAGGTGAGAGAAATGCTCTCTATATGGCTATAGCCGTAAACAGATGGATAGATATAAGGTGATGTATGGAGCTGGAACAACCAGTTAGTAAAGTTTATAAAGTACTTTTGGGGTCCATCTGGATAGAAGGTACTAGATAAATGTAAGGCTGTTATCTGTGACTCCAAACACCACCCAACTATCAATAGTTTTTGGATGGACAGTTAAAAAACCCACATAAAGTATATTTCTCGGCAGATATTTCACTCAGACTCTTTTACTTGCTATAGCAGAGGTACAGGCTTTCATTTGTACAGCACATTCCCATCTGCAGTCACAGGGAGAAATCTGCAGTAGCTCAGCTCATGAAGTTGCTGGATTTGCTATATTTGAGCAATGAGGCCTCACAGCAGAGCCTCCAAACAAATTAGCGGTTTGGGAATTTGGGAGTGGCAGGTCTCTTGCTGCAGCTGGCACAGGATAACTAAAGGGATTGTAATGGGAGAGGCAGAGTGTTTTTTTTTTTTTTTTCCTCTATTGTCAGTGCTGCTCTGATTAAATGGCAATGATGGAAAAAATAGACTACCTTTGTGGTAGTGAGAGATGCCATGTGTGAATGGAGATGGCTGAACATCTCCAGAAGTTGTACAAAGCACCTGCTGTCCTTGTGCTCTTGCTGACACTCCCTGTATGTATGGCTAGGGGAAGTGGAGAAAGACATCCAGTCTGTCTTAGGACTCAGGGAAGAATGCTCCTGGGTGTCACTTGGAGGCCAACAAAAGGATCCTAAGGGTCTCCTCGAAGATCTGGGACTCTCAGAAGGCTGGGACTGCCTCGTATCTGAATGTATGAGAAGGCTGCAAGGGCATCCTGGAGGAAGCCTGTCCTCCCGTCCCTCTGCTGTGCCTGTCTGTTGGTGTCTCAATCATGTCATGGTTTTTAATGGAATTCAGGGGGTGTTTTCACAGAAAATTAGGGCTTGGGCTCTATTTGCTCTCTTTGTTTTTCATGAAACAGTTTTGGTGCCTATTAAGATCTTGCTCTTTTTTTTTTTTTTTTTTAATCATGAAAACCCAAAAGATTTCAGTTTGGAGATGCTGGCAGAGGAGGTGCATTTTAATTTCTTAATGCTGCCATTCTCTGCTGAGGGATGGCTTCCCCTGATGTGCTAAAACTCCCAGGATAGTTTGTAGGCAAAAGTTCCCATGATGGACTATCTTTTCCACTAAGACTAGGGACTGTTATGTGTAGCATACCCATGTCATGTAATTTAGGATTATGGTTGGTGGAAGAAGATGTGAGTATGAGTTACCCAAATTGCTATTCACAGTATGTATGCCTTTTCAAGGATAAATATTTATTTATGTATTCACTTATTATTTGTCCATGGAATCAAAATATTCCATGGACAATTTGAAAGGACCTCATATAATTGTTTTTGTTTTCAAGTTGGTTTTAAAATGAATTGTTTACATTTTTGCTGTGGAGCTAATTTCTCTTATTTGCGTTGCTACTGATGTGGCATTTAAATCCTTGTTAAGAGCTAATATTGGAATAAGCTGTTCTTATTTGAATTTAATTCCCAGTTATAGTAGACTGGAGGTCTGATGACAGAATTGGCCATTAGTCATAAAACCATCTTCTTGAGCTCTAGAATTTGTCTAGTCAAATTTTCATTTCCTCTTCAAAACTTTGAAACTACCAGTAATTTTTAAGGTATTGATGGTCAACTAGGATGAAATGGTAACTTTGGCAGGGAACTGCTGTAAGAGACCAGCATGAACTAATCTTTTGACTTCTAAAAATCTGCCTTCCTGCCATTCATTAGCCGTGACTGAGGGGTGGAGAGGGGAACACTAGAACTATAACTATTCTGATTAAGGGAGAGCTACACAATCCTGTTAGCCCAACCCTGACATTTGTAAAGGTTTTTATATTTGTCAGCTAGGAGATTGGATTACAGAAAAATAGATGGATGAGCAGACAAATTTCAAATGTGGTTAGTCACATGCTGCTAGAGACAAATGTACTTTAAGTAATAAAGCATGAAGGAGGTAACACGCGTGGCGGCACAGTGCTCACAGAGAAAATACCAGAGCAGGAACCTCACGTGACATGATCATTTATAAAGCACCCATAATGATGGTAGTATTTAGGTGCCAAGTAAAAGTACTGGAAAATGCAACATGAGGGAGCTTGCACGCCCCAGGGGGTACACATGCCTCAGAAACTGGTGACAGACTATGTACAGGATGTACACTGTATGAAAACTCCCTCCAAAGAGGACTAGGACGAAGGGATGGAAGAGGACAGGACGTCAAGGGCAAATTATTAGTATTTTTTGACTACAGCAGCCAGACGTCTCTCAAATGGTTGATTTGAACAGCTTTAATAGAACAATGTCATTAAAACCCAACACTCAGTGCTCAGGGAGCGACATTGCTGAGTCGCTACCAATGTCTTGGCAGGTGAATATGAAGGTTCACGCTGGTAATGACTAGCATTTATAATGACTGCTTTATTCTATTTCAGCAAATGCTGCATTTCCAGAGAAGCCCCACAGTAAAGATGGGGAATTGATCAACATGCATTTGAGGCTCATACAAGCCAGAAGCCTTTAGCTTATTTATAGGAAAATCAAGCAAAGACCTCTACTTTATCACTAGCCAACTTTTGACACTGCTATTTCAATGACATGTACACATGTGTCTATTAGTCTCATTAATACTAAGTATTTGCATCCTGAAATGGGTTCTGGTCCACCATTTGTAGAGTGACAATTGCCTGTTCACCACCAGCATCCTAACCTAGGTCTCAGCTTCAGCTGAGATCTTAAGCACGTGCTTAATTTCAAACACAGGCATATTCAACTCAGCATGGCAGGAGCTGTTCAACCTGCAGGATGGGGTAGGGATGCAGCAGATGGGAAATTGGCACAGCAGGGACTGACACAGCATGGTTAGCTACATGTTTTTTTGGTTATTTATACCTGTAGGGATGAGTGGGGAGGGAGGGAGAAGGGGGAAAGCAGCCATAGAAACAGCAGAAGGAGGAAAGCAATGAAGTC
>JAWLRI010000948.1:1623332-1642196 GCA_034781795.1 Crypturellus tataupa | reverse complement strand
AGGGAGGGAGAAGGGGGAAAGCAGCCATAGAAACAGCAGAAGGAGGAAAGCAATGAAGTCAACAAATTACATGTCGAGGAAGAGTGACTGAGAAAAGTTAACTAAAGAGACAGATTCCCCACTCAAGTGCAGGTCTTTATATATTTGTGTGTGTGTGTTATTCAAGTAGCACAAGGGATGTTTGCTAATGGACACGCTGAGGTTTAGTCAGTGTAAGGAGATCTATAGGAAGGGAAGGACATGGGCATGACAATATTCTGGCAAAAATGGCTGAAATGTATGGAGAAGACCCTGTTTGCAAACTGAAATGATGCTGCTAGTGATGAGGGAGCTGCTCAAACCAGTAAATCAACACCTGCCATGGATTCAACTGTGCAAGGAACAGCTTGTGCAACAACTACCATCACCAGTTTCCCTAAGTCTAGGGGACAATAAAGCCTTCATCACTCAGACTTTTTAGGCATAGCTGCTTTCTCAAAGTCATGGGGAGAATGGCTGACTTTGTAACATTTAAAGGCAAGCTCCCTAATCAAGCCAGTTGGGGCTGAATGTTGCAATATCATCTCTAGTTTTATGAGTTTCAGAATCAAAGGACACATCTTACTCTTCTTCATTGAAAGTAGGGATTAGAAGCACTAAAGATAATTTGGACAAATAAGGAGGACTTCTCTCTCACTGCTAAGAAACCAGAAGAGACAAACATTGACGCAAAGTCACCTGAATAGACAATGGATGGGAGAAAGAGGAGCAATGTGGGGAATACACTGGGGAAGAACGGACCTCTTCACAGTCATGTCTTTCATCAAGGTTCACTGATGAAAGACCAAAGATACAGTCCACAAGTTAGTGATTTCCCTATTAGATCAGGATGGGCCTTGTTGAGATACCCATGCCAGGAACTTGTTTGCGAGACACTTCACCGCTGACACCAAGGAGCCTCGAGAGAATGCTAGGTACACTTCCGAGCGTCCTGCCAGCACCTAATCCCTGTGTGAAACCAGCTTTGATAAAAAGCAGCACTGGTGACCAAAAACGCTGCAGTGATTGCAAGTATACCACAAGCTAATCCCCAGGATCATGATTAACATGTTTATTTTACTCAGTTAAACAGATTCTAATGTCCAGGCCTGGGTATAAGCACTGCTAAGAACACAGTAGCTAAGCTGTCAGCTTTGGGTTGCCCTTGGTGGTCTACATGACCACCTCTGACTCTATAATAAACTTGAGCTTCTACAGAAGTATTTTTCTTTCCCCATCTTTTTTTTCCTGTTTGTTTTATTTTTCACCTCATAAAGCTGGTTTGATGTATCATTGAACATTCTTCCCAAATACCAGGACACTGTTCTCTTTAATTAGTCATTTATTGACCTGGATTTAGGCCATATATTTCCTCTTTGCTCCTCTAAGCAAATTGTCACAACCTGGGTAAAAGCCTTTCTCGGTCTCAGTGAGTAGTAGAAAGCAAGGAATTGAAAGGGATGGAGAAAATAGCTTGCCTCCACTTGGCCAGATGCTGCCAGGTTCTGCTGCCAAGGCTTCCTACAAGACAGGAAATGAAAGGAGCTTCGGCTCTCAACTATTTGCTTGCTTTCACTCTCAGAAGAACAATTAAGTCACATAGCTTTGAATAAGAAATGGTTCACTTAATAGCCACTAATAAGAAGACATTCTTGCAACCCACACCAGGCCTTCCTGACTGAGAGCAAGGATATCTGCTCTTATATGACTCTGTGTATGTGCTAGCTTTGACTCCTGATGGATGGTTTGCACCCTCCTTTCCTCTCAAAGCCTGTGATGGCAGGAGAGATGCTAATGTATGAATTGGCAAGGCAAACCTCCCAGCAGAGCGGTATCAGGACACCAGACCTCAGCTAATCAGCATGAAGCACAGAACAGGAAATTTTCTACTGTGCTTTTTGCAAAGCTCCATCCTGCCACTGATACAGTCCAGATGCCTCCAAAGCTTTCTGTACCCTCTGGAAAGCTTCCTGCAACCAGTCATTGGGATGTGCCACACATGAACAGCCACCAACTGCATCACAGGAAATCTGAGCTTAATTCAAATTGCAGAGGCAATACCAGGTCCTTTGTTTTTATCTTAAGAGATCTAGGCAACCCAGTATCTCTGCCTTCCCACCACAGCTGGTACTCATTGATGTCATCTGTGATCCCTAATGCTTATCTCTTCTCTTGTGCTGTATCACCCAGTTGGAGAAGTTGTCCATTTTCCATTCACTTGTGGTCTCTATGTATTATCCAGCCCCATCACATCAATAAGTGAGTGACTCAAGGGCTTCAGGTTTAAGGAAAAACATAGGTAAAATTAATCCTTCCTTTGGGCTTGAAGATAGGTTAGACAACCTTTAGCTCCACGTTCTATGATTTCATGCCTTATCCTCCCAAACAGAACTAAATGAGTATGTTCTCAATTAACAGAAGTCAATCGAAAATAAGTTTTAAGGGCTTCTGAAATATAGCAAACTAATGGAAGTTTTCTGTGTTTCAAGATATTCGTTCTCCTTTAAAACTGTGAGGAGAGGTGGGCTAAATGAGAAAGAACATTTCTTTGGAGCTTAGGAAAAGGTTCATACCTGGATACAACTGGCACAAGCCTACAGATTGAGACCTAGAGGCCAAACTCCAAGAAATCCAAGACTGTTCAAGGGCAACAGTGTTGTGCAGAGCAGTGTTGCAGAGGAGCTGAATACATTCAAACTCTAGTGGGTTGACCCTCAGGGTAATCAATCAGCTAAATGAATATCTGGGTAGGTAGGTTTTCATCAATCTGGGATATGGCTTGGAGAACAAATAGTCATTGAAAACACCTAGACAAGCCTGGAAGACTGCAGCTGTTACCATTGCACACTACATTATCACTACATATTTAGATTGTTATTAAGTGAACTTTAAGTATGGCATTCTCCATTTGTCATTTTCCCCCTGGTGAATTCAGCTACCAACATTGATTTCTTTTTTTTAATCAGAAAACTTGGCTATTAACTTTTCAAAACTTATTAATCTGTTTTCACTCCATTTGTAGCAGCTTCCCCCCACCTCTACTTAGCTTGTTAAAACTCAGAGTTGATTAAATATGACACAACAGTAAAATATTACATAAGCGCACGAGCAAATTTTTATTTCATTATAGGCACAAAGTGAGTCATCTTGAATATGACACTGACTTTGGCTCCATTTTCTCTCACTTTTTTTCCTCTAGTTTTATATTTAATCACAGCTTCTTTCCCCCTCTTTGCGCATATGATTTTGTTTTTCAAATCCACAGCAGAACGATCCAACTTTGTTCTTATGCTATTAATTAACACCACACTCTAGCTTCCAACATACTTAAATGATGAATAAGGTTAAATTCCAGACAACATTCTGTACATTGCCATCAATTAACAATTTTCAAGGCAGCGCTTCATTAATAAACATTGATCAGCAGAACCCTTGTGTGGAGAGCACTGGAGCTGAGAATTTGTACCAGAGCTTCTCCAGTGTGTGAGCTGGAGTGTGTGCGAGCGTGTGCATGAGCGTGTATGTGTGCGTGTGCGAAAAAAATCAATGCAATATCCTAGGAAACTCATCAGCACATCATCTCCTTAAAGGTTAATTAAGAATTTGAGGAAGAACAGAGGGGCTGAAGCAGAGGTGATGGACATCCGTGTCTCTCCAGATCATTAAGTACTAATTAGGTTTGGAAAGTCTATTGAGTTTCCTTGGTCTCATCAAGGCATGTGATGGTCCCTGGACACCTCAGTGTGAAATGCCATCAGCACTATATCTCTCTTTATGAACAGGATGTGCTTCAGTCTCAGGTGTGTCTGCTCTCACCCTGCGTTTGTCTGTTTCTTTTGCTATGTGTGTCATTTTATATACTTCATAAAATCTGTATGGAGGATACTGACTGTTTCAGAATGATGTGTAACACAAGGCTTTTTCTGGCAGAGTAAAGAGGGGAAAAAAAAGCAGAGGAAAGGGAGGGAAAGCAAGAAAAGTTCCCATAAGATGTAAAATGAGAATAAGCAGGTGAAAACAACAAGTTCATATGGGTCCTTTACTACACTGGAAATTCACTTAGGGAAGAATTCCATACCCACTTCCCATTGCTTATGATTTCTGAGCTCGAGATGGAGATGGGGTAACAGAGCAGCTCCATAGCAATTACTAGCAGAGCATGACTGCCACCATGCAGCTTCTAAGAGAAAACAGGAAGGATTCATTAACTATCTTAAACAGTTCTAAAAAAAAAAAAAAATCCCAGAAAAGCCAGATGCAGAATAAGTGGTGATTATTTTTTTTTTCAGAGATGGCTTCCATGGAAGGTCAGATGTTGCTTCTAACTTAATCTGATATTCCAGTATCTCCCAGTCTGCAAATTCTACAGGGAGTGACTTTGCTCAGGATGTTAATTCTCAATTGAATTGAATACAAATCTGGATGCCTAGCTACAGGCAGGATCTAACAAGCAATGTGGTCGGTGCCTGCAAGGAACCGTTGAAGTTCCCAGCCCAGGGACTGAGTCAGCTCCTGGTGCTCATGGGGAAGGTAATTCAAGCCAGATGTCAGAGACCAGACAGACTCTGCAGCTACTGTTGGGAGGGTTCCCTGAACGGGGATAACTCCATAATGTTTGTTAATTCTAGCTTTTAGGCAGCCTGGAACTATCAGGTAACATTTCAGCACTGTCAATTCAAATTGGTCCATATTCAGAAAGGAAATCTGCAGGAGGTGTTTTCCTTAGGTGTAAAGAGCTGCACCTACTCATGCACCTACTCCCTTTCTCAGGATGGAGAGAAGAATGATGCACCTCAGGATGCTCAGCACAAGTTTCAAAAAATGGTATTTTATTAAAGGGCTTGCCTCTGAGCTCGCATTTTCAAGAACCACCCAATATAAGGATGCATGTTGTCACTGCAGAGAGTTGCCATTGCCTTTTTGAGTCCCATTTCACCTTGACTTTTATTGCACTCGATGGAATGGAAGTTAATGGTTCACTGGCTCAGACTGTTGCCCTAACGATACTGGGCTATTAACATTTTGGTTAGTAAGAGCAAGTCCAGTTGCATTAGCAACATCCTGGGGGGAGCGAAGGGAGGAGTTTGGAAGTCACTAGGATGCAAGCTCATTCGGGTGCTACTGGAATTAAAATTAACAGCTGCCCCCTGCCACCACTACTGCCACCTAATTGTCAGCTGGAGACGGCTAAATGGAAAAGCTGCTGCTCACACTGCGGCCTGCACGCCTGCTCCGGAATATCAAGGACCCCTTGACAAACCCACTGCAATGCCCGGAGCACTTCATCTGCAGGCGATTTGCTCCCTGCAATATGGAGAGGATTGCCACTAATCCTGGCGCATTACTGTTCACTTGACAGAAGTCGCCTGAAACAACTTGCGTCTGTTCTTGTCCTGATTTGCTGTCGGTATTTATTAAGAGCACTGTGTTTAAAATGGCACACAATGTAGCCTGCAGATAACATCTTAAGCTCTGTCCATGCCAACAAAAAAACAAACACCCCTCCCGAGAAAATCTCCTCCAAACACTGTCACTCTCCACTTCCCTCAGCCATGTCGCCTCTACAGCCTTCTCCTCAGGAGGTCCCTGAGAAAACAATGGTGGTGGCAAGAGGCACCTGGTCCCTGATTTTGCAAATTCGTGATACCTATTCCTGAAATGCTGTAAAACACTTCCTAAAACTGTGCTGAAGTTTAAAGCCACATGCTGACCTAAAACGAAACCTGAGCAACCCAAACCAGCTATGTTTTCATAACTTCAGCAGAAAATAGTATGGGAGAGAAAGCACCTGTGGTCATCTATTAACCAATGAGACCTTGGTGTTTTTTTCCCTTTCTGATATAGCTGAATATTAATCTCCACAAACATAAAGACATTGTAGTTCCTCTGACCATTTACTCTTAACCATTTTCTTCAGAAGTAAATAAGATTTCCTGCTGGTATTCGCCACCACTTACTGTGCTAATGTTTGTCTCAGTGGCACTGACTTGCTCCACCAGTTGGAGCTTCATAGTTTAAGGAAGAAACCGAATACCTCTTGGATCCATTATCATCACAGTCCAAGAATTGCTATCAGTTGGAGTAACAGAATATAGTTCTCAAACATACTGACAGAGAGAATCTGCTCTTTCTTCCCCCTTTCCTAAAAGTGTAATTCTTGTGTCAATTCAACTCAAAACTACAGCATAAATATGACTGAGATAGGACAGAGATCATCATATTTTCTATTAAAGAAGATATTAGAGAACATAAATGAAATCTCTTTGTACTTCCTTTCCTGACCCTTGAGGATTTTCTCTATTTTCACAAACAAAAGCTGAGCTGAACTTTTGAGACCTAGCAGGTCCTTAAAGACTCACTTCTACTCTTGAATGGAGGATATACTCAAAGAGTTAGCATCAAACAGACTTTCTCTTATTCTAGCTTTTTCTCCCAGCATATTTGGTCTCTGAGAAATTTCATTGTTTGTGTGTGTGTAGAGGATGTGTGGATCTGGGTGAAAGTGACTGAGCCTGTGAGTGAACCGGAGTTAAGCAGCAGTAAAGAAACTGCATCCAAACAGGGGTGAATGTATATACAGGGTGGATAATGACAGAGAGGTTTGTTTGCATGTGTTTGTACACATATTTGTGGACAAATCAACACATTTTTGTGTTAAGAAGGAAAACTATCATTTCTGGTCTGAAGGTTTGTGTACGTAAGTAGCAAGGAGACAGAGAGTGCTGTGAACTAAGGAAGAAGGTGTATGTTACAGGGACACTCTTGGACAGGAAAAGAAGTTAATTTAAAGTGTAACTCTACTGATCGCAGTAATGTAACCCAGTGGAATATCAGTCTCTGTCTTTGGAATAAAGGATGGCTTTCCAGAGCAAGGGCCTCATACATCAGCCTACTCTATGCAGCATCGTAACATTTGTCTGGGACAAGCAACATTAGGTATGGCAGACAGTAACGGCACTTCCAAATGAGGGACAGATGGCTGTCCAACACTGACACCGCAGGTGTCCAAGACTTTTAATTCCACTTTCATTGTGTGGACCTTTTGCTCCTCATTCCCTTGCTACTGCTGTCAAGAAGCAAGGAAGAGTGTGGGGACAATGTGCTAGAGGTACAGAAAGTGCTAGAGCCATTTGTTAATCCATCAGGGAAATAAGTGCGTCAGCCAACACTCTGCTTCACAAACTGCATCTTTGGGAGTGGGGTGTATGTGCTGTGTGTGCGGGGAAAACTGCGGATTCAGCCAGGGAGAATGAGGACTGGCTTGTGAGCTCTGGGGTGGAAAGTGGGGAAAAAGAAACCATGCCCTAGGAGGATCTAACAGGGTGTTCAAAAGAGCAAGACACTCGGTATGACCCAGACCAACCTCCTACCAAGTTCTTTTGAAAACCTCAACTTGGAGAGGAATACTCTCCCTTCAGCATCACAGAGCTCCATCAATATCCCTGGGGCTGTCCGTGGGATGAGATGGAGGAGAACAGAGGAAGACTGTCTTTTCCTTTCATCCTTTTATCTATTCCTCCAAACAGTGCAGTGTTTAAACACTGAATGTTAAAGCTAGGATGTCCCAACCAGCACAAAGCAAAGTCTGTGCAAGCCTGCCTCTGGCTTGGATAGTAGGAGCTGAATTTTTTAGCACTGGTCACCTTTCATTGTGATGGTACTTTTGAAACTCAAAAAATCTACTTGAAATTGAGTATGTGGAGAGTCCCCTGTGATGAGTTACACTTTACCTTGACTGATACAAGGCCAGGAACAGAGTCATCATAAATAAAATTTCCTGTCTGATGGCGTAGGCAGCAAATACTGATAGGCACATGTAATCTCAGGAAGTTACTCAGAGCTCGAAAGGGGCAGGGAGCTCAGCATCACATTACAGGTTCATAATCTGTACGGCCTATAGATCTAAATCACCTGGCATTTCCCTTTGGAGCTCCTGCAGACACCATCATCAATGTGGAGGAATTGCTATAAAGTCCTCCTATCTTTTCCTTTTGTTATTGCAACACAGAAGAGAGAAAGCAAGGGACAAAGTAAAGTATTTCACAGAAAAGCGTTTGTCCCACCAGAGATTACAAAATGGAGGTGAATTTTATAAGAAGATTCAGTTTATCATAAGGCTTTTCGGGTTTGTGAAGTATTCACTCATCTTTTTTGCCCCTCACAAGAACTTCCATCACTCAGACTAGTCTCTTTAAACAGCAGTTAAATCTGGCTGAAAAAGCTAATTTTGCTGCTATTTCTGTTTGAAATTTCATATTTTCTTTTTTCTGAATATGAACGATTTTTTTTTCATGTGGTCGAAAAGTCTAACCCTGAAAAAAGGTTCTCAATATCTATTTTTTGTAACACAGAAAGGAGAGGAGAGGAGTAAAGCAGAGAGAAGAGGAAAAAAATCATAAGCTGATACCTAGAAATAGCTTTTGATAATTTTTAAGGACAAATCCCTAGAAAATACTTTTCCAACTTTTAGACACTGAGCTTT
This sequence comes from Crypturellus tataupa, assembly GCA_034781795.1. Taxonomy (NCBI): domain Eukaryota; kingdom Metazoa; phylum Chordata; class Aves; order Tinamiformes; family Tinamidae; genus Crypturellus; species Crypturellus tataupa. Next base: position 1,633,696 of record JAWLRI010000948.1, on the reverse strand, counting down.
CTTTAGAAATCAGGAAATAGCAAAAGGATTTCAAAAGCATCTTACTAAAGATAGGTTTGTTTGGAAAGATATTTTTCATAAAATGAATATTGAAAATAATCACTCTTGACCAGCTTTTGGACTTAACTCACATTGAATTACAAGCCTTGGATATAAAGTACTTTACCTTTGATGGAACATTATGAATAAGTAAGAAGTTTGCTTTGCTTTCCCATGAGAGGCTGTCCTGGTTCATCCTGGTTGCTGGGGATGTTAAGTTGTCCTGTTTCTCCAGAAATGGGCAATGATGGAGGAGTATCTCCCCTTCTGCGCCTACCCCATGCTACCAAAATGCAGAACACACTTCAAAATCATCTGCTTGTCTGTTATCCTTGCATTTTTTTTTAATTATTCATTAGATGAAAACATTAAAGATTTGGTAAAACCTGAAACTTTAGATGCTTTCTAGTTTTCTAAAACCTTCCAAACCTTTTCAGGTTTGCCTGTCTCTAGCTGAAGTGAGAGAGATTCAATTTTTTTTGTAAATCTGCTTTCATTGGGCTCGGAGAGGTGCTCCGCACTGCAGAGGAATGAGTCACATTTTTGCTTTCACGCTTCCACTGGGGAGAGTGCTCCTGCCAGGATCATGCCATTTACGTGGAGGACAGGTTACGGATCTTTCTTATTCTAGATTGTTGTTCTTCCCTTTCTCCTTTCTATCACCCTCCAGGAGCAGCAGGACAGTGTCTTTCTTCTGCCCTACAGAGCTAGACCTCAGGTTTCTGATTTTTGTCTGATGCCTGAAGTAGCAAGGAAATCAAAAGCAGAACCTACCTCCATTCACATCCACATCAGGAATAGGGTCCCTTTGTGCCAGTTGCACCTTCATACTACTATGACTTAGCTTGCCACAATTTTTTTTTTTTTGTGGTGGAAAACTGCCTACGCAACCCACGAGCACTGTTGGAGCAGCCCAATTTTACAAGCATAAAGTATTATGATTGCATTGATTTCCATCATAAATCATATTTTCCATCCTCTGTCTCTCTTTCCTTGCACTGACTGAATTAAGCCTTGGTGTTTTCTTTAGCTGCTGCCAGAGCTGAGGCTTGAGATGATATTAGGGTAATGATGATAAATTTTACCCTCAAGCCAAACCATTTCCACATTACAGATAATGTTTTTTTCCAAATAAGTTCTGTTATTGGAATCCAGGACCCACCACATCTGCAGGCTCAGAGGCTGCCTCAACACAGTCTCTTTGCTGTAATGGGTTTATAGATTTGAAAATTTGCTCTAAACAAATAAATGAGAAAAGAGAGGAAAGAATGAATGAATGAAGGAACAGAGAGGGAGAATGAACCAAAAAAGGAGAAAGAAGGAAAGGAGAGAGAAAAAGAAATGAAGAAAGAGTGAAGAAAAGAGATAAGGGAAAGAAAACCATAAATTGATGGCAAAAAGAAGAGCAAATAAAAATGAGGTAAATGCACACAACAGAGTGCATGCAAGTTTGCTGCCAGCTGCATGTGTGTGTCTTTTATGAGAGCAAAACCTGCACTACAAGCAAGCACATGTACTGCGCATCCATGCAGATCCACAGCTCCATGTTTCTGAACCACGGATTTCACCTCTGCCTTCTGAAAGGGCCATGACAGTTCAGAGAGGCCCTGGACACAGTAATGCTTATTCCTGGAAAATCGCAGCTGTCTCTAGGATAGCTGACAGAATGAAACTGAGGTAAAGCCTGACCCAAACCCATGAACTTTACTGCAGTCTCAGGTGGGTTATTGCTGGGTTCAGATCAGTAGGGTTTTCTGAATCTACAGCAAAACAAGTCAACTTCTGACTTTTATTTGAGGAAAACTATGTCTGTGTACACAATCAGATCTAAAAGGTAGTGTCTCATGCTCAGCAGATTATAGATCTTGGGCATGATTACCTTCAGTACAACAGATGAGGGAAGCCAAATCCATAGCTTATTTCTTCTGCAGTCAGCATAAACTGTGGCTGTTCACCCCTTCCCTGCAGCATCTTCCCTTGCCTCCCTGTAACATCCTCTCTCTGGCTTGGAGCATAACTCAGCAAACAGCTTATACTGCCAAGAGAGACTTTCTGAGAAAGCAGCTCAGTATCTGACACCATTTTTGTGTGAAGAGCAGTTTCGTATTTCTAGTTCATCTTGAACCATAACATTGGCTCTCATTAGCTTACACCACAAGGATGGGTTTTGTCTAAACTAAAGACTGTCTGTGATGTGGGAGCCACTCCAGGCTCCTTTAGAGTCGAAGAGATGGTCAGTTTCAGGAGGTGATTCAGCTCAAGGTGGAAATGTAAGAAAGTCAGAGGAATCCTCCATGATCTCTAAAGGGTGTCTGGGGTCACTTGCTTAGACGAAGCAGCCTATGTCTGAGATTAGATGAGCTGATTACAGCTCTGCCCGACTTCTTAATCTACCTACTTACAAACAGACAAGTGACTTGTGCTGTGTTTGTGTGGCTTATGTAAGCATCCCCAGTAGACTTGAGATGGCAATTAACAACACCGCACAATGAAATAGGGATACTCCTCAGAAGAGGCAAAGAGGTGTTTATCATCAGAAAATTAATTTAATCACAGTGCCAGAGTATGAAATGAAGGTGGAAAAAAGGTGAATCCCACATGGTTTGCTGAAGTCACTCCTTGTTGTGCTCTAAAAGAAGACATGATCTTCCAAACAAAGGCTGGCTTAGCAGGACAAAACTGTAAGTTAAATTCTGAAAAGGACAGAACAGGGTCCAGTGTTTTAAGCTCCAGAGGGGTTTAGAATCACAGCTCTAGGCAGACTCTGCCCTTTGGTCCTGGACAGGTTGATAGGTCTTCAACCTTTATCCCAATAGCTCTTCATCCTGCACCTGCATAAGCAATTCAAAACAACATGATGAGCTAAGGGCAAATGTCAGGCTCATAAGACTGTAATCTGGGCATTTTGGGTCTGCACAGAAGTTTGGGTAGTCTGGATTTTACTCTCAGTAGCACTGAAGCAAAGCTCATCACGCTGGCTCTGAAGCAAAGCTACTCCCGAGGTGTCTAGTCCTGATGCCACAGCTCGAGCAGTACGAAATAGGTCAGGGCATGGGCTCAGCACTGGCCAGAGAGCAACTGGCCAGTTTCATTGTTAGTGTGATCCTTAGCATGGTTTTAGTTTATGCCAATCAGTATTCTCCCAATCAATGCCTTGGTAGGGCATAGAGAATAGCACAGACCAGGAGCCGTTCCAGATAAAGTCTGGATGAGGCCAGTCTGCTCCGGGAGGAAGAGAGTTTGGCCATATGGATGAGGACTGTTCTGTGCCACCTGTCCTCAGGGCCAGAGAACAATTCCTAGTCTCTTTGCCTTAGCTGAGTAGCTGCTATCTTACTGGTCCTGTCCAGGTAAGCCAGACTCTTCCTACAAGCTTTTACCTCTATGCCTCAGGGCTCAGGCAGAGCAGAGGAATGTCTGATATCCCACTTCCTCCTAACTTTATCCCATAAGGGCAATTCTATGCCGGCTCTGAAGCTGAGAGTTACTGTTCTTCTAGTTCTAAGTTAAAAGCCCTCATTGCAACAAGCCTGGGCAATGCTGAAATACAACCTGATACAGATGGTAGGAGCCAGTTCTGACTCTGGCCAACAAATTTGCAGCAGGGAGAAGGGAAAAAAATGGACCTGCAGATAGGTAGGCAGCTGGCAGGTAGTTTATTTCACTGGCAGTGCTGAAGTGCCTACTTCACGGGATGCTAAATGCAGTAAGTGGGGAGGAGAACAAATCTATGAGGAAGAAGGAGGGTGTGAAGCAGGCAGGACTCTTCAGGGTAAGAGAAACACCTTCAGGATGCTGCCTTTGCAGTACCCATGTGTTTATTATTCATATCAGTCCCTCAAGAGGTGCTCTGTGAGGACATGACTCATCCAGGAAAGCCAGTATCCCTACCATGTCCCTGCTGAAAGTCCCAGACTGGCACAGACAGCACATCCTGGTCTAACTAAACCAGATATGTCCTTAAAATGGGGACTTAATGATTTTACTGCCAAGTATGTCCTTCAAATTGGGACTTACCTTGCTCTCCTGGATAAATCACTAAACAAACCAGGATCATCTCAACTTTATCAGAATGTCTGGCATTGTTATTAGCTCCCTAAAATAAGAACTTCCCTGATGATCTGTTATTGCAATCAGAAGCATCAGAAACTTCTGTTATCTCCTATCACTCCCCCAGGCTAACTGCTTCCCAGTAGTTCTGACTAACCAAATTAGATTTCCACTTTAAATCCATATCCCTGGTATCAAGCGCACAACTCTCTGAGAATCTATGCAGCTCCAGGTTGACAGGATGCTGACTTATAGGGCAGGACTGAAAAACGTGTTTTCCTCTATCCTTTCTATCCTGCATTAACAAAATCAACAGAGATTTTATGGATGTGAGAATACTTTCACCTTCAGAGAGCCTCCTTTTTCACCTCTCTCAAGGCAGGAAAGACCAAACCACTAGAGAAGTGTAGGCTTTATGTGCAGTAACACACAGCTTATAAGCAGAACTCCTTTCCCTGAGAAAGCCATGGAATTATTTGGTACCCATTGGAGGGTACCAGGTAGACAAGGCAGCAAGAGGGCTGCATGACATCTGATGCTGTAACTGTGCAACCTGAAGCAATCTGAGGTTTCAGTGTTGATTAGCTTCAAGCTCTCCACCTCCAGATACCCAGAACAACCACCCTATCATAGCCAGGAAGAGCCTATAGCTGAGAGTCCAGAAGCTTCATCATTGAGCAGGGTTTCTGTGCAGTTTTACTTCCTCTGCCTCTCTAAGTGAACCAAAAAGAAAGATTTTTTTTGAATTGTCTGATAAGTGCAGTAGAAAGGAGTGTGATAACCTTTCCTGGGTCATCATGGACAAGGGAACTAAAAGAACAAAGTCACTATCACATTTATTAACAACCAGCATTGCTGTCACACCAGGGGAGAAGGATTATGTAAAGTGCAGAGAACAACCCCGTCTTTCACCTTGTGAGGAAGCATTTTGAGCCCAGGTGCAGAGAAGCATTTACAGTTACTATGCCTGTACCAGACAGCTTCATCTGCAGGGCCAGGGCTGTGATGCTAGGCCTGGTTTTGAATGAAAAGGACTAGGTTCTAGTTTATGGATTTTTGTTTCTTTTTTTTTTCTTTATTTTTTTCTCAGTTTATCTTGCATTTAATTTGAAGTATTGAGCAGTTTCCCCCAAAATCCCATTCTAAGATCTACATGAGAAATATACTTAAAAAAAACACACACAACCCAACGACAACAACAAAACCCTTTCTTCTGCTGCTGCTGATAACACGGCCTATTACTTCCCAGCCTGTGTTTGGTTTCAACACTGTATAATCTCTCAGCTGCAAACAAGAGACCAAGACAGCTCTGACTAGAGCTACCCTATAAATGATTTTGTCCTTGATGTTTGTTCTCGCTGTAGAGGTACCAAACTCCCTGCCATGTATTTAGGTACAGGTGGTAAATAGGCTTTTTGGATGGTTCTTAGGTAATTCACAGGTAGTTTGCTAGGGAAAGCTAGGTTTGTACCAATGAGAAAAGAGCACTGTTAAAACAAACCAAAAAAATAACCAACACATGTTCTGAGGTTAATGTTTCGTGATGCACATCATGTTTTTTTTTCCTATCTAGACACTTTCCTCCAAGGAAAAGTGCACTTTTTATAACAAAGTGCCAAAACTGGACCACAAAGCACTGCATTAGCTCATATCATGTTAACACATCGCACACAGAAATCCACACTTATTTTTTGCCTGGGCATTTTCCAAGTGCTCTATAGCATTTCTTTCTCCTTGCACCAAGGCTGGAGCCTTTAGCTCTTAGGCTGTCCAGTTGGAGTGAGGACTCTGTATCTAAACTAATGGGTATGAACTGGATATGATTAAATTTAAACTAGGAGAGAAGATGCGGAAAAGCCTTCCAAAATAGATCAAAGCATGGGAGTATTGGGACCAAATGCAGATCCCTGCAGCTGAGCCCATCCCCTTACTGTCAATGGAGGGAATTAAGCACCTCTCACAAATCACCCCACCCTAAAAGAGGCATCTAAAATAGCTCAGATGAATCACAATCCAGAGAGACTGATTTACACTGTACGTGGTTAAAATTGGTTGAGATGAATACAATCAAACTCTCCTCTGACCCCTCCACAAAAACACAACTATCTGGTTTTAAGATGGAACAGGAGAGTTGTATGATGGCTATGACAGAATCAGAAGATACAAGGAGTCCACTGCATGCCAAATGGGACAATTCTTAGAATAATCAGGAAAAGGGGTTCATGGAATGTTGATTGCTCATCCAGATCTTATAAAAACAGCTGATGATGGCAGGTTCCACTTAAAAAAACTAATGCGGAAAGACAGTAGGCAATGGAGGGAAAAGAGGAGGGGACATTCACGTTCTCTGGGCTTTGTGACCTGTCCTCTTTAACAAAGGCACAGGTTTGGGGGTGAGGTCTTTTTTCAATATACAGATATACACATATAATACATATTTTAACAAAAGTGTGTGTGTGTTTTCTTTGGCACAAATTAGATCTACACACCAGTCAGTAGTGGACCTCCAGTGCATCCCATCACACATCCAATTAACTTAGCCATAGCCTGGAGCCAGCACACATCATCCTGAAGGTCTTGGTACCTTCTCTAACCAGGATGAAGCTCTGCCTTCCTTCTTTTGCTAACTGAGTCAGCTGGATTAAACTACACTTCTGATATTAATGAAATTATCTTTAGGATAAGAAAGCAGCTCAAATCTGACTAGTTTATTGCCTTTTTGGTGTCTTTATGGCAAGGCTGACAACAAATGACTCTGGTTCTTGTTCTTATTTTGAAGGAGAGGGGCACATTTTTGACGCAAGACACCCCTTAACTGGAACTAGATTGAAGATAGCAGCTCCTTCCTAGCAGGTCAGACACTTCCTTTGACGACAGGAAAAATCTAATTCTCAGATACGTTTATCTTGATTCAAACAACCCCCAAATCTCATGTACAGAGGCTATCAGACAAAAATGTCCCTAGGACACTGTGTTTGGGCTCTGATTTGGCTTACTTTGGAGAACAGCTCCTGAAGCCAACATTTTGAGTGATGTGATTTGCTTTTACGCTCATTTTCTTATGCATAATTTACCCTCACTTCTCCACTTATCTAGCATGTACTGTCCGGATCACCCAGCACTTTGGATCTCCTGCAGACCTCCCCACAAATTTCTTTTTTTACAGTTGTGGCCGCTGCGCTCTGAACGAGATTCCTCTTTGCCTGATGCCTGTTATGAAGCTCCTGTGATGGCACCAGTCCTGGCTCAAAACAGGCAGAATCAACCACCACCAAGTTCCATTTCTTCTTGAGAAAAAGGATCTCTACACTCATGCCTTTCTTCAGAGCTAAAACCACACAGCACCACTATGGCTTTATCTGAGCTTGACTCAGTAATAATAATACACTTTTACCTGGTCCTTCAGGTGACTTGAAGACTGCTTCAGAGAAGTCTGCTAAGGTCAGCTGGATGCAGGTGTATCCAGACCACTACTTGTGTCTCCTCACAGTATAAATTGTCACCTGGGGAGAAAGCTACCCCACCACAGCTGTCACTCCCCTGCCCACACAGGCAGATGTTCATAGCATGAGCCCTTTCCTTTTTCCTTTCCCTCTTTCCTTCTCTATTTCTGTCTTTACTAAGCCTCATTTGGAGATTAGTGTAACAAACAACCAACTTCTTGAACCAAAAAGCCACAAGATGGCATTATAGAGCAATTAAACTGAAAATCTGTGCTGGAATCCGATTTTTCCCTCAGCAGTGAAGGAGGAATCACTAGCAGCAGAATCGAGCTCCCTGTGAAAGGGGACAGGTGTTTCGGAGCAGCTTCCAACACATCCACTGCCCCTTCTGTTGACGGTCTCACCTGCTTAACTCTTATTAACATTTCCAAGATTTCAGAGGAAGGCACTTCGGGAGGCAGAGGAGAGCACATGCCTCTTCATCTAACCCATGTTAGCGCTATTTTCCTCTTAATGTGCTGCCCCTTTTTACATTCCTTATTCATAGGTCTAACTACTTGTGCTGTGCATCGGGAGGTGCGGGGGTGCACGGGCGTATGTGCAGTATCCTGATCTACTGTAGGTCCTTGAGAGTGTGTGGAGATGACAAGAAATACCCCGTGCAAGACGACCTGTGCGTGCCGTGTGTGTGCACACGTTGCATGAAGACACGCAGGTTTCCTGACACAAGCACACACGTGTGTTGCATGTTTGCGTGTCCGTGGGAAAGCTGTCTGTGGCTGTATGCATTAAGCGCATTATTTTCTCTGTATGGCAGTAAGCTGTTAAAGCGGTGTGTGAATATGCACATACTTTGTGGAGTGACATGGGAGAATGTCCCGGGCATGGTGGGTATGTGAACAGCAACCAGCAGACGGGGCACCTCTGCGCTGTGTCAATTTTTCTGCTGAGGGGAACACAGGGGAAATGCTGGACACTGGGAAGCATTCCCACATTTTGTGTTTTGAGGGGAGGTTTACACATGTAGGAATGAGGCAGGGGCGACACACTGCTCTGTTTGGAAAATCATGGCCCACTGCAGCAGTGAGAGTGGGGAGGGATACAGACAACATTCATCCTGATGCTGTACACTTCTCAGCCTGAAAGGGGGAAAAATAAGGGTGAAAAAATCCAACTGGTCTTTGACTTTCCGTGCAGCTCAGTAGAGGATGCAGCAGCAGCAGGAACAACAAAGTGCTCACCAGTAGCTAACAGAAACTAGCTTATTTTTATAAATAATATTTAGGAGTCTCCTTTATTTCACATTGTGCACTGTGATGGGCTAGGTCAACGAATGCTTATTTAGGGCTGGTTCCTCAGAGCACCCTGCAAATGAGACAGAACTCAAACTGAACACACGTCAGGAATCAGCGATTTGAAATAAGCGCTACAATCACCAGAGCTCCCCAACCTCTCCTTTCTCTCTCTAATAGTCAGTGAGGGCGGATACTTCTCTCAGGGGCTGCTAGTGAACAAAGAGATGCAAAGGTACAAATAGTGCTATTTTATATGCTGCTCTTTGTAGGAGTGTACGGAGAAACTATTTCTTTTTATTTTAGGTGTAGTCTTAGCATCGTTATTTTTATTATTCCTACCCCTGTGTTTACAATTATTACTATTATTAAATTATTTCCTTGTCAAATGGGCTAAGGGAATCTTTGATTCTTTGATTTTTTTTTGAGCTATAAGAGAGCTAATAAGTTGCCGCACTGGGGCTCCGAGAAATTTGATGCGAGATTATTCCCTGTTGGATTACTTTCCCTGGGCTTTGTCCAGCTTCATTTTAATATTAGTCATCATCGTTTCATATTTGCATTGTGCTCCAGACGGAGATCGTTTCAGCACTGCATTTCCTTAAAAGCTCCCAAAAGCTTAAAGACAGAGAGCTCAGAAAAGCAGCTCGGTGGTGAGGTTAGCTGTATACTGCCTTTTATGCTATTCAGTGCTATAGGGTCTTTCCTTTGCCTTTCTTCTCATGTCTGCTCCTCCGTTTTACTGCGAAACTAGGTTTCCTGTCTAACAACTCTTTGCTGACAAAAGGAAGGCCAGTCCCTATCAGGGCAACCTGTCCATGGCCGTGTAGTCCTGCCACTCTCCCCTGCAGCAGTTTTGTTGCTTGTCACACACTGAGCTTGTTCAACTTCTTAGTTCAGTAAATAGCCGCCCTCTCTTTTTTCAAGTTGTTCTGTTAATTTATGTCAATTTAGTGGGCTGATTTGGCCCAGATGAGCCACAGAGCTACTACCATGGACAGAGCAAGATGTGTCCTGGAGGGAATCCAACCTCTTCCATCTCACAGTGACTCTAAGCTGTTAGGCTCAAGAAGCAACATACAGTTTTGTCCCTACAATAAAATTGCAAATACTTTGGGCAAGCTTCTCCATATGTGAAAGAATCAGTGTTAGATGCCTGTGCATGTGAATGTGTCACGGTCTTTCCTCTTCCCCTTGGTCTGCTTTGAACCTCTTCCTCAATTCCTACCAAACTGGACGAATCAACTGCTTTCAATAGGTCAATTTTTACAAAAATAGGTGTCTGATGTTGAGCACAGGGACTGTGTTAAAGACTGTTTATGGAAAGGCATGAAAATTTCATGCCAGAAACACCAGAGAGTCCACACAGGATGGACATGAAAACATAAGTACCCAAGCACTGCAAAAAGTCACAGCAGGACACAGGTATCAGAAGACTAGACTAAAAGGCAAGAAGCTATAGGAGCTATAGATGGAGGGGCTTGTTTCATCTGTGATCCTCCATCTAACGCAGCGGGATCCTGGTCCCTATGTGGGATCC
>JAWLRI010000948.1:1612355-1623232 GCA_034781795.1 Crypturellus tataupa | reverse complement strand
GCCTGCACGCCTGCTCCGGAATATCAAGGACCCCTTGACAAACCCACTGCAATGCCCGGAGCACTTCATCTGCAGGCAACTTGCTCCCTGCAATATAGAGAGGATTGCCACTAATCCTGGTGCATTATTGTTCACTTGACAGAAGTCACCTGAAACAACTTGCATCTGTTGTCCTGATTTGCTGTCGGTATTTATTAAGAGCACTGTGTTTAAAATGGCACACAATGTAGCCTACAGATAACATCTTAAGCTCTGTCCATGACAACAAAAAAACAAACATCCCTCCCAAGAAAATCTCCTCCAAACACTGTCACTACCCACTTCACTCGGCCGTGTTGCCTCTACTCCCTCCTTCCCAGGTGGTCCCTGAGAAAGCAGTGGTGGTAGCAAGAGGCACCTTGTCTCTGGTTTTGCAAATACCCATTCCTGAAATGCTGTAAAACACTTCCTAAAGCTGCACTGAAGTTTAAAGCCACATGCTGACCTAAAACCAAACTTAAGTGACACAAATCAGCTACATTTTCATGACTTAAGCAGAGAATAGTATGGGAGCAAAAGCACCTGTGGTCATCTATTGACCAACAAGACTTTGGTGTTTTTTATCTTTCTGATATAGCTGAACATTAATCTCCACAAACATAAAGACATTGTTGTTTCTCTGACCATTTAATCTTAATCATTTTCTTTAGAAATAAACAAGATTTTCTGCTACTATTCTCCACCACTTGCTGTGCTAATGTTTGTCTCAGTAGCACTGACTTGCTCTACCAGCTGGAGTTACATAGTTTAAGGAAGAAACTTGATACCTCTTGGTTTCAGTATCATCACAGTCCAAGAATCACTATCAGTTGGAGTAACAGAATACAGTTCTCAAACATATTGACAGAGAAAATCTGCTCTTTCTTCTCTCTTTCCTAAAAGAGTAGTTCTTCTGTCAATTCAACTCAAAACTACAGCACAAATATGACTGAGAGAGGACATAGATCATCAGACTTTCTAGTAAAGAAGATAGTAGAGAACTTAAATGAAATCCCTTTGTGCTTCCTTTCCTGACCCTTGAGGGTTTTCTCTTTCTATTTTCACAAACAAAAGCTGAGCTGAACTTTTGAGACCTACCAGGTCCTTAAAGACTCACTTCTACTCTTGAATGGAGGATACACTCAAAGAGTTAGCATCAAACAGACGTTCTCTTGTTCTATTTTTTTCTCCCAGTATATTTGATCTATTGAGAAATTTCATTATTTGTGTGTGTAGAGGATGTGTGGACCTGAGTGAAAGGGACTGAGCCTGTGAGTGAGCCTGGATTAAGCAGCTGTTTGCACATGTAGTGGAGAAACTGCATCCAAACAGGGTACCTGGTAGATGACAGTTGGTCTTTACATATGAAGTATTTGGGATGATGAATGTATATATAGGGTGGATAATGACAGACAGGTTTGTGTGCATGTGTGAGGGTATGCAGATGTATAGTCTGATATATTCTTAGCCATTTTATATACATAGGTGTTTGTACACATATTTGTGGAGGGGGCATTTTTGTGTTTATAAGGAAAACTGTCATTTCTGGTCTAGAGGTTTGCATACTTACGCAGCAAGGAGACAAAGAGCGGTGTGAGCTAAGGAAGAAGGTGTATATTATGGGAATGCTCTTGGACAGGAAAAGAAGTTAATTTAAAGTGTAACTCTCCTGATCTCAGTAATGTAGCCCAGTGGAATATCTGTGTGTCTGTCTTTGGAATAAAGGATGGCTTTCCAGAGCAAGGGCCTCATACATCAGTCTATTCCATGCAGCATCATAACATTTGTCTGGGACAAGCAACATTAGGTATGGCAGACAGTAACGGCACTTCCAAATGAGGGACAGATGGCTGTTCAACACTGACACCGCAGGTGCCCAAGACTTTTAATTCCACTTTCGTTCTGTGGACCTTTTGCTCCTCAGTCCCTTGCTACTACTGTCAAACTTTTCCAGAAGCAAGGAAGAGTGTGGGGAAAATGTGATAGAGGTATAGAAGGTGCTAGAGCCATTTGTTAATACATCAGGGAAATTAGTCCATCAGCCAACACTCTACTTCACAAACTGCACCTCTGGGAGCTGGGTGTATGTGCTGTGTGTGCAGGGAAAGCTGCAGAGGCAGTGGGGGAGAATGAGGACTGGCTTGTGAGCTCTGGGGTGGAAAGTGAGGAAAAAGAAACCAGATCCTGCAAGGATCTAACAGGGTGTCCCAAAGAGCAAGACACATTGTATGACCTAGACCAGACGCCTACTAAGTTCTTCTGAAAACCTCAACTTGGAGAGGGGTACTCTCCCTTCAGCATCACAAAGCTCCATCTATCAATGCCCTTGGTGGCACCAGCGGGATGAGATGGAGGAGAACGGAGGAAGACTGCCTTTTCTTTTTATCTTTTTATCTCTTCATGCAAACAGTGCAGTGCTCGGAGGCTTTAAACACTGAATGTTAAAGTTAGGATGTCACAACCAGCACAAAGCAAAGTCCTTGCTAAGTCTGGCTCTGGCCTGGATAGTAGGAGCTGAATTTTTTAGCACTGGTCAACTTTTATTGAGATGGCCCTTTCAAAAAATCAACTCAAAAAATCTACCTGAAATCGAGTGTGTCGAGAGCCCCCTATGATGAGTTACACTTTACCTTGACTGATACAAGGTCAGGAACAGAGTCATCAATAATAACATTTCCTGTCTGATGGTTGTAGGCAGCAAATACTGATAGGCACCATGTAATCCCAGGGAAGTTACTTGGAAATGGAAAGGGGCAGGGAGCTCAGGATCACATTACAGGTTCATAATCTGTACAGTCTATAGATCCAAATCACCTGGCATTTCCCTTTGGAACTCCTGAGCTGCTCCTGCAGACACCACATCACCACTGTGGAGGAATTGCTATTAAGCTCTCCTTTCCTTTCCTTTTGTTATTGCAACACAGAAGAGAGAAAGCAAGAGAGAAAAAGTAAAGTATTTCAGAGAAAAGCATTTGTCCCACCAAACGTTACAAAATGGAGATGAATTTTATAAGAAGATTCAGTTTATCATATGGCTTTTCAGGTTTATGAAGTATTCCCTCATCTATTTTGCCCCTCACAAGAACTTCTATCACTCAAACTAGTTTCTTTAAACAGAGGTTAAATCTGGTTGAAGAAGCTAATTTTGCTGCTATTTCTGTTGGAAATTTCATATTTTCATTTTTCTGAATATGAATTATTTTTTTTCATTTGGTCAAAAAATCTAACCCAGGAAAAAAAAAAGTTCCCAATATCTAATTCTTTTAACACAGAGAGGAAAGGAGAGGAGTAAAGCAGAGAGAAGAGGAAAAAAAACATAAGGTGATACCTAGAAATAGCTTTTGATAATTTTTAAGGACAAATCCCTAGAAAATACTTTTCCAACTTTTAGACACTGAACTTTCTTTAGAAATCAGGAAAGAGCAAAAGAATTTCAAAAGCATCTTACTAAAGATAGGTTTGTTTGGAAAGATATTTTTCATAAAATGAATATTGAAAATGATCACTCTTGACCAGCTTTTGGACTTAACTCATATTGAATTATAAGCCTTGGATATTAAAGTACTATACCTTTGATGGAACATTATGAATAAGTAAGTAGTTTGCTTTGCTTTCCCAGGAGAGGCTGTATCTTCATCCTGGTTGCTGAGGTAGCAAGAAAATCAAAAACAGAACCTGCTTCCATTCACATCCAAAGCAGGAATATGGTCCCTTTGTGCCAGCTGCACCTTCATACTACTATGCCTTATCTTGCCACAATTTTTTTTTTTTTTTGTGGAAAACTGCCTACGCACTGTTGGAACAGCCCAATTTTACAAACATAAAGTATTATGATTGCATTGATTTCCATCATAAATCATATTTTCCACATCTGTCTCTCTTTCCTTGCACTGACTGAATTAAGTCTCTGGTGTTTTCTTTAGTTGCTGCCAGAGCTGAGGCTTGAGATGATGTTAGCGTAATGATAATAAATTTTACCCTCAAGCCAAACCATTTCCACATTACAGATAATATTTTTTTTCCAAATAAGTTCTGTTATTGGAATCCAGGACCCACATCCGCAGATTCAGAGGCTGCCTCAACACAGTCTCTTTGCCATAATGGGTTTATAGATTTGAAAATTTGCTCTAAACAAATAAAGGAGAGAAGAGAGGAAAGAATGAATGAAGGAACAGAGAGGGAGAATGAACCAAAAATGAAGAGATAAAGAAGGAAAGGAGAGGGGAAAAAAAAGGTGGAGAAAGAGAGAAGAAGAGATAAGGGAAAGAAAAATATAAATTGATGGAAGAAAGAAGAGCAAATAAAAATGAGGTCAACACACCCAAAAGAGTGTATGCAAGCCTACTGCCAGCTGCATGTGTGTGTCTTTATGAGAGCAAAACTGGCATTACAAGCAAGCACATGTACCGCACATTCATGTAGATCCATAGCTCCGTGTTTTTGAACCACAGATTTCACCTCTACCTCCTGAAAAGACCATCACAGTTCAGAGAGGTCCTGGACACAGTAATGCTTATTCCTGGAAAATCTCAGTTGTCCCCAGGATAGCTGACACGATGAAACTGAGGTAAAGCCTGACCCAACCCCATGAACTTTACTGCTGTCTCAGGTGGGTTCTTACTGGGCTCAGGTCAGTTGAGTTTTCTGAATCTACAGCAAAACAGGTCAACTTCTGACTTTTATCTGAGGAAAACTATGTCTATGTACACAATCAGACCTGAAAGACAGTGTCTCATGCTCAGTAGATTATAGATCCTGGGTATGATTATCTTCAGTACAACAGATGAGGGAGGACAAATCCATAGCTTATTTCTTCTGCAGTCAGCATAAACTGTGGCTGTTCATCCCTTCCCTGTGGCATCTTCCCCTGCCTCCCAGTGACACCCTCTCTCTGGTTTGGAGCATAACTCAGCAAACAGATTCCACTCCCAGGAGAGACTTTCTGAGAAAGTAGTTCAGTATCTGTCACCATTTCTGTGAGAAGAGCAAGCAGTTTCATACATCTAGTTCATCTTGAGCCCTAACATTGGCTCTCATTAGTTTACACCACAAGGGTAGGGTTTGTCTGAACTAAAGAGGTGTCTGTGATGTGGATCTCTCCAAGGAAGAGAGCCATACCATACTCCTTTAGAGTCAAAGAGATAGTCAGTTTTGGAAGGTGATTCAGTTCAAGGTGGACATGTAAGAAAGTCAGAGGAATTTTCCATGAGCTCTAAAGGGCGTCTGGGGTCACTTGCTTAGATGAAGCAGTCTACATCTGAGATTAGATGAGTTGATTACAGCTCTACCCAACTTCTTAATGGTTCATCTACTTATGATCGGACAAGTGACTTGTGCTGTGTTTGTGTTGCTTATGTAAGCATCCCCAGTAGACTTGAGATGGCAGTTAACAACACTGCACACTGAAATAAGTATATGCCTCAGAAGAAGCAAAGAGGTGTTTATCATCAGAAAATTAATTTAATCACAGTGCTGGAGTATGAAATGAAGGTGGAGAAAAGGTGAATCCCACATGGTTTGCTAAAGTCACTCCTTGTTGTGCTCTAAAAGAAGACATGATCTCCCAAAGGCTGGCCTAGCAGGACAAAACTCTAAGCTAAATTCTGAAAAGGACAGAGCAGGACCCAGTGTTTTAAGCTCCAGAGAGGTGTGGAATCACAACTCTAGGCAGACTCTGCCTTTTGGTCCTGGACAAGTTAATGGATCTTTGACTTTTATCCCAATAGCTCTTCATCCTGAACCTGCACAAGCAATTCAAAACAACATGATGAGCTAAGGGCAAATGTCAGGCTCATAAGACTGTAATCTGGGCATTTTGAATCTGCACAGAAATTTGGGTAGTCTGGATTTTACTCTCAGTAGCACTGAAGCAAAGCTCGTCATGCTGGCTCTGAAGCAAAGCTACTCCCGAGGTGTCTGGTCCTGACGCTACAGCTCCAGCAGTACGAAATAGGTCAGAGCATGGGCTCAGGCACTGACTAGAATGCAACTGGTCAGTTTCATTGTTAGCGTGATCCTTGGCATGGTTTTAGTTTATGTCAATCAGTGCTCTCCCAAACAATGCCTTGGTAGGGCATGGGGGATAGCACAGACCAGGAGTTGTTCCAGATAAACAGTCTGGATAAGGCCAGTCTGCTCCAGGAGGAAGGGAGTTTGGTCATATGGATGAGAGCTATTCTGTGCCACTTTTGTCCTCAGGGCCAGAGAACAGGTCCTAGTCTCTGACTTAGCTGAGTAGCTCCTGTCTTACTGGTCCTGTCCAGGCAAGCCAGAGTCCTCCTACAAGTTTCTTCCTCTGTGCCTCAGAGCCCAGGCAGAGCAGAGGAACATCTGATATCCCAAGTCACTTTTATTCCTCCTAACTTTCTCCCATAAAGGCAAAGCTGTGTTGAGTGTTTGCGTGTCCACAGGAACGCTATCCATGGCTGTATGCATTAAGTGCATTATTTTCTCTGTATGGCAATAAGCTGTTAAAGTGGTGTGTGAATATGCACATACTTTGTGGGGCGACATGGGAGAGTGTCCCGGGCGCAGCGGGTATGCGAAGATCGACCAGCAGACGAGGCACCTCTGTGCTGTGTCAATTTTTCTGCTAAGTGGAACGCAGGGGAAATGCTGGACACCAGGAAGTATTCCCACATTTTGTGTTTCAAAGGGTGGTTTACACATGCAGGAATGAGGCAGGGGCCACACACTGCTCTTTGGAAAATCATGGCCCACTGCAGCAGTGAGAGTGGGGAGGGGGAACAGGTAACATTCATCCTGGTGCTATAGCACTTCTCAGCCTGAAAGGGGAAAAAATAAGGGTGAAAACAATCCAACTGGTCTTTGACTTTCCCTGCAGCTCAGGAGAGAATGCAGCAGTAGTAGGAACAAAAAAGCACTCACCAGTAGCTAACAGAAACCAGCTTATTTTTGTAAATTATATAAGGAGTCCCCTTTATTTCACATTGTGCACTGTGATGGGCTAGGCCAAGGAATGCTTTAGGGCTGGTTCCTCAGAGCATCCTGCAAATGAGACAGAGCTCAAGCTGAACACGTCAAGAATCAGCGATTTGAAATAAGCGCTAGGATCACCAGAGCTCCCCAACATCTCCTTTCTCTCTCTAATGGTCAGTGAGGGCGGATACTTTTCTTGGGCGCTGCTAGTGAACAAAGAGATGCAAAGGTATGAATAGCGCTATTTTATACGCTGCTCTTTGTAGAAGTATATGGAGAAACTATTTCTTTTTATATTAGGTGTAGTCTTAACATTGTTATTTTTATTATTCCTACCCCTATGTTTACAATTATTATATTATTAAATTATTTCCTTGTCAAATGGGCTAAGGGAATCTTTGATTCTTTGATTTTTTTTTTTTTTGAACTATAAGAGAGCTAATAAGTTGCCACACTGGGGCTCCAAGAAATCTGATGCAAGATTATTTTCTGTTGGATTATTTTCCCTGTGCTTTGTCCAACTTCATTTTAATATTAGTCATCATCATTTCATATTTGCATTGTGCTCTAGTTGGGGATCGTTTCAGCACTGCATTTCCTTAAAAGCTCCCAAAAGCTTAAAGGCAGAGAGCTCAGAAAAGCAGCACGATGGTGAGGCTAGCTGTATACTGAGGTGCTGTCTTTCATGCTATTCGGTGCTACAGTGTTTTTCCTTTGCCTTTCTTATATCTGCTCCTCTGTTTTATAGTGAAACTAGGTTTCCTGTCTAACAACTCTTCTGACAAAGGGAAAGCCAGTCCCTATCAGGGCAACCTGTCCATGGCCACGTGGTCCTGCCACTCTCCCTTGCAGCAGTTTTGTTGCTTGTCACACACTGAGCTTATTCAACTACTTAGTTCAGTAAATAGCTGTCCCCTCTTCTTTCCAATTGCCCTGTTAATTTCTGTCCATTTAGTGAGCTGATTTGGCCCAGATGAGCCACAGAGCTAGTGCCATGAAGGGATAGAGCAGGATGTGTCCTGGAGGGAATCCAACCTCTTCTACCTCACAGTGACTCTAAGTTGTTAGGCTCAAGAAGTAACATACAGTTTTGCCCTTACAGTAAAATTGTAAATACTTTGGGGTAAGCTTCTCCATATAGGAAAGAAGCAGTGTTAGCTGCCTGTGCATGTGAGTGTGTCATGGTCTTTCCTCTTCCTCTTGATCTGCTTTGAACCTTTTGCCCAATTCCTACTAAACTGGACCAATAAACTGCTTCCAATAGGTCATTTTTTATGAAAATAAGTGACTGTTGTTGAGCACAGGGACTGTGTTAAAGACTGTTTATAGAAACGCATGAAGATTTCATGCCAGAGACACTAGGGAATCCACACAGAATGGACATGAAAATATAAGTACCCAAGCACCGCAAAAAGACACAACAGGACACAGGTATCAGAAGACCAGACTAAAAGGCAAAAAGTTATAGGAGATCACTGCAGATGGAGGGGCTTGTTTCATCTGTGATCCTCCCTCTAACGCAGGGGGATCCTGGTCCCTATGTGGGATCCCAGACCTAGGACTACTAATGCTGTTACTACAGCATTGCTCCTGCTGCAGAAAAATCATAGACCTGAAGCAGAGAAACAGAGCAAAAGCAAGTTGTCTGGGGAGCTGAGATCCCAGTAAAATGATTCCTTGGCATAACTAAAAGAGGAAGACATCTCTAACACTAAGAGCTCAATATGATGGTTATTCATGTGATACGAAGAGACAGCTCTGCACAATGCCTTAGAGAAGAAATCCCCTCCCAGGAACACTCTGAAGTCCTGATTTAGCACAGATTTAAAAATGCATTTGAGTCTCACTATGTTGAGTGGCGCTCACTTCTGTGTGTATAGCCCGGCTTTCAGAACTGCAGCCGGGCTCCCAATAGCTTCCACCGAAGAGAGAGCACATGTAAGCACAACACAATTACTGATGTCGAGGACTCAAACTGCCTGCGAGCCTGTTTTTTAGTGGCTAACCTTTTGCTACACACAATGTGGGAAGACCTCGTTGGCAGGGCATTTGCTTCAGGATGAAATAATCTGGCAGAAACTGTTTAATCATTACAAGGATGAGGTGATAGTTCTTGTCTGGGCTGTAAGAGACCTTGGATGAGCCCCTTCATTCAAAGGGACTCAAACTTTCCTCTTGGGAAAAGTTTCTTTCCACAGAGCTATAAGCTACATTTTAAAGAGAGGAGTTGCACCCTTTACTCCCCAGCACTGTGAAACGGGTCCAAAAAGGCAGAAAAAAATATACAGAACAGAAGAAAGGGAAGCAGCAGGGACATATCTACACAGCTCAGAGATCAGAAAGCACACCCCCGAGTGGGGAAGTTAATACATCTGCGTTTCATCCAGTGCTGATTTCATACATTCCGACTTTTTTCTCCTAGACTAAAAGAGAGGTTGGGCTATTCTTCAAGAATATACCCTATGTATATGGTTACAATTATGAGGAAAGAAATGTTTTGTACAATTATTATAGAAGACAGTATGATTAGACAGGCAAGAGAAAGATAGAGAAATAGGCAGACAGGTAGAAATATAAAAGAAAAAGTGAGCGAGCTAGCTAGCTGTTAGGAAAGCCAAGTATTATGAGAAATTATTGTGTAAAGCAGGAGTCGGGTAAAACAATAGGTTAGGGAGAAAGAATCCTTATCCTGTCATTGTGAAGGAAAAGCAGCGCACAGGTCAGGATGCAGCGAAGCATCCAAAGGATGGTTGAGTGGGTTAATAATGTCACAGTGACATAATCAAATTAATAATGCTATCATCTTGGCGATGTGGTCTATTATATCACGGCATTTACCTGGTTGCACTGTTCCAAACAACAGCGCCAGAGAGGCGCAACAACCCAGACGTCCTTGCCCACCCTGCGCCTGCGCACATGGGTTCCCCTCTCCAGCACCGCTCTCTGAGGTGAACCCCGTTAGTGTCGCCCGCGAGAGGGGGTTAATAGGAATAAACCACCATCATGCTCCTCTCCCCACTGCCAGCGAGCCCTGGCAGCGTGGGGCTCCGCTGCCTTTTCTTTCTCCCCTTGGTATCCTTGGTGATCCTATGACTACTACGGGGCTTCCAGCATGGTGGCCTGACTGGAAGAGACCTGAGTGAAGATGAGTCCAGCTAGCCAGGGGAGTAAGATAAGGATAACAGGAATAAGGATTGTTTTTAAATGGTGCATCAAACTGGGGAAACACCAGAAAGGAAGCAGAAGAGAAGGCAGACAGACAGACACAAGCACTCATATCGCAAAATCAAATTCGTTCGGTCTAGACATTTGCACGGGGCAGGGGAAGGGGAGAAGAGGTCTCCCAGAGACAGGGAGAGGTGCGATGGACCTAGGAACACTTTCAGAGTTTCAAGGAACTAATTCAGGATGCTGCTTTGTGAGAAGAAATTCCCATACTTTATCAGACTGTGATTAAAATGGGTCCATATTTATACAGTTACATTTCGTACATATGCTTCATTTAAAAACAAGTATAAATACATAGAGAGGAAAAGGAAAATGGCAGGTTGTCAAGATCTTTTCTTCCAATTCCCACAGCCAGAAACAGAACCTCAAAGGTCACGGTTATCTGTCGGAGAAAGGACCTCTCCTCAGCCCCCTCCCACTGCTCCTCTCCTCTAGGATGGGTGGAGAATTGTAGGGAAAAGCAATTCTCCCTGTTTGATGAGGAAGGAACAGCACAAAGAGTCGCTGGGTCCATCGCCGGGGCTCAGAGGCAAGCTTGGGGCTCCCAGGGAAAGAAACAGAAAATAAAATCAAATGATGCTTAATCCAAAAAGCAAACGTTTGCAGGGACAAAGCCACCACAGGGATTGTCATTTCACAAATTGTATTAATCTGGGCAAATAGTGCTGCAGAAACAGTAACCGTGGTGTTTA
>JAWLRI010000948.1:1574685-1585307 GCA_034781795.1 Crypturellus tataupa | reverse complement strand
ACTAGGGCCCATTTAAATACTGTCTGAGTAACAACTTTGAGTATTACTAACCTTGAAATACCTCTAGAGAAATCAGCTTATTCTCAGTTTCCAAGTGTGCAACTGAAGGAGAGAAATAAATTAATCTTACTCAAATTTTACTATCGAGAAGTTTGACACTGGCTTTTTTCCTAGGTATCTATGCTTGCTGTATCATCAGCATCCTATGCAGATGAATCATGCTGTGCAGTGAGAAGTGGCACCCATTGCCTTCGAGAGGTGCCTGCATCTCCCCACGGACCATGGAGAGAGATGAGACAAGCAGCTTGGACCGTTTGCCTTCTCTTTTATAGAGCTAAAACTGGCTGAGAATATTCGCACCTAGCTGCCTTCCCCAAAGTTGCACAAGAGCAAGTATGTAGTCGAGTAAATCATGTCTCCAGTTCACCAAGCAGAGAGTGCCCTGGATCTGCCTTCCTTGCGAGATGGCCATCCAGGTATCTCTGCACTGAGAGAATGGGACCGAAACATCAAACCAATGCTCTGGAGGTGCTACTGAAAGCAGCCCACAAGCACTAAGGTAATCTGGAAAAGTGGAGTGAGAGCGGCGGAACAAAACATTTAGGCAGTGCATGATCCTGACAAGTGGCAACAATATCCCTGGGACAGACTTTTGAAAAGCACAGGGAGAAGAGCCTTCAGTTTATGATGCATATTTAATAGCTGAAATATAGCAGCAGTACTGTCCTGTCCTGCCTCATGGCTTCTTTCTCCAACAAGGTCATCATAAATTCTGCCTAGAGCAAAGTAGAACTGATTGGACGCGATTTATCCTTCCTTAAAACACACACACACAAACACATCCACTAGGGAAGGATATAGAAGTTCCAGGAAAAAGCTGTAACTCAATTGCCATTATAGAACAGAAAGATAATTAAGTAAATGTTGGCAGGGAATAGCATTGAATAACTTTAGCAGAATGAGTTCTGCTTTGCTTTGCCCTTTGCAGAAGCTATACCTCAATCTCGGGAGCCCCTCCCTAAATTGCTTTAGATAGATTCCTTTTCCCTGAAGATAATCAAAAAAAATAGGGCTGGAAAGAAACTCCAAAGGTCAACTTCCCCCAAGACAAGGTACAGTCAACCTGGAGCTTGTAAAGACACACGGTTTCTCTGCTTGGTCTGCACATTGTGGGTAACTCATATGAATGTTGCTATTGGGAAACCTGGGAGGAATCTAGTAACATATGAACCACTTCTGTCTACAGTATGAATCAAAAGGAAACTTTCAAAAAACACATACAAAATACCTGAGGCATAAGTAGACACCCTGAAATGTAACCAGGTTCTGATCGTGGCCAAGTATCCAGCCTGCTAGGGGGCCATGAGCTGCAGTTACTAATTTTTTCCAAGGGCAGCTAAATAGCAGTTCTGCTTTTTATTTGTCCCATGTGATGACCACTGGGTTTGTAGACTTTGGCACATTTTATGTCTGAAATTTATCATATGTTTATAGCCAGCCAATAAGTTAACAGAAGAAGAAAAAAGCACCACTAAATCTTGCAAGAGTGTGCCATTTTGTATTAGAATTTGAGAGAGAAAGAGCACATTAGAGTGGAGAAGAAAGAAAACAGAATGGGGAAAAAAAACATTAATTGCTATGTCTGGATTCATGCCCACCAAAGCAGGCAGATTTCAAGGTGGGTGACTTGTCTTTGATTTCAGTGGGTCTTGGACTATATGCTTCCAGTGCTTCTTTGAGAGTTCATTGAAAGAAATATATATAGAATTATGTGTTGCATATATACGCAGCCACTCTTTAAATATAATTATTTTAAATAACAATCACCATCTGTCTGTCTGTTTATCTATCTATCTATCTATTTCCCTGTCATGGAAGACAATTCAAGCTGCTTGGTAATTAATTTTTATTTAAATATATTCTCTAGATTATCTCTGCATAATCTGACTGTTTTCTAAATTGCGTTACTGTGTTTTATAGACTACCCCTCCAAAAATCACTACATAATGAGTGAAATTAAGTAAAAATAAAAGATGGGTATCTTTTATTGACTAAATTGACTTTGGGGATGGTAGTGTTCATTTTTCAACCTTCAGAAAGTTCAATGTAATCTTAAAGTTTAAAACAAACATCAACAAAAATAGCCTCACAGGGGAATGTACTTGTCAGCCTTTTTCATTGACTAGCAAGGATAACAGAAAGCAGTTCTGGGCCATGGTCACTCCTGAAATGTATGGTAGTCTCAGAAGGAGAAGAGAGATCTCATAATTGAACAATCTCAGCAGTTCCTCCCTTTTGTAGTATCTTACTGGCACATTTTGTATCTTAGGCTTTCTTACAACCACACCTGTTCAGAAAGCCTTATTTAAAAAATGGCACTTTCAACAAGAATGTCCTTTGCTTGTATAGGAAAAGGAACAGAATCAGTAAGAAAAATGTACCCTACTGAATCAGCAGTTTTTTTTTTTTAAACAGAATCATATGTGTCCCAGGCATTGGGTGGATACACAGTAAAAAGGGAAGTAATTGAAGTACATGACTCATTTCACCTCAGCCAACCCCACCTTCAACAGTATAGTATCCAGTTTGTTCTAATTCCAGTTCCTTCCATGGTCAAATAAGGGGAACTACGTCTCCAAAGAGGGATTCCTTCTGTTCTTAGTCATAGCTCTAGGATACAGCAGGCAAACTTTAGTCTTGTGATGCTTCTCTCTCTGCACTGACTAGAGAGGTTCTGGATGTTGAGTCCAGCCTCAGTGCTCAATTCTCAGTTAGCAGAGGTTGTGTGTGCTGCGTGCCCAGTGAGATGGCACATTTCAATCTGAAGAGGTTACACACAGTGGCTGAATGGTAGCTGTAAAAGCATAGATGTTTTTGTTTAAATGTGATATTGGAGGATGTAGAGGGACTGATTATAATTTATGATTTGTATTTCAGTGCTACCAGGAAGCTTAAACTGCTTAAAAACTTTCCAGTTTAAGCAGAGAGGATAGACAGGAAAGGAGAAAAAGTGGTCATCATCATGTTACAGGAACTCGAGTACCAGGAGATTATGTGGCTTCCTTATGATCAAAATAGCTACTTAGTCTATGGAAAAATAAGAAAATCAATTGGAGCTGGATTTTCTGAACCTCAGCTCTAACTACAAATCCTTCTTCCCTGGAAAAACTGTGCTAAATTCCTTGGGTTTAAGGCAAAGCAACCATTCGTAATGTATGAGTGATGTACTCAAGTGGCATCAAAACTTGGTAAGCATGGCCAAGAGCTGAAGAAAAATCTGCTGCTGGAAATAGGTTGAGACACATGCATGGGGCTGCAAACCTCCAAGTGAAACTAGAACAAGAGTCACTCTGCAGACACAGGAAAGAATCATTCCTTATGCCTAATACATGTTAGTATCACGTTAGTAGTAGGTGGCCCTGCGTGTGCAGGGGGGTTGGACTAGATAACCGCTGGAAGTCTCTTCCAACTTTAGGCATTCGATGATTCTATGATTCTATGATCATTCTTAATTCCTTCAGTTCCTTCAGTTATCCCATCTTCCTGCTAATCTGAGCCTATTTATCTGGTAAAACTGGATTAAAGTCCCTGCCTCAGTTTCACATAACTCACATTAAGGTCTCACCTCAGCCTCAACATCTGGTGATTCTGTGACTTTTGGAGTTTCTTTGTCGTAAGATCACGAGGAATTTCTTCAGTGCATGGTGTGGTGGCCAAATGGACTACTAAAAGGATGGGAAGAGACCATGCAGTAATGGGGAGTTGGAGAGGAAACGTCAGGGAATGTGCACTGGACACACGCTCATGTTCCCCAAAGATGGGCATTTCACCCCAGTTTTCACTAGGTGAGGCACCTAATTTAGTGGCCTCAGTTTGCCCCTCCAGTCAGCTGAAAAAATAAAGGCATCTCTTGAGAATGATTCAAATTGTCAGTAGACTGAATTGCCCTGTGAAGTGCCCTTCCTATGCATTAGCTATCAGGAAAGTGAACACTGGCCACACTTAGAAATACAGCGTCTCAAGTTCAACGTGAAGCAATTGCCTGCGGAGATCAAATGAATGGAGAACAAACCATGTAACAAGGATCTGGACAATTTTAGAATTATCCTGCTCTTACAAGAGCTTTTGCCACTGATTTCTGCAGAACCAGGATTTTACCTGGCATGCGGAAACCTTGAGGAGGAGCTCAGTTTACAGACAGGGCTGCCACAGGTTGGCTAATCTTGGGACAGGCATCCAAAGGATGAATAGGACATCCACAGGTGGTCCAGGCTTCAAATAATCCTCTAGGAGACGATTCCCAGCAGCAGATCTCTGTATCTGATACTCATCTGTCATAATTTCTCAGTAAAGAAGAAACAAGGGAAAAGATCTGCCAAAAATATATATGATGGATCAGCCAAATTGTTTCTAAATGGTACCTTAGTCAGAGATCTCCACAGGGGACCAGCAGCCAGCTGCACTACACTATAGAGTAAATGCTACTGCTTTGGAAAAGAATCAGTGGCAAGTGATTTGCATTAAACATTTTTTTTTCTTCTTTTTGTTGTTGTTTTTGTTGCTATTTTTGGCTAACACAGAACTGCATCAGCATGTGAAATTCGAAGGGAAAGTGCCCACTTGCTGATTTCCAGCATATTTTTTGTCTCTTGTGTTCAGAGATTTTGCTACTAACAGGGGAATAAAAAAATAAAAAGTAGTGGGGTAGAGGTGGGGGTGGTATGGGAGGATCCAAAAAACCAAAAACAAAATGAAAAAAATCCTAAGCACCCAGAGAGACCACCCAGAGCCAGGAACAGCCTTTGTTTTCCAACATTTTCTTTCACGCTCATGAATAAATAGGAATCTGTGAATTCGGAACACCTGCAGCTAGCCAGCCCTGGAATGGAGAACAGAGCAGAGAGAACCAGCCCTGTGCTGAAAGCCATTGAACTCATGAATATGAACACAGGGCATGGGAGTAAACGCAACCCAGGGATTCATGGATCTCATCGTGGGCTAGGGATGCTTTCAACATATGGCTGGTATGCTGCAGCTCTGGCTGTTTTTCTGCTATTCAGGCTGTTTTTAAAATTGCTGCTCTCCTACACATGTCTGTCCTGGAGGACTGCTCTCAATGAGACGGTATGAGGAAACTCTTATCAAAACCCTTGCAGATGTACGAAGGGATGGTCGAAGCCATGAGCCCAGGCACTTGCCCAGAGTGAAATACTGCTAGGGGGAGCAAACAAAGCTCTATCCCTTTATATTTACCTTTATATTTGTATTTATATTTACATTTGTATTTATATTTATTTAACACTAGGGATAGTGTTACTGATGAGCCATTGAGCACAAGGACGTGCATTAACACTGCTCACTAGGCTTCTTAGCTGAAGTGGCTAGAACTTGACCATGGGACATAAAAGGTGGAGAACATGTTTTTCTGTCTTTTCCAAAAGCCTCAGCTGGACCCAGTTTTGGTCAATATATTTCAGTAAATATGCGGAGAATTAAGAGGAGGATGATGGAGGATTAGAAGCTGAGGAAATGAGAAAAGGACAACTCTGCGTCTTGCAGAAAGGACACAACAGTTTTGCTTGGTAAGTGTGCAGAAAAAAAAAGACTGAAGAAAAATATGAAAACAGTCCTCAAATATAAAAACATGGAGTGCTTTTTGCTGAAAAAGATACATATTTCAGAGCAAGGTGTTTGCTGTCTTCTTGAGACAACACTTTCTGTCCACTGGCTGTGGATCAAGCCTGGCCAAAACTTGTCTAGTTTTCATGTGTGACAATGAGACTCCCTTTCAGGTGCAGCGGTGGTGGTCTAAACACAGTTGTTTCAGGAATCAGGGCCTTTGTTGACAAGCTTTATTTTCCTTATTTTTGATACCTTTTCCCTGAGTATGTGCCACTTGCCACAGTTGGAGACAGGATACTAGTCTAAGTGAATCTTTAATCTGACTCAACAGGAAGTACATATGTTCTTACATAAAAAGCCATGCTAGAATACCACTGAATTTACTTAGACTGATGTGCACAGCATGAACATGACAACTATATCTCATTTGAGTTCTGTCAGCTCATAGACAGCACATAATGCCGGAATTCATATCCAACAATCAACAGTAACATTTTAAATAACCCAAGAATTCTTGCAAGTCTCACACTCTTTTGATCAAATCCTTAAAAGGTCTGATTTTTTTGTGTAAAGCAACAGCAATCCAGTTCTGACATCAAAATTAAAATGTTTCTAGGATTAACTGTATGCTTTCTGTTGAAAGGACTTGATTGCTTTTTAGATGCTCTTTTTTCTTTTTTTTTAATAAAAGTTCCAAAATCTCACCTCTGCTCAGGGAGATTATTTTGATTACCTCTATTTCCTTACTGGATGAGAAACACACTTAAAATTCACTAAAAATGACTAAAACTCCTACAAAGTCATGGTTTCTTTGCATTCTCTGGAACACAGTGTTTATATGCATGAAAAGTATACATGCCAAGAGATTATCAGAGCTGCTGTTCAGACACTTTCTTTCCTCTACGTCCATGAGCCCTGCATGATGTTTTCACTCCACCATCAAAAGGCACAGCAGAGTGTGGCATTCACTACAGCAGACAAAGAGATTTTAAATCTGAACAACCTAACTCCTGTTTGACTAAAGACTCTTTCATCCCTGTACTTGCATCCGAACATTCTCCAGAATGCTCAGGCATGTCCTAAAGCTACATCCTAGCTCTGTGCCAGGTGTGTCCAGAGTACAGGTGGATGAGGTCCACATGACAGGGATGGCAGGAGTTCTCATGCACTGCCCCTATGTGCTCAGAGAAGAGCCAGCAAATGAACTCCAGGGTTTAGACTGCAGGCAAGTTAATTTTGTGCTGTTAGCTGCAGCCAGGCCTTCACTTTCTTGTTAGAGAAGGGATAAACCAGGCAAAGTATGCACTAAGCGAGAACAACTTCTGACAAAGACAGAGAAAAGAAGGAAAAATGAACTGGAGTCTACAAAGATGGTCAGAGCAAATGCAAGATTGCATTCGGGGTGATGGGAAGGAATTCTTATCCTAAGTGGACTTCTCATTTGCAGAGTGGCTTGAAGCAAAAAACTTTTATCTTCCTTGTCCTCTACATCCCCCTGGCTAGTTGCAGTGACAGTCATGGCAGAGCAAAGACTCTTTCATCACACACTTGCCCATGCTCCCTAGGCCCCCTTCTAGAGCTACTGTTGGTGTAGTTAAGACATTCATAAGAGATTGAGTTATTGAGAAATAAGAAACTGAGTAAGACTCTGGAGCCCAGGGAGAAAGACTTTTACCTGTTTTATAGCAAACAAAGTATCCAAAAGAGAGCCTGTTTCCTGACACCTCTTTTAAAGCCCTTTCCCTGACGGTTCTTCCTTGAAATATAGCAGTGGTACCAAGGTGAACTTTTCTCTGGGTTCATATTCAATTTACTTTCCAGACAAAAACAGTGGGGGAGAAAGTCACTGTGTGAAATCTCCCACATCCACCTGAGCAAGATAAAGTGTCTGAACGTGGGTGGGAAGAAAGCAGTTGACATTAGCTTAGATTCCAGACCCCTCTCAATCCTCACCCCTGCAGGACTGTCAACATGGTGACCAACCATCCTGGCATTCATCTGTGGGATGGAAATCCTGCCAGGAGCTGGGCTGGACTCGCATTAATTTTCTCTTGGCCAACAAAGACTGACCAGATTGCAAATACTGTGAACTCACGACCTTGATTTGTTTCCCCTTCAACAGCTCCCTGGAATGCTTCATTTCTCATCCTCCTCTCTGCTTCCTTGCCTTTTTCTAGGAGCTGTCAGGAGAGCAGGTAGAGCCCTGACAATCTCCCTGTGCTGGAGCCCACCCTGCAGGAGCAGCCAGGGCTCCTCGCTCATTCCCACACAGGCAGGACCCGCTGCAAGGAAGGCTCTTCAAAGACAGACTACACTTGGCTGGATACTCTCCCTCAATCACTGCATTAGCTTGTCCTAATCCTATAGTTAAAAACAGCTATTTATTCTATCACTACATGCTGGCAAAGATATATTGCACCCAGTCAGTCCCTACAATTATTATAGTACAAAAAACCTTTGCTGTAGCACGTTTAGTGCTATTTATCAGATACAAGGCTGTTACATCCTGGCTCCCAACGAGGCCATACAATTCTGGCACCCTGGAAGAAGGCAGGTGCTCTGAATTTAACCAGAGCCCAAAGACATTCTTTCTTCATCTTCCTCTGGCTTTTCTTAGTAGCTTCCAGCAAGTTTTGGGGGCCCATCAAGAAAAATGAGCTTGTAGTAGAGCATGCTGTTTAGTTGACCCCGTGTCTTGTTTTCAATAAACAACATGATGGGGGAAGAGCTTGTGGAGGTATAAGGGATGTGGCAGGATCTGCACAAATTAAAATCCAAGTCGGTCATATAGTTCCTCCACATGCCAAAGCAACAATATTAAATTATATTAGCCATTTCTTTGTGAGGTGCTTTATCTGTCACTGCCTAAAACTCTAAATGTCTTTGCACCAAGTAAGTTCACTACTTATCCAGCCATCAGGATTGGCATCGATATCACTGTTGCTGCATTCAAATGTCAGATCCAGGTCTCCAGAAGTCTGTTTGGTATCTCTCCTGTCTTACCTAAACTTCGTTCTATTTTTCACAACAAAACAATCTTGCCTCTGATCTTTACTTTAGACTAGTTTGTTCTAATGTCTTTCAACAGAACAACAGGCATTTCTTATGGAAAACTCTCCAATGTGCTAGCTTTAAGGTTGCGGGTAAACTGAAATTTTGATTCAGAAAATGTTAAGATTTATTGTGATGATTCAAAAGAGAGATAGAATTGCCACAGAAAAGATGACTGACCAGCAAAAGGGAGTTGTTTTACCAAAATTACAGGGTTTTCTTTCTCTTCCTCTCTCTCTTGTCACTAATTTTCAAAAGAAATTCAAGTCTGAATCAGAGAAATTTCCCTGATGATTTCTTTTAAAAAAAAAAGATGCATTTTTTTTCAAATATGCCTTTTCAATAGAAAAGTGTTGTCAAAATGACTTTGATCAGCCCTTGCCAATATCCTCCCAGCCCTGGGTTGCCAGCAGCCATACATGGTGACCCTGGGCGTGGTGTCCGCAGAACTGCAGCAAACACTGTCATTACTGACTGCACATGTTCAAGATGCCAAAAGGCACTTGGTGCCTGTCAAGCACAAATGTTTATAGGGAAGAGACAAATGAGGAGATTGCTAAGATCTATAAGAGGGCTGGAAATCAGGGTAGAATATATAATAATAGCTGAATGGGAATCAATGCTCAGCTAGATATATAGTGAAAGTAATACTTTTCACTGTGAGCTGGATGTGGAGTACATGGGGTCACTACTGTCAAAGATATTTTCCTTAGGAAGTTCTTGGGATACTTGGAGACATCCAGATTTAGTTTTATTCTCACCAGCTTCCTGACAGTGGCATCTTTTCAAAGTCTCTACTGAAGGCCTTGTGCTGCGAGGCCTCCTCTTAGCGGGCAGCACGTTCATGTTGTCTCATCATATCACTGAGCTACCAGTGACCACGAGTGCCTGACTGCTTTACCACTGCAACGTGGTATAGGTGGCTCATGGGGGTTTCTGTGATTTGTTTATTTAGCTTTGATTCTCCCTGACAGCAGTGTCATTTGGCTAGAAGACATGGGAGAAATGCCTTCAGTCTTCAGAACGGAAGAAAGAAATCACATGACAGAGGAAAGCAAAGTGAAAGAAATTAAAGTAGCCTAAATAATAATAGCAGTCTTTATAGTGTAAAAAGAAGATTTTGCCTCTGCCCATCACTGTTGATCTACAAGACACAAACAGTGCGTGGATCTATTGACCTGATATTCCTGCTTACTGTGCAAGTGTGGCTAATGTCAGGATGACTATATTTAAGAGACAGCAGCCCTTAAAAGGCATCCTCTGATGGAGCTACGGACACCACCAAAGATTCATGCTACTAACTAGGGGAGGGACCCAGACAGTGGAAATAATTTGCTTAAAAGCATGTTGATTTGGACATCACTAATCTGGGCATTGATCTCTGCCGGCATTAACTTTGCTGTTAATGCAAATAACCGAACCCAAGGCTGCCATTAATTGTATTGATATAATGGAAGGCATTGCCCTTGACTCCAAGCCCATCCCCCTGCCCTTGATTTAGTGCCTGCCAACAACCCAACATTTTTGTCTTCCTTCCCCTTTCTGCTTGTCCAAAATGATGTTTCATTCTTCTTTATGTCCCTGCTATGCTTGAACACCCTGTCTACAAGCTCTGCTCCTTCAAATGTTTCTTTCATCCTGAAGGTCCTACATTTTGTCCCCCCACAGATGCCATCTCACAGCTCTACCAGAAAGAAAGCAAGACTGCACACCCAGAACACAACAGTGGGCCTACAGCCCAAGAAGGTCGTACTTTCAGCCTGGCAAATTCCTACCGTAGTTCCTTGAACCATGAAGATTATGGCTGGCAAAGTAAAGGCTTAATGAGGAAAAAGCAGCAAGTATGACCTATCGATGTGGCACTGCCGAGGGTGTTATTTCAAAACAGTGCTTTTTCCTACAGCTCTGTTTTCCAAAGTGAATACCACAAAAAGGAAATAGATCTAGAG
>JAWLRI010000948.1:1561565-1574675 GCA_034781795.1 Crypturellus tataupa | reverse complement strand
AGACAATAATGCAGTTCTTGGTCTGAGACTCCTTGCAGAGCACGACCAGAAGGACTCTCACTTCCTGGACTTGCTTCAGGGGGTTTGGGCTGAGCTACAGAACAAGCAGCAGGCAGGGCTCTTTTGTTACACATCAAAAGAAAAACAATCTGATAACAGGGTATTTTAGTTTAGCAGCTGAAGATGCCACAAAATATCAGACTAGAAAAGCTAAATCTGAAGTTATAATACAGTTTAATCGTGAGTAAACTTTCTGTATCCAAAAGTCTTTAAATCAACTTTAGTTTTCTACAAGGCATGTTCAAGAGATGTAGTAAAAAATAACCAAGTGGAAAAAAAAAAAGAAAAAAAGAAAAGAAAACTATGGTAAAAAACTCTTCTATCCCAAAAAGAACTATTAATTTAGAACAGAGACTTGCCAAATATATATGAAAATCACCTTCTCTGACCCAAAGATTTTACAGCGCCACAAGGCAGATACAGGGAGAAGAGCACTATTGCACATCCATCATGCACAACTACGTTTTTTATTGAATAAGAAAATAAGCGTCAATTAACTTCACATTTTTTGCAGTCATTATTAATTGTTTGGTTTCCTGAGGGCACATTTGTGGTAGAAACTGCTATTGAGTGAATCTGAAGAAGTCAGGGTATGGGGAAGATGTCATATGTGTAAAAGTGGCTTCCTGGACCAGGAGGCCTTCAGGCTCTCTTTTTCTACCAATCACCACATTTTTGTTTAAAACAGGGTTGCTGACTCCTTGAAATGCTGTCAGCTTTGAGCTAATCAGAGGCGTAGCCTCTGGAAATTAGCACACTGTGGGACTGCAAAAGGAAGCCCCTGCAGAGGAGAGAGGGAAGAGTGTATGTAGCAGCATTAAATTGGCATCTATTTGTTGAAAAACATCCTTTGCCACCTCTTCTCCCCAGCAAAAAATTCCACAAAAAAAAAAAAAGCAAAACAAACAAACAAAAAACCCCACAACACTAACCTCATCCTCCAGTTCTCCAATTAACATCTGAATTGTAATCAACTACTTTGCAGTCCATGAATCCTTGAATATACAGGAAAACAAATGTTGTTTTTCAGGCTCAGCATGAAAATGCAATAATGATAGTGGGATTATATTGGAAATACATGGCCAATAGGAACATTGGAGGGGCTTGATCCATTCCAAATCCAAATCCCTTTTGGTTCCTTAATCCATAAAGCTTACTAAAGAAGTATGTTATTGCTAAATAGTTGCTTTTAGGATTTGCAGCTGGATTTTTGTGTACAGTTGTCTATCATCATACATCTGTAAAAAGCATCTCCAGTAACTGCTGGGCACTTGCAAAGGACTTTTCTCTTTGCAAAGCACAGGTAGAAATCTTCAATTCTGAATAGTGACTTTGTGCGGAGAAGATATTTATTAGCTCTACTTTAAAGGTTGAAAAACTAAGGGACAGAGGGTTAATTGAGACTAATTAAAAAAAGAAAATGTAATGATTTGTATCAAAAGAACACATAGAGCTCCAGACATGCATCAAAACTCCATTATGATTAGGACAGTAAAGAAAACAAAGTAAAGAGAATATCTGTCTCCAGTGGCTTTCAAACTAATTATAAAACAAGAGAGTATGGAGTGCTGGATTATCACAAAAAATAACCAAGGTAAAAGTTGCTTTGTTCTTTCTCTTTCTTTGCACTTCCTGGTATGTATATCCATCTTGGTCTTTCCTGATATAATAAAAAGCAGGTGAGAGAACTAATTTTTTGACATTTTGACAGCAGAAATCAACACGGATGTTCCTGGCAAGCTGAGGAAATGGGGACAATCCTTGAGCTTGCTCCTGACTTACTTCAGTGTGGCAAACACCACGGGGGAAACTCACCCAAACTGCTCCTGCTCTGAGGAGGCTCTGAGGAAGGGACTCTGGGAAGATCCTGCCTAGCAAGGCAGCAGGATCCTGGGGAGTATCTGCCTTTTCATTATGACATAGAATATAACACCATTGGTCCCTCCTCTGGACTAACTCAGAAGGGCGAAATTTCATGCTGATTAACTCCACTGACTTTAAAATCCAGGACCTAACTGGAGACCTCAAAGATGACACTGATCATTCAGATTTCAGCGATTCCACTGTTCCTGAGGAGGAGGAACAGATGGACAGGAACACAAAGAGGATGATTGCATAAATCCTGTTTCTTAAGAAACTAGGCTAAAATTAGGTGTTTTAAAACCCAGACTGAGGTTAAATTCTGTTTGTAAGTAGGTGCCTGAAGACGAACACATATTAGATAGCACAGTATTTCTGTTACTGCTGTCAAAGTCAAGTTCTGATATACCAAAATCAGTACTGGCACATCACTATAGACCATTAAATCATAAAATGAGCCTTGAAACAATGCATGGCTGGGTAAGCAGGTAAATAAGCCTTATAGTCCATAAGTAGGTAAATAAGCTTTATAGTCAGTTCCATTTTAGCCATGCAACTCCCTAACAATAACTTCTGGTTTCTGCCAATTGCTTTATAATTATGTCTTAAAGTGTTGAGTATGATTTGAGCCAAACCCTTGGCTTCTAGCCTTGCCAAGAAAAAGGAAGAATATGGAATGAAATTGCAATATTAAAAGGAAACATCTTGCCATCTACAGACACACTCACAATTCAAGGCTGTATGAATACCCAGGGTGTGTTTGCACAGTAGAGATCTTTCCATAGTAGAGCCATCAGAAAAAGCTTCAATTCAATCGCTTGTGAAATGGCACGAAGGTGATTAATGTGCAAATAAATAAATAATAATTAAAAAAAAAAAAAGCAAACTGCCTTGGCGATGAATGAACAGACCTTTATGGAGGGCTGGAAGTTCATGAATGAATCCCACTAGGTTTTCAATGGCGTGGGGTGACCAGACCTCAAGGACGAGTCTTAGGTAATCGGGGATTTTTCTATTCCTTTGCCACGGCTGCGCCGGTGCCAGCAGGCAGCACGGACATGCCAAAGCGCCTTCCGCTCGCGGGCTCCGGCCGCTGACGGGACGTCTGGGGCCGGAGCCGCGCGGCTCCGCGGGCAGCGCTGCGGCCCCTTCCCACACCGACACCTGGAAAAGGCCCAGCGGGCGCCAGGGCTGCAAGTTGGGATGATATTTAATGATATAAACCCACTCCTTACGAGCCTACTGTGAAGCACCCCTTAATTTTATTAATTTATTGCAATTTTTTACGCTTTTGGAGCCAGCCCAAGAGCCCCATTGGGGTGAGATCCATACGTTAACCTCAAGTTTGAACCCACACTATATGTGCACAAGATGCACCAGCAAATCTCACACAGGACATTACACCAACGCCTGGCAGCTGCAGGGAAACCACCTTCCTACTCGACACCAAAATAATTTCCCTCATTTTGGGGTGAATTTTGGGGTTGTGGAATGAAATCACCCGCGTGTGCGCTCTTTCTTTCCGAGTTCAGGCACTTTTATTAGAGGGTGAGGGAGGAAAAGGATCTTTTTACACTCAGGAAGAAGCAAAAAGGTTTCAGCAAAATTTCAGCCAGGGTTTCTGTTTGAAGGCAGGGGGGAAAAAAGGCCCTTTTGGCTTGAAAGAAACATGCCTGCCATAAATCTTAACCTAGTAACGAGCACCGAGTCATTTCCATCCCTCCTATACATGGCGAAACGTGGCCCAATAGGGACGTCCCCTCGCTGCTCCCAGTGCTCGGGCACTGGAGCCTGTG
Source organism: Crypturellus tataupa (assembly GCA_034781795.1). Classification (NCBI taxonomy): domain Eukaryota; kingdom Metazoa; phylum Chordata; class Aves; order Tinamiformes; family Tinamidae; genus Crypturellus; species Crypturellus tataupa. Next base: position 1,570,959 of record JAWLRI010000948.1, on the reverse strand, counting down.
AGGAAGAGAAGTCCCGGAGCTGGGAATTGCGAGAGCTGAATGTCCCTGCACCAGTTTCTCCTGCAATTTTGGGACAAGTCCCCCTATTCCCTGCATTTTCCAGCCAGGAAGAGCAGCCAAACTTTCTCCATCGCAGCCCAGTCGGTTGCTCCGCTCAACAGAGGGAGAAAATTGGGACTAACCGGATTACTTTAGTTTTGTTCACACTTATTTTGGGGGGAAAGGGAGGCAGGAGAGGTCACTTTTCTCTCTCCACACTGAAATGTGGCCAAGCAGCAGCAAGGCTCCTCGCAGCCCTGCTGCTCCTTCCAGGTTTTCCCATCCCAGCCCTGTCATTCAGCCAGGTTCTCCAAGGCACACGGGCAGCGAGCTGGGAATGGGAGTCGGGAAGCGGAGCTTTTGTTCCGCCCAGTTTTGTTTGGGCACCGACTAAGGTTTTCCTGCAGGTTTGGGAGCTCCCCGCTGATCCCGCTCCCCGCTGATCCCGCTCCCCGCTGATCCCGCTCTCCGCTGATCCCGCTCCCGATCCCTGGCTCCATTGCTGCCCATACCCATCTCCATGCTCCTAGCTGAAAACAGGAATCCAGCTCTGCTCCTGATTAGCTTTTCACAGGCATTTTTACTAGCGCATTTCTCAATGACAAGAGGTCTACACGCAGACAGCATCACCCAACCTCAAGAGCACCCAAAGCCACTGCAAGACTCGTGTGCTTTGATTGTTTTGTTTAATTTCAGCACTGTTGACCCAAAGGATCTTCTCAAGGTTCTCCTGGGCTCCTCCCACATCCCCTCCTGTCCTGCCCCTCTGCTGCCTCCACGGCAGGACTCTGTCCAGGAGAGCGGCCCTGACGCAACGTTGGCTTTGGCACGTCCCACCGCGCGCGGTGAGCCAAGGGTGGCCCGTTCCGTGGTGCCCCCGCAGGGTCACTGCAGGCTGTGACACTGCATACGTGACCGTTCGCTCCACTCCAGCGGGGAAAAGCCAGCAGAAGAACTGAGGCAGCCACCGAGCGCTGCAAGGTCAAGAGCACCAAGGAGACCCTTTCCCCATGCCAGACATAGACCCTTGAAGGAAACATTATGGGCAAAATGTGGTTAAGAAAAGTGGTGCAAACATCTCCTCAGGGGCCAGCTCCAGTTTGGGCCCAGTAAGAACCTCTTTGCAGGAATCCCTGGAAGAACCTACGTGTCAACTCCTATTCGAGAAACGGATGGTCGTGGCGAGGACACCATGTGTGACCTGCAACCCCACCGCTTGTGATAAGCCAGGAGAAACTGGCACAGAAAAAGAGGAATTTTGCCTCCTGTCTAATCTCTCTTGCTATTTGCAGTGTACTGACGGGGATGGGGGGAAGCAAACAAAGAGTCCAAAACATCCTTCTGAGCCAAATTTTCCAGCTATGCTTTCAGAAGAAACAAAAGCACAGAAAAACTAAATTGCAGGATACAAGAAAGGTCTCTGGGCCTTCCATGGTATTTGTGGGCCATCTGTGTATGCCACCTCGATGATGCCTTGCCCCAGGCCCTTCATAGCCAGCTACAAACATGGGCCAGGGAACTCTAAATCTGTTCCGGAGGCTCCAATCATTGATTAAAGGTCAATACGGAGCATTGGCATGTGTTAGACTCTGGTTGGTCATGGAGGATGTGATGCACCCCAAACAGCACCTCTCACTCCTTGGGTCTATCTGGCCTTGGTGCAACAGAAGTCCCCAAGGAGCTGGTCCAGCCTGGAACGTCAACACGTACTTAGGGAGCCCTTAATCTGTGGATTATTGACACGGGAGACCATAACATCTCTTTAGGAGCCATCGTGTCAGTAGGTACTTAGAGAGGCCTTAATCCGCGGATTGACAGGCTAGACTGTAAAATTGTGTCTATGTCTAATTAGGCGGCTCTTACTCAAGGAACACAGCAGCCCGTGTGAGCTGAAGGGCCTTAAGATGATTTAATTTATTAACTGGTTGCCCACCCAATCTCAGGATGATTGAGGTTGGAGAGGGCCTTTGGAGATCATCTTGTCCAACCACCCCGCACAAGCAGGTCCATTGCTTAACGGCTCCCGACAATATAATTTAGATTCACATGAAAATTCATGTCTGGCCTCAGTGCCCCCCTGAAACTTTTGTTTTCTCAACACCAAAAGCAGCAAATCCTCCTGTCTGGAAAAGGAAAACTTCTTTCTCCGAGGGAAACCCTGTGCCTGAAAATACTCTTCTGTCAAAAGCCATTTTGACCTCAGTGAAGTGTTTTGCCTGAGGAAGAAGCAGCTTTAGCACTCCATTTGTCCATATTTTATAAGGGTGGCTATCTGGAAGACAAGATGATCCCAACAGAGCTGAACTCCTTGAATCCGATGGGAATGCAACAGATAAAATCTGGTATTGGCCATTAAGCGAAGGAGTCAGGGATTTCCTAACATTTATAGCTAGGGCTTCGGTCCAGACTTTTCTTAGGGGTGACCAGTTCCCTGTAGCTCTCCCAAACACTCTTCCTCAATTTGACCCAGCTATACTATCAGGTCCACTCCTACATTATGACACCCTGGGGAGTCAAGCAAGAGTTTCCATCACCAGCATCATGTCTGGAAAAGCCTCTCATGAAATCTCCACCAAGCTTTGGATCAAAAATGAGGTCAGGTTATGCGGGGAAGAGAAGACATCTGGTCCTGAGGACATTCCCAAAGGTTTCCACCCCACCTGGGGCGAGGCCTTGGGCCAAGGCTTCTTCCGAGGTGCTCCATGTGGCAACCAGCCTCGAACGTTGCAAGGTAGTTCAGAGAGAGGACATGAAAATGAGCAAACCCTCTGGTTGCCCACCGAGGTTCTGGAATCTCCATCCTTGGAGATGTCCAAAAGCTGCCTGGACAGGGTCTTGGGCAAGGGGACCCTGCTGTACCCAGCACACCTCGCACAGCCTTTGCCAACAGCTGGGCCCAGAAGGGAAGTCAAAGCTTGGGCAATGTGGGATGATGAACACCCATGTGGAGCACAGCGAGGTCCTAGATCAAGATGTGCCCTACCCAGGCGCAAATGGAAGGGGGAGGTGCCCAGAAAGTACTCGAGCAAAACTCCTGAGCATCCAACAAGCCACAGGGACACCATGAGTCACCACGGCCGCCTAATTACGGCCATTAATCAAGGCGCAGGACTAAGAAAAACGCCCCCGAGAAGAGGAGCATCTCGTGGTGTGGCCTCTCCCGACGCGTGGCGAGAGCCGGTCGGCCACGCACGCCCCAAAACCGTCCGGGGCGGCCGGCGAGGAGGCAGCCGACTCCGGTTTCCTCCGCACCAGCTTTTGGGCCTCATCAGCCATGCAAATTACAGAGCACCGCGCCGTCTGAAGGCCAAATTTTGACTCGGCGCGGAGAAAAAGCCTTAGAGGAAGGGTGGGGACGGCAGCAGGCAGCCAAATCCATTCATAATATTTACAGTAAATGGGCCTCTTTGCTGTTGTTTAGTATACAGCCAGGCTAATTATTTTTGAAGTTTTAATTTTCAAGCGCCTCCTTTATCTGCCTCTCCCCTCACCATTCCCCCTTCGGCTCCGAGGTGTGGGAAACTTTGCTCTTTCTTCTCCTGCGCACCAGGAATTCCTCCCTCAGTTTCGGCCTCTCCGAGGAGGAGCCCTGGAGCTGGATAGGGAGAAGAAATGCTTCAAGGGGGGGAACCAAAGGGTAGGAAGACGTGGAAAAAAAAAGAAAGGAAAGAAGCTCTTCCACAGGAGCAGCGGGAAAATACCACTGGCTTTTGGGGCAAAATAATAGGGAATTCCTTCACAGTCCCATGTTCTGGAGAAGCAGGAAGGGTAAAGCTGGTTGTGCTGTCATACTGAAAAAAAGATCCCATTGGGTGTTTTTGGGGAAAAAAAAGCAAGTGACGCTGCAGAAGCTGCTCAAAGCTGATGTGTGGCACTGAGGTGACTTGTGCTGGACCAGCTGCAGGACCTTGAAAGCCTTGTGAGATGCCATCCAAGGCACCTTCTCACCTGCATCTTCCCTGGATCTTGCCCACATTCCCACTGAGGTCTCCTCGTCCCCCTGGCTTAAGAGTGACCTGGTACTTAGGACCACGTGGTGTCACCCCGCTTGTGTGACCATCAGCGAGGCTTCCCAAGGAGAAGGAGACCCAGTGCACATGTGGGACCACGTGCCTGAGGAGGCCTGCAAAGTCTCACCCCTTCAATGACCACCAGCCTGAAGCCAACAGTGGCCACCAAGAAGCCGAATGCAGCACCCAAGCCACATCCCGGTGTGACAAAGCCCCCAAAACACTTACAATTAAGGTTTAAAACTCAACGGAATCAGGAAAAATCTCTCTCCCACCACAACCCTTACATGAGAGGAAAGTGAATCTGCGTAGTCAGGAGAGTTGCAGTTCCCTGTGCTTCCTCCTTCCCGCTGGCAGCATGTAGCCAGGTGGCTTACACGCTTGTAAAGGCTTACACGCTTACAGGCTTGTAAAGGCCTCAATAAAAAACAATGCACAGTCGTCTAGAGTTTCCAAAGCGCTACCCAACACCCAGATGTGCACTATGATTCGTTCCTGAGTGCATTCCTGCCCCATGCAGGCGCGCGCCAAACAAGCAGTGAACAAAATTTATCCTCCTAGCCCAATGACCTACAATTCTCCCCAAAGTTATTCCAGAAGTGAAAACAGACATTTACTAAAAAAAAAAAAAAGAAAAAGAAGTGGCACCCACCCTTGGCCACACAGGCTTTCTGGAGGGATCGGGAAGAAATGCTCCTTGCATGGGGAGGGGAAAACACGTGAAAACCGCAGTTTTTTGGGGGAACAAAAGTGCTTTTCATTCGCGTCCTGGCCCTGCTCTGTAACAATTATGAAAGCCGTTTAGCTGGGATGGCATTTGCAACATTTACTGCATTCCAGCCAATAAATTCCATTTTAAAGCCCTGCCCCCGCTTTCCCCCCTCCCCTGGCTTTCATTCCTTCTGTCTTTCTTTACAATCTAATACCTTGTCGACTCCAGGTCAGGGCCTACTTAGAGGGAAAAAAAAACACCCAGAGTCAGATTGGAGACAGCCTGCAGACTGCAAAAGTTAATCATTACTTCTTTCTGCCTGCCTAATCTAATTGTGGCAGAACCCGCCCGCGGGGCAAGTCAGCCATGGCGAAATCGGCTTCCCCCACATCCCTTAGCCAGAGCCTGGACTGCATTCGTGCATCATTCCCCCCCTTTGCTTTGCTGGAGATTAATAATACTTAGCAATTATGGAGAATATAATGTTCATTAAGTAATTAACCCCCACAGCACTGGCGAGGGCTGGCGGCTCCAGTTGAGACCTAACCATGTCGTGACACCCTCCCTCAGGCGGACGGCAGACAGCAGGGCCACCCAGACCTGGTGCTATGCTGGAAAAAATGTAGGAAGAAATAAAAAATAATAAATAGAAAAGCACCTTTGTGTTGTGTCCTGGGTGCAGCCTGGCCACAGCGACGCCGCACAGGGGTTCTTTTTCCGTGCTCCGCTCGGCCCGCCCGTGATAAAGAGCAGAAAAAGCTACAGGTCTCTTTGCATCAAGATTTATGAGTTTGTTCCTGCTAATGAACTTAAAAAGTCTCCGCCTGCTTTCCAAAGAAAATGCATTCATCAGCTTGAGCTCAGTGATGTAACTCCGGGCTCCTGGCACATTTTCCAAATAAAACTTGAGTTGCTTCAATTCCTGCACTGCTGCTTTGAGCAGGGCGTTTTGGGCAGGGGGGTTTCGCTGCTCCAACCCAAGGAAGGCTCTCTTTTCCCCTACTATTTTTTGCTCTTTGTGGTTTTTCGCCCCTACACTTTTCTGCTCAGCTCAGTTGTGCAAACCCAGCACGTTGCAAAGAGCTGCAATCACCTTTCTGCCCAGCAAACCTCCTGGTGCACATCAAAGAGCCATCAGAAAAACAGCCCTTCCCACCTTTTGCCTGAAAGACCAACCTTTATACTGATATTACCCTCAGCCTCTCCACTGTCCAGGCACTAATTCCCAGGACTTTTTAGTATCTATCAATGAGAGTCATCAGCTCCATCGTGGAAAGGCTGGAGCCAACTTCCCTAGTTATAAAAGCACAGGATGTTGAACTTTCACCAGTCGGCCAGACCCAAAGCTGCTCTTTTGCAGAAGTTAATGAACACCTGAGCAGGGCGTCGGGTAACACCAGGGCTGCGCGTGGGTCTGGAAGGAGCACAGCCAGCGGGCGAGCCAGTGACGGGGAACCTGCTGTGGCAAAGTGTGACATGGATGTAGCACGCCGAGCTATTTTCTGCCTTTGAATGCTACTCTAATGCTCCCCCTTGCAAAGCAAGCTCTTATTTTAATCAACTCTGGCAGCTCTACAAACAAAATTTATTCAAGAAAGAAAATTACCATTCACAGCCTCATACTCGCTCATTATGTACACGTATACATACATACTTGCAACAATACTCCCAAGGCTTAATAGTCCTGGCGGCTCTCAAGCTATTCATTTAATGCAAAAAAAAAAAAAAAAAAAAAAATCTACCTTTCCACCTGCCCAGATATCCAGCAAAAAGCTTGGAAAAATCCACGTGAGTGTGCTGGGGCAGCAGCATGGTCCCACTGATGTCCCCAAAACTGAGGGCACTGACCCCAGGAACAGCTTAGCAAAGTTAAGCTAGGCAGGAGATGTGGAGGAGGCTCCATCACCACCTGAACGGAGTTCCTCCACCTCCTGGCCCTATGTCCATCCATTGTTTGGCCTGGTGGATGGTTCCTGAGGAGCCCAAGGACCCAAGCAAGGATACTGAGCCTCAGTGGCCCACTAATAGTTTTCCAAGAAAGGCCCAGTAAATGAGGTTGTGGCTTGACAACACAACATCGGGCTGCAGAGCTTCCAGGAAGAGACCCCAGTGCTGAGCAGCAAGAGCAAAGCCCCGATCCAACATGAACTTGCTCTGCCAACTCAAGTTGGCTAAAAAATAGCACAGGGATCAGTGATACTGGCCGGTAACACTAACGTTACGCCATGTTCAGGTGTCCTCCTGCCACCAACCAAGCAGCATAAAGCCAGGAGCAATCCCACTGGCTTGATGGATCACCACCATGAACCTGATCTACATCAGAGCCCGGAGTGCGCAGTTCCTCGCAGTGCTGTGGTTCGGGATCAGCCCCACCAAGGTAACCTCCTTCCTGGCCTGGTTTGCCAACAGGGCACATCACAGCAAGGTCTAGCAGTGGCCCAGCCCACCAAGCCAAGGAGACAGGGGCTGTCAGGAGTCAAGGGGACAGTGACAGGGAGCTGGAGCAGCGACACTTTTCATGCAGCGAGGTTAAAAGGGTAGAGAAGGACTGAGACAGCTCAAACCAAGATAATGACACTGGGTGGGGACAAATTTTGAGGGCTGAGTAGCCAAAGCAAAATTAGTCTGCAAGCCAGGAGTTTCCTAGGCCTCACAGCTTGGAGAAGGAAGCTGAGCAAAGTCATGAAATGAGTCTGCATCAACGCGAGATGCGAGAGCAGAGTTCAAGCGACAGCAATCCTGCTATTAAAATATTTTTCAATATCATACAAATAAAAGTGCTCAAACAGCCTCTCTAAACACCACGAGATCTTTCCGACGGACTTGGAGAGAAGCTTAACTTTTCTTTTCTTCCTCCTCCCCCATCACTTTCTTCCCTTTCACCAGTAACTCTGTTTTCTTGTATTTCTTTCTTGTCTTTTTTTCCCCCTCCCTCTTGGCTCTTAGCTCATAAATGACTGATGTAATTTCCTGTCTTGTCCCAATGTTTCCTGTTAATTAACAGGGTGAAAGTTATCATCACATATTTAAATGGCTACCCCAAAAGAAAAAAATATATATTAGATTTTATATATTATACATATGTCCCTGTCCCAGCTTTTGTCCCAGTTTTTCCCAGGTGAGAGCAGAAGGTGTCCCAGACAGAGCTGTGGGACATGAGCAGCCCAGGCACTGGGGAGCCCAGCGTGGGTCCCCCCGTAAGGATGCGAGTGCGGGAGAACCCTCAGCTTTCCCAGGACCAGGATGGAAAATCCCTGCAACTCTGTCCAGGTAAAGCACTTTTTTTTTCTTGAAAAAAAATGTTTAAAATGCCAAGCGAGAGACAGACAGACAGACAGCCTGGCTGCAGCAATGAGGTCACCCCACCATCCCCTCCAGCTCAATGCTTGCAGAATACATCCAAAGCCTAAACCCTAACACATCCAAGGCTAATTGCCAGAGGCCGGAAATTCTGTGGGACAGGATGGGACAGGACACTCAGCACCCTCCATTCTCACTGAACTCAGCATGGTATGAGTTGGGGTTGGCTCCCAGGTGCCCTGTTTTGCCCCTCGAACAGTGGGTGAAGCGCAGCGAAATTGGGTCCAAGAGCACAGGACACGTGGTGGGCTTGCCACATCCCTGTCGGTGGCCATGCGCCGCCCATTAAGAATATCCCGACACCGAAAATAAACTGGGAAGGAAGCTCCTTTGTGACAGTGGGCAGGCAGCCAGGTGGCTGTGCAGGTCATTCCCGACGGGCGCGGGAGGACGTGGTGGGTCTGGCAGCCACGTCCGCGGCCACCTGTCACGCTGGAACACCGTGTGGTCCTCACGCAGGGCTATCCTGCCCACCAAGATGTTCCTCCTGCAGTAGCTCGCCTTGCCGTTGGGATGCTCCAGCGGCAATGCTCCTTGAAGATGTCCAGGCTGGACCCAAGCTGGAGGTTGCATCTCCCACGGTTTGGTGCAAGCCAAGTCTCTTGGGGTAAAAAGCATCATGTTTTGGACACCTGGCCCAAAAGAAGCAGGTTCCTCCAGCTGCCTGGAGACTGGGGATGAGGCATCATCCCACTCTTGGAACTCGACATAGTGGGCGCCCATCTCCCCATGCTGCCGAGCACATCCAAGGGTGGCTGCACCCTCAACCTCCACATTTAGAAGCAACATCACACCCTGTCCTCCTATCCCTGCTGCCGGTAAACGCACAAGGTTAATGTTACTTGTTCCCATATTGTAACCAATACCTGATCGCAGCCATCATAGAGAGAAAAGTTTCAGCGTACAGGCCCTGCCAGCTCAGGACGACTCCCTTATGAGTGTGTTTTTGTCCTGTCTCATTCTAAATGTCCCAAAGGATCGAGTTTCCGACGCTCATTGGGACATTTTATTTTGCAAGAAGATGCCGTTTCGAGGCGGTTGCCAGCAGGCACCTGGGCACACACCTCCCTGGCACCCATCTCCAGCCTTCGCCTCTTGTTCGCTTTCCTCTCTAAAAAAAAAGCCTTGCCAGACTGTCAAAGCACCCAGGGCCCAGTGGCAATGAAAATACCTAAGATAACTCTGCAGAAATCACACACACTTCAGTTCTCCCCCTTTTGCTGAAAATTGAGCGGTGCCAGGTTATGACAAAAGGGAAAAAAATACCCAAATG
>JAWLRI010000948.1:1549767-1561465 GCA_034781795.1 Crypturellus tataupa | reverse complement strand
TCTCCCACATTCCCTTCTGGTTCCTTAATCCATAAAGCTTACTAAAGATGTATGTTATTGCTAAATAGTTGTTTTTAGGATTTACATCTGTATTTTTGTGTACAGTTTTCTATCGTTATACATCTGTAAAAGCATCTCCAATAACTGCTGGGCACTTGTAAAGGGCTTTTCTCTTTGCAAAGCAAAAGTAGAAATGTTCAATTCTGAATAGCAGTTTTGTGAGTAGAAGATATTTATTAGCTCTACTTTAAAGGTTGAAAAAAAAAGGGACGGAGGGTTAATTGAGACTAATTAAAAAAAGAAAATGTAATGATTTGTATCAAAAGAACACATAGAGCTCCAGACAGGCATCAAAACTTCATTATGATTAGGACACTAAAGAAAACAAAGTAAAGAGAATTTCTGTCTCCAGTGGCTTTCAACCTAATTATAAGACACGAGTGTATGGACTGGTGGATTATCACAAAAAGTAACTAAGGTAAAAGTTACTTTGTTCTTTCCCTTTCTTTGCATTTCCTGGTATGTTTATGCATCTTGGTCTTTCCTGATTTAATGAAAAGCAGGTGGGGGACCTATTTTTTTGACATTTTGACAGCAGAAATCAACATGAATTCTCCTGGTAAACTAAGGAAACGGGGACAAGCCTTCAGCTTGCCCCTGACTACTTCAACATGGCAAATACCAGAGGGAAAACTCACTCAAACTGCTCCTGCTCTGGGGAGGCTCTGGGAAAGGCAGTTCAGGAAGCTCCTGTCCAGCAAGGCAGCAGGATCCTGGGAGCATCTGCCTTTTCATTGGCACATAGAATATAACATGATCGGTCCCTCCTCTGGACTAACTCAGAAGGGCCAAATTTCATGCTGATTTAATCCATTGACTTTAAAATCCAGGACCTAACTGGAGACCTCAAAGATGACACTGATCAGTCAAATTTCAGCGGTTCCAGTGTTCCTGAGGAAGAGGAACAGATGGACAGGAACACAAAGAGGCTGATTGCATAAATCCTGTTTCTTAAGAAACTAGGTTAAAATTAGGTGTTTAGAAACCCAGATCGAGATTAAATTCTGTTTGAAAGTAGATGCCTGAAGACTAACACATATTATATAGCAAAGTATTTCTGTTAGTGTTGTCAAAGTCAGGTTCTGATATACCAAAATCAGTTCTGGTACATCACTCTAGACCATTAAATCATAAAATGAGCCTTGAATCAATGTGTGGCTGGTTAAGCAGGTAAATAAGCCTTATAACCCATGAGTAGGTAAATAAGCTTTATAGTCAGTTCCATTTTAGTCATGCAGCTTCCTAACAATAACTTCTACTTTCCACTAATTGCTTTATAATTATGTTTTAAAGTGTTGAGTCTGATTTGAGCCAAACCTTTGGCTTCTAGTCTTGCCAAGAGAAAGGAAGAATATGGCATGAAATTGCAATCTTAAAAGGAAATACCTTGCCATCTATAGACATACTCACAATTCAAGGTTGTATGAATAACTGGGGTGTATTTGCACAGTAGAGATCTTTCCATAGTAGAATCATCAGAAAAAGCTTCAATTCAACTGATTGTGAAATGGCACAGAGGTGATCGATTTGCAAATAAATAAATAAGTAAATAAATAAAAAGAGAGAGGGGACCCTACCAAGCCTAAATCCAAACCTCAGGAGCAATAGATTTGCAAAACCTGCTCCCAACCTCCTCCAGCTGCCACCTTCCAGGGCTTCCTCAGATCTCCCTTGCCCCACTGCCCCAGCATTGCCATCACCCACCATGTGCCCTGGTCTGAAGCATCCTTCACAGCAGAGAAAGAAGAAATTTTCTGACCACAACTAAATACATGGGTTTAAGGACGGGAGTTGTGATTCTGAAATCTTTTTTCCCTTTGCACAAGGCCAAAATCCCCCATACTGAATAACCCACTAGGACCTCCATTAACTGCACATTCGCAGCACTCACATGCAGCTCAAAACTCCACTTTGCTTTGCAAATCTACCCCCAGTGTTACTCTAATGCAGTTGTTTGTCTCCTTGTGAACCTATAATGCTAATAAGGATAACAAGGATAGTAATAATGACTGACATTTATATAGTGCCTTTCATCCAGAAAGTGCCCAGAGTGCTTTGCAAACTGATTTACAAACAGCCACGTGTCCATTTTAAACACCCAGTACCTATGTTAATGCAATGGTAATGCTCCAAACCTGAAGCAGCAAGAAGGTAGAAAATGCAAAGGTTATGGTTCCAGGCATAACATGTTGTGCATCCTGCATGTGAAGTTTTTACCATTGACCAGAGAAACAGGCAGAGCCTGTGCAGGAAATAATACCTCCTGCTCTGAAGTAAAGGGGATCAAAACCTCATCCACCTGGGCATAGTTAATTGGGAGAACAAGGCAGAAATTTCACTCAGCCTTCCCCTCAGCTGCCAACATGGAGAGTTGAGTTCTCTAACTTCCTATTATATTTGCTAAAACTGGGAGGAAAATACTACATGTGAAGGCCCAAGAAGTAACATGGCTAACAATGGGAAGCAAGGGAACGAAAGGATCCTGATGACCTCAGTAAATTCTGGCTCAAGCATTTGTTGAATTATTTGAACGACAGCAAAGTTTCATTCTCTCTCTTTTTTTCTACTTATTACTGATATTATAAGTTGCAGTATCTTTTGACAAAGGGGAAATCGTTCTTTTCTTTTCACCTCTTTATTCTTCAGGCTACAAAGAGGACAATCTATTTTGGACCCAGATCTCACATGGCAAGTTTCAGCTGAAAGGCATTTTACATCCATTTGCGCTACGTTCCTCTGTTGATAAAACAGATGAGCCCAATGTTAATGGTGCAAACGGTGCTCTTTTCAATGCACAATTAACCAGGTCAACACCGTGATGAATAAAAAATAAGCTGGCATCAGGAAGGACCCCATGGAAGTTCAAATCAGTTGCTTGGGTGCTTATGACTCTGAAAACATGGTTATATCTGAACAGGCACTTGTTTTCTCCTCGTCTAAGATCAAATCATCTGCATGAAAGGCTGAAGCAAAAGAGTTTGAAGAAGTATCCATGTTGGGGTGTGAATGGTTTGACAAAAACAACAACCCAAACCTTTTTGCCTGCAACCAGGACCTTCTGCAATATTTTCCCTCTCTTTTTCTCTCTTTTTGGATGGTGTGGGGAACAGACTGGAGTGCACATGTAAACACCATAGAAACTGGCTGTTTGCACAGGGCAAGCACCCACCTCCTTGTTGCTGCAGCTTCTTAAACTAAAATTAAAGCTAACTTATCTGTTCGGGCAGTCATATCTCTCAAAATGAGAAGAGGAATCCAACTATGCAGATCATTTAGTTGTTCTGGCAGGACTTTGACATTACTTTGGACTTGTCTGCCTGAGTTCCTGCCATATCTTTCATTGCAGAAAAAACCTCCCAGCAGAATAAAGTAGGGAAAGACAAGTAAAACTTTTCTATCAGGTTTCTTGAGGCTTTTCCCTCTCTGTTTTGAGGATATTTCCTGTCAGCTCTGTGTATCTTTACTTGATGATGGGAGCCAGAGGGGAAAAAAAAAAAAGAGAAGAAAGAAAAACACATGTAAGAAAAGCAATATACAGAATACAAATGGCTTCCTTTGATAAGAACTTCAACCTCTGTTTTCCTCCAGCATCCCTGTCAGCCCACAAGGGTTAAAATTCACTGTTTCTGGAACTACTGCCATCAAAGTCAGTGGCAGAGCTACTGCCCAATTCTCTTACACAGAGTTACCCCAGTTACCCTTCAAAGTATTATTCCTGCCCTGGGCAAGCTTTTGTTTCAGCTTCTTTGCACCCCAGGTAAGGCTATGCACTGGCTGTCTTTGCTCAGCTCTGGAAGAAGAGTGGTTAATAGTGTCATTTTGGAATTTCTTATTAACAGGCCAGCAAAACTGCAAGGTTGACAGCACTATTAAATATGACAAAGTCTTCTTTAAAACACTGACTATTTGACTGGTGAGAGAGAGAGAGAAAAAAAAAATCATGGCATGATTTATGCTGGGCTGAACGAGTCACAGACTCTCCTCTACATCTTGTGTCCAAGGAATGATCACTCATCTACAGTCTGCAGTGTCCTCAAAGAGCTCGTCACAGATGGTTCATCTTGACTCTGTAACATTGAAACACGCCTGCATGTCACAATGCTCCTTTCCCTCACAAAATTCCTGCTTCTGCCCCCAGTCCACAGCAGGATTCCTTCCCTGAATGAAGCACTAGTGACTGATTCTTAAACTGGACAGGCAAGTTTCCTGAATGGGAATTTTGTGCCTGGATGGGAATGGAGGGCATCCCTCTTTGGGGTGGAGGTTGCGTTGCTGGAGTAATAAGGTGGGACGATGTCTCAGATCAGAAGGGCACTTTCAAGCAGTACCAAGGAGTTTATTAAACAAGACTTCACATGTATGCCTAGGAGCTGCGAGGACCACAAGGAAAATGTTAGGACTAGCTTAGATGAGATGGATACAGTTCAGACACAGTGGAACAGATCAGCAGTCAGCCTCCTCCACCCGCCAACCTCAGACGACGGTCACTGCTCCCTGCCACGGGCAGAGCATCCTTCAGCGGGCACCTGTATGGATAACAACTCATAAGGACAATGTATTCCTAAGCCCCGTTAATTAGAAGTTGCTTTAAGCACTGAAGCAAGGAAGCTTATATTCACTCCGAAGCTCTAGGCTTTTTTTTTTTTAATCCTCACAATTGTAAATCTGGATGTTTTTGCTACCTAATGGAAGTCTAATCCCATGCTCTCTCTTCACCTCCTCCTCCTCTGAAGCTGTCAAAATTTTGGTTTCATAGACTAGGAACATCAAAAAAGGAAACAACAACAAAAAAAAAGAACCAAATTACTGCTTTTATTTGAGCAGGCCTAAGAAACTTATGTAACAGCTCCCAGCAATTCTGCCCGGCCTTGGAGAAGCATGGGAGAAGAATGACTTAGACACTGAAATCAGAAATGACCAATTTTGTGTTATCTGCCTGCAATCACTAAAGCAGCCTGAAAAATTTCCTTCTATGCTATTTCATTTTGGTGGGAACGTGGACACTTTGCACCCATTTCCTTTCTGAAACATGTCTGGTAACTAAACTAGCTTGGAAGAGATCCAGGGGACATGGTTTTCATCCTTTTAGATATCTTAAGTGCATGTTTCTTGGCTGGGCCACTGGTTCTGCATCCCATTTGAATAATACAAGGTTTTATGGAGAGGAAGAGGAAGAAGTATTATTGGAGCAAAGACGGGAGACGTCTGCCCTGCCTCATTCCAAATGCCAGCCTGCTATTTCCTTCTGCTGGGCGAGTTGGGTAATGTCAAGAATGCAACCTCAGGGAGTAGGGAGCAGAGGATACAGGCAGTATTTTTCCATCTAAAATCTAGGGAATGTTTAAAGATAAAACAGCAAAATTGACAAAATCTTGCAATTGCTGGATAGTAATTGCTGGTATGGCCACTGTTGTCTGTTTGCATCTCACAAAATGTGGGCAAAATTGGTACCTGGTGCAGGGAACTCCAAATAAATCCTATGAGGCACTATTCAGCATTCTTTGACCAGTTCATATTATAATTAAGGCACGTCCTTTAACTTGTCTGGCCATTAATTTGCCCTTCCATAAAAGCTTACAAAAAACAGTTTGCCTTCCATTGAAAATATTTGATTTTGCATCCAAAAGTTTCTACAGAATAACCCAAGTATTGTGATAAAGGTCTGTCCTATGTGACTCCGGGAGCTAGTGGCAAATTGCCCCAGGTCTCCACTAGCCTCTGTGGGTAGTGATGGCCAGATGGCTTTCACACCTCATGCTGCGCTGCTACTCTTCACCAAGAAGGGATGAGAGAGGCAACCCAAAGACAGTGCTGAGGCCACAGAGGAAAAGGAGTATGAGTCACTCTAACTCCTGTGAAGTGCTGCTCTGATATTACTTAATCAAAAACTGCAGTTTTCAAATAAAATATCTCATTTTAAAATGTACTTTTTAATGACATGCCAGCTTTTCCTGGGGAAAGAAACTTGCTTTGAGCAGGGGTGGTTTTAGTATTCACTTGCTAAGCCTCAACTCTGAATAGGACTTCCTATTCTGCCATCCAGTTATGAGAAGATGGAAAGGATTTAATGACAAAAATGCAAAGCGGTGGAGAGGTCCTGGGAGACAGCTGAGAAACCCATCCTCAAAAAAAGTCTGTGGAACAAGCCTCTCTGGTTACCTATGTTTGAATGCATATGTGGGGGTTTTGTTTTATTTTATAGCAAGATCTATTGACTAACTGGGAGCATTTATTAAAGAGAAAAGTCTGGGTAAAGCGAGCAAACTATTCACTGCCAAAATCTCCCCAGAAGTACCTGTGTAATTGAATTTGGCCGGCTCTAGCAAGATATTTGATTTTCTATAATTGGATTGGCTAATGGGGGAAGAGGGTGGGGAGAAAAAAGAACTCGAAAGTTATCTGTCTCCCTTGACAAAATGATCCAGTGACTTGGGAAATTTCTCTGCCCTCCGGGAATGAAGGGGCAGATAAAAACTTTACAACAAAGCAAGTGATGGACTGAAGCAAGAGGAAGGGCTAAAAAGGAGGGATTAGTCCAGGATTCTGCTGCAGACTTTTTGGGTGCTTCTATGCAAGTCACTTATTGCTCCCGTGCTTAAATTCTCCACCCCTTGTCTGTCTTATTCCTGATTCTGAGTGCTTTGGGATGCAGGAATGTTGTGTGGATTACAGCAGCTGGAGAAGAGTTGGGTCTTCTAAGGAAGATGCAGATGAGGATTTTTCAGAGGCTACCGCATTACTGTGGACACACTGAATTAGTGGACTTGGGCCACTGCGATTCTGTGGCATTCCCCAATCCTGCACCCACACATGGCTCTGCTGCAGCAGGTGCTTGGCCTGCAGCACCCCAATTTCCCTTTGGCTCTACTGGACAGAACCTAAGTCCATCCACCCATAGCTCCTCTCAGCAGTCCTCCCCAGCTGTTCCTGTTTAAGGCAAACACAAGCAACAGAAATTATATTTCCCCTGCATACTCTGCTAAATTGCATCTTAAGATTCTTAAGGACTCTGTATCTGTATGGTCAGTAATTTTTACTGCTTTTCCTTCTCCAGCCTGCTTGGACACATAACAAACAAGGACAGACAGACCCTGCCCCTTCCACTACAGCCACATGAGTACTGAAAATTCATTTTGAATGTGGAGCCACTCTTTGTCTCTACAGCAAAAGCAGATGAGATGAGAGCAAAAATTTAGTAAGAGGAGTGAAGAAAGAGACCTACACCTTACCTAATCTCTCTCCATCTACATATATAATTAATACTGTTATATTGGTGGTATCAATGTATTATGTTTGGTGGTACAGTGACACTTTTTGATAACAGTACAAAGAAATTTCTAATGCTATCCTTATTCTTCATTAAAAATACAACATTTCATTTTCAAGGGTTTTAAAATGACTAATCAATCTTCTCTAAAACATGAAACCGACTTAAAGTCAAGATAAAATAAAATCTTTGGTTCTTTGGCACAACTAAAGATTGAAGTGAATTCTAGAGTCTTTTTTTTTCAGTAAGAAAGACCTGGTTTTCTAAAGAAATGATGCTCACATGCTCAAGTTCTGTGTGTTAGTTTATCCTAATGAAACTATTGCATACTTCATCTGAACATACAGCAGGATAGAAGAGAAAAATCCCAGTTAGTTTTGCTACTGAGAGGAAGGGTGATGGGAGCAGCTCACTCTTACTAGACACCAGATATTCTACAGTAGGGAGCTATCACGAGCACCTCAGCCACAAGCAAAGATTCAGATGGTGCATTCACCCTTTAGACATCTGAAAATCTAATCAGCAGAAGAAATCCAGTTTTACACATGCAAGTCTTACAGAATAAAATCTATTTTATTTTGAAGATAGATGAGCTGATACTGAAAGCTGTAAAACTTAGAATTCAAATAGAGAGAGGAAGGGAAAACAAAGCACATACCTAAATCTTTAAGTAGACTTTAATGAAAGTCTGCTTCTAAGAACAACTTGTTGGGAGGGCTGGTTTTATAGCCTCACAAACTGCAAGGCTGGGTTACCCTTGCTGTGCTGTTCCTTGCCTGCCTGCTCTTAGTAGGGAAATGCACTCTCCACTATCAATATACATGAAGTCAACTTCCTTAATCAGTTTAAAAGCCTTTTGAAAATGTATTTCGTGGGTGTCTCACTAGCTGAATCTTTTATTTATGGGCTTGTACCGGGATGGTCATTTGAATTTTTGTTGTGAGTCTCTATTTTATTATGCATTTTATTTGTTTTTTATTGAAAGCTTTCTGAAGCCCTAAGAAAGATACTGGGCAACTTATTGAATAAAAGCATTCATTTCAAAATCCCTCCCTGATTCTTCTGCCTCTTCCCACTGCAAATATGCAGGCACATATATTTCTGCCCTCTATTTCATAGCATGCACAACTACTTTTTTTTTTTCTTCATCTTTTATGGAAAACTAAACTTTTTTTTTTGATCTTTCCATGAGCACCCAGCATTAGATGTTAAGAGATGTAAAGGAACAGTAGTACATTCACTTATTTTGAAGGAAGCATTCAGAAAGAGAGAAACCTGCTTATTTTCTGAGAAGTCTGGGATATTTTTTCTCTGTATGGAGGGTGTTTCATAAAAAATAAAGCTTATATTGCTAAAAGATGTTTTTGAAAACTTTTCAGTTTTAATGGAAAAAATAGTGAGATATTTTTAAGATCATTCTTTTTCTTACTTTGTGAAAAGAAAGTCTTAGTAGCATTATCCTTTTATTGTGTGAGAAAAATAAATAATTTTCAAAAAAAAAAAAAAAAGAATGAATGAAAGAAGATGTGCTGTTTTCTGATTTCCTTTTATTTTCCCAGGCTGTTCTTCATATGCCAGCAATCCTTCCAAATGGGCTATTCCATCCAAGTCCATAAAGATACAGCCCACATGAACTTCTGGCTTGCTCTCACTTCCCTTTGGAAATTGATGAAAGATAAAATCTTAAAGGAAGTCAGCGATCTGTTCAAGAGCTCTTTACTACTGGCTGACTCCACTGGCGGAGGAAAATGCTACCCAGGTTCCAAAATGTCATCAGTTTTTGTGCAGAACATAGACTGACAGAGTTATATAGAAATACAGAAAGAAAAAAACATGAATACCAAGGAGATTTGTCTTAAATGGAAAGTGTATTAGGTTATAACCACTAGAGGAAGTAAAAAGAACCTCTTTATTTTGGAATCTTGAACACTCAGTCAAACAGATTAAGAGGAAATATGTAACGCAAAACAACTGGCAAGCGCACGACCCACATCATCTAATCCATCCTCCCAGGTCTCTTCTCGGTGATCCTGAGTTTCCTGGTCTCTCCGTGGCTGCCTGCAGCCTGGGCACTGGGCATTTATTCAGGATGAGTAAAGGAGTAAATCTCTGTCACCTGCAACACATATACCTTTATTCCAGATCATCCTGCTAGTGGAAAAAGGAAACCCATTATGTTTAGATTTTATCTAGAAGGTTAAGTCAAAATCACTTGGCAGGATAAGGTACACATATAAGTCTAGCTAATAATAATAATTAAAAAAAACAAGAATGGCAATATAGGAATATTTTTGCAAGGTTTCTATGCTGTAGCTAACATAGAGTGAGTTTTTAACAGCAATGGCATGCATGTTTGTCAACAGATTTATAGCAGGGATATCATAAATTACACTACCACATGTTAAGGAGCAGAACAAGTGATGAACTGCATTCCCCATGCAACTTGGACCAGGTCACCTGCACTCTGCTCACTGACTTACCACTTCTGCATGACAAAACCAAACCCAGGACTTCAGGGAAAGGGCAGAACTGCAGAAGGGCGGCCCCAAAATGCTCAGACACCAGTGATTTCTTCTGCACTTTTGGATAGGAGTCATGCTAAAATCAGGCAGCTAAACTGCTGCTGCTTGTGACCACCACATGCTCCAGCTGGGCACTCATCTGCACATATCTAGTCCATGCCTTCTTTTTTATTGTTTTTTTTTTTTTATTCTTCTTGTTTTTTTTTTTTTTTTTTTTTTAGCATGGATAAGGATTTGAGACAACTTGAAGACTACCCACTTACCCACTACAGCTGAGCACCTTAGAAGTCGTGATGCTTACTTAGTAGAAAATCAAATCTTTCAGTCCCACTGAGCTGGAAATCTTGCAAGAACATATTTTCCCCTAAGTCTTTTGCTTAACACTTGGGTCAGTAGAACCCTTTCATCATGTCGCAACTTAAAGGAATGCAGAGGATTGCTGAAGATTAAATACTCTTTGAAGCCAGATCCTTGACTGAAGAGGAGGGGAGGTGGGGGGCAGAATGTGACACCAAACTGAAGATCACACTGACACAAACACAGTCTGATTCCAAGAGGAGGGAACATTCAAACAGAAAATTCACAGTTGCTTCTGGTAAAGCTTAAAGGCAGAGAAGTACCTAGGACATATCTACATAGTCTTTCATACACTGTTGCAACTGTGTCTTCAGCCATCTCTGAGCACAGAGGAAACTTTAACACCATGGATATCCCCATGCCAAAGGGAGCTAAGGTACCCTGTGGAGAGGTGGGATATGGCAGTTTGGGTTTGGTGCCTTAGGACATTCCTCCTCCAGAAGGCTGAGTGAGTTTATCTGTCCACATATGGTCCCTGAAGGTAGATGATTCCCTATGAGCCAGTCACTTTTGATTTCCTTTATTATCAGCACAGAGAAATAGATGCTTCGGGGACACAATTCATTCGACTGCTTTTGGATCTCAGAATTAGGATGAGAGGAATTACACCGTAGCAGAGTGTACTTCTCCCTGCTCACTGTAAGAGAAACCCATGCTGATTAGCTCGAACATACACATCTAAAATCCTCTGAAGCTGTAGATGATGTGTAGCGTGTCTGGATAGAAAGACTGTAATGGGAGTTCTAGTAGGAAAAGTTGAGACGAGGGAATAATTAAATAAAATCTCATCTTTTTTAATTCAAATTTTAAATACAGAATATAGTAAAGTGGCTGAACAACAATTAACTGACAGAGTTAATGAGATGGGGGGGAAAAAACACTCCAACAGAATGAGCACGAGGTTTGGTGTATCAGGATTCCTGTGTGTACCTTGCAAATTTACAATGTCAAACTGACATAATTTGAAGGAGATGGCAGGCATTATCCTGGAAAAGAAAAAAAAAGAAGGCAGCCCATTTGTAATTTGCATATGCATATTTATTTATTTGATATAGCAGCAAATTCTGCTGTTCTCCGAGCGGCACCTTTGCAACTTACAAATTTCTCCCTACTTGCACAATTAGTGCTGGCAGAAACAGAGACTGCCTAGTGAAGCATCCTTGTCTATCTTCTCCCCTGCCAAGTGCACAAGCCCTCACATATCGTGCTGAAACCCAGAGCAAGAGTGTATTAGGGATAACCTGCAAACTCTGGGTCATAATCCAGCGTGAAAACACCTCTCAGATTTCCAAGAGATCAGATTTGGGAAATACACTGACTTCAGTTCCCGAGATGAGGAGAGAGAGGGGAGATGAGAACATTTGTAAAGAGAAGATATGCGAGTTTGGGAAAAGCATGGGTGAATGTTATATTTAATTGCATTCTCAGCTTGTGGTTAGTAACTCAGTCTCCCTTTCTGCAAAAAAAAAAAAAAAAAAAAAAAAAAAAAAAA
>JAWLRI010000948.1:1522614-1535732 GCA_034781795.1 Crypturellus tataupa | reverse complement strand
CAAGGTAACTTTGGGAGATTTTTATTGAAGAACTCATAAGCTGGAGTTGAGGAATAGCTGAAAGAAATGAGAATTAATGGCTATTCAACATCACTATCATAAAGTTAGTTATCCCAAGTTTCAGAAAATGAAACAGACAGAGTGTGGGTGACTATGGACACAGTTTAAGCTTGCTACACTCTCTAAAAGCTTAATACACTGATTCAAACTGAATCAGGACACTAGGTCAATGTGTTATGTTTTGCTGGGGAGTCACATTTTGGAAAGGAAAGGCTGCTGTCCTCTTGCACTACATTAGGGCTGCTTTTGAAATCGCCTTCAGGGATTTTTAACTAGGATTCTGAATGTGTGACAGCTTACAAAAATCTTTCAAACAGAAATGTATTTTTTAACTGCAACCTCACTTGAGTATACGCAAGAGTTTGTTACTATAGGGTTACTTAGAGGCACTTGGGTCTACTGCCTGCTTTGCTAGGTTTTAGTTAAGAGGAGAAGCGCAATATTTGGGACTGTGGAGGTGTTCTCAGAGACTGAAAACTCCTTTTCTGTATGGCCTGTCTAAATAGGGACCCACATCTTTCAGGGTAAGCTGGGCAGTGTTTCCTCACTTCTGGCCCATTGGTCTATGCTGGCTCATATCAAAAACAAAACAACAAAACTGAACAGTTCACATTCAGCTTTTGAACACACTGGCATTCCCTGGCAGCAAGGCAGACAAATACAGATTAGGGCAGAGGTTATGAGCAGACCAAGCAGAGCCCAATTTTATCTGTCCTTAAATGGAAACCTTGCAGTAAGACTGTATGAGATTGTCTATGTATTACTAGTTCTCATAAAAATATTCAATTGCTCCAGAACTTAAAAAGGTCGAGGCGCAGCAAAAAGGTACGTAAATATATCCTTAATTTGTCAAGTGGATGTTCAGTCCAAGCTAATACTTTGTCTGGAGCAGCTTACTCCACTTGCAGAGGCAGGAGGTGCCTGGGAGACGGCAGCTGATAGTGGCTGGGTTTCAATTCCCAGTGCGGCTTTCCACACTCTCACTGCCCAGTGCAGACATACCCTGCTGTTGTATCCACACATGAGCTGCTGTGGCAAGTGCAATGTCCATGTGCACTGGGTTTGCTGAAAGGAGCGGAGCTCCAGGCTGCAATGCTGCTGCCTGCAGACTCCAGCCTACATACGACACTGCTGGTACGCTGCTCGGAGGCACTGAGTTACAGGGATCAGGGTTGGTTACCGAGATGGACCCAGGTGGGTTAAAAGCAGTGTCAGTCCTTTACTGGTTACCAGCTTAGTAGATAATAGCAAAAAAAATAAGTGCACTTTGTGTGGGAAAAAAAAAAGATAAAGAGATTTTTGAAAAGATGCTGTCCCACTGCGTGCGCTAATCCAAGAAGCTACCTTTCAAACCCAGCCAACACAGCTGGTGTCACATTCTTTTATGGTACCTGGCTCCAAGGCAAGCACACACATCCACAGGCCCTGTTTGGCGGGGAGGAGAATTGCTCAAAATCCGAAGCAGATCCTCTGGGATTTGTGGAATTAGCACTTGAGGGTGCAAGGTGGAAGCCAGGACCATTCTCACTTGGGACCCAGTGCAGGGCTCGCCTCTCCAGAGACAAGTCAGCACTTCATGACATAAATATCATAAAATCTGAATATAACAGGCATCCTTTCATTTCCATGTAGTTAAGTAATTTCCCTTCTATTATTGTCATTACTTTTATTAGGAGTTCACTAGGTCTCCTGTTTCATGTCTCAGATGAAGAATCAGTACTGTAATGTCACACAGAGAAACAAGTTCCACTTCCTTTTTCAAGCACTAGATCAATTTGCTCTTAGGTACATATTCCTCTTGATGTTTTGTCTGCATTTAGCAGATGAAATCACAAAACTTTCTGAGTTTTATACCTCAATATATTTATGCATATATGTATTTACAGTTATACATGTGCACAGATCTGTATATGTGCACCTGTATGCATATCTTATGCATACATATTCACCTATACGCAAATATACACAAAACAAAGCACGTGCTTAGGTTTTTAAATTGCAGGCAAAGGTTTTAGTTGGCTGGAGAATTATATGTAGCTAGAAGGAGCCTTCTCTTTTGTAGGGAGAAGGATAAAAAAAGATAAGCTCAAGGACACAGGTAATCTTTCTTTTTTCCCAACAGCCTCATGATTTGAGGACAGGTTCACACCCCAGCATCAACAGGCGGAGTTTTTTTAAAACCCTTTGTCTGACTTGAAATGAGAAAAAAACATCACCGTGCTGCTTCAAGCTCTCTCCTAGTGAAGAAGAGAAGTTCGCCCGTGACTCCAGCCAGCCCAAGCCCAGGAGCTATCCAGGGCAGCCTGGCACAGCCTAAAGCCATGCCAGGGATGATATTGAGAGCTGAAGAAGGAGAATAATTGCAGGCTGGTGCCAAATCTTACGCCGTGGCCTTGATCCCTTTCCTAGCAAAGTCACTGCCCGCCTGACTGGGGAGCTTTGCAAAAGTGCCTGAGAGAGCAGGAAGAATCCAGCTCAGCGGCAGCCACCCAGGATCTGGTGGCAGGGCAGGGCTGCTCGCAACGTTCCTAGGGGTAGGTGCCACTTCTCTCCGTCTTGGTCCTCGTCACTGAACAACACCTGCCCCTGTGCCATCGCAGTGCCTGGTGCAGGGCTGCCTGGCCACCGTGGGCAGCGCTAGTTAATAACTTCCAAAGCTGAAAGCAGCTTTCGGCCTGATTTCCATGTAAGTCAGTCTTGCTTACTATTCATCAGACCCCTATCCCCTGCCCTCCTTCCTCAGGCATAATTGGCCTCTCATTATTTGCACATTATGGAGATATCTCACTTATTCGAGAGTGTAACAGAGCCAGGCGAAACAACGAGCTCACGGGTTCTGCCTGTGCTCTTGCTGTTTCATGCACAAAAAGGCTTCTATTTCTTTATGGTGGAAAACAAAACCAAACCCCGAGTCCCAGCAAACAAAAGCCGAGGACACTCGTTGCAGGTGCTGGCTGAGCAGCGCTGCTCTATACATCAAGCTGGATTTATGACATCCCAGAGTGTAGGATAATTCCTTAAAACGTACTCGCAGTCAGGAAATGGACTTTGTATAAAATGCCATCTGGGAGCTCCGTATTTTATTTTCTCTTTCTGTCTCCTGACCATCCCAGGTTGCATTTGTTAAATCAGAAAGGTTTTCTCCTGTGCTCCCAGCTCTTGGCTCTGCCTCATGCTGGCTTCTTTTTGAGCACCGTTCTTTGGAACCTACTTCACCAGTGGGGAGAGAATGATTTTAACTAACAAAAAGATAGCAACATGAAAGAATTGAAATGTTTCCTCAAGATGCGTTAGAGCCGAATCATGTAAACTTGCCATTTTGAAACTCTTTATTAAAAGAATATCTAGCATAGTATCTAAAATGATTTACAGCAAAAAACTGTAAGGATACAGTAGAGGTGAACAGAAATATCAGTTTGATTGTGCTGAGGAAACACATTTTTGCTGTTCTACTAGCAGAGCCAGAAGTAATCACTCGCTTTAATCTGAACACTATTTTTTTGCTTAGTTTAAAAAAAAAGCAAAAAAAAAGAACTAATTCTTCTTTGACACCTCTAATGCTTGAGTTTGGAGGCATGTAAGGAAAGAGAAAGAAACAACCCACAGTGAAGCTCAATGAGGAAAAAGAAATCTCATTTCTTAATTAAAAATTATGAATGTAACTTTTGTTTGTAGAAATCCCTATAGAATAGCTCGGATCTTCCTCACAGTGACTTCCAATAGCTACTTAGAAAGCTGGCCTCGACATCCATACAATTAGGATCTTGCTGGCTAGCTAACATGAACCGAGAGGCGTCTCTGTGCATTGAGCCTTTAATTAAGCAATAATAAATGAGATCTACCCATAGTTCTGTGTGTCAGGCTTTGGCTTTGGAAATATAAAGACTGAGAACCTGTGATTCATGTTCAAATATAATGCATGGTTAGGTAACACCCAACCTGATCAGAGAGGGGAGCCAAGGTCCTGATATAACCAAACCATTCATCATTTATCAGCTCCAACCTCTTGACAAACAGGGCACCCCTCCCTCCTTTGGTAATAGGTTAATTAATTACCAATTTAGAAGTAATCTTACAAATCAGCTGTTGCCCTTGATAAGAATTAATTGCAAATACTTTTTTTGCGGAGGAACATATTAAATGGACATTTCTTTAAAAGAAAATATCATCAGAGAGCAGATGAAGAGAAAGTCTCCTAAAGTAGTTGCAGAGATAGGATAATTGTCTGAATCTTCTTTAATGGGACTGGCAGTGACAAGGGAAGTCATTAATCTTATTTATTAGGGAATTACCAAGATTGCGATAAAACTACCCTAAGCTGAGCCATGAGCCTCCTGGCCCACCCATGTTCAGCTCCTTCTGAAACAGGAACTTGACACACTCCTCTCTCCAGCGGGGCAGTGATCTTGACATGATCTATGAAACTTAAGGTACTTGTGACAACTGCGGAAGTACAAAATTTCTAGAGACAGATGCTAAAGCTACAAACCACTTCTAGCTCTCAGCAGTTTTAAAGTTTAAGCTCCAACCCACAAGAAAAACAGCTACCAAAGAGTCCAGTGAATCTAGAGCTAAACTCCACCAGGGTTGGAAGGGCTTTTCACAAATGGCATAGTCTTCTCTAATAAGAATTCAAAGTCCCTAGACCCCCTGATGTTTATCCATTACTAGAAAAATATATGCTTCATTTCCCATTCCCATTAACATGGATAGCTGTGGCAAAGGTGCATGGGAACCAGCAGGTTTATAGATCTATAGTCATATGAGTTATCAGTAAGAGGCTTCAAATCCACTGGGGTCCGATATTTACATCTCCTGCACGAAGCTATCATGAGGTCTCTGCATCCCCTGAGACCTACCTAAGCTCTCAGCTGGGCTCTGGTCTCTCATATCCAGGGCTGCAAAGAGATCGAAGCAAAGAATCCCAAACCCTTAGCAATATCTGGCTCAAATTTTCAGGAAGAACATAGAGCTTTTAGTTTGTAGTTGAGAGTTTGCTTAGGTTTAATATCACTAAGTAAATTAAAGGCTGGCTTATAACAAAGTCTTACACTCCAACTTCATATTTCCTACTGGGTAATTATCAGACTGGATTCCCGCTCAGCCCCTCACTTTTCAGGGGTTTGCTTGTCAGAAAGAATGGACTTTAGAACTGAAAATATTTGCCAGTTAAGAAATAAAATCTTGTTAAAAATGAAATCTTCCAATCTGTGCAAAGAAAATAGGAAATAACAGAACACTTCTGTAATTTCAAAATAATCATGTTTCAGCAATTTCAAGTCAGGAAATGTTGGGGAAACAACATTATAAAATTACTTTTTGTTTCGAAATTGCAATTTTAAGACTAGAAAACATAGTAAGTTAAGAATCAAAATAAATAGCTTAAAATCATAAACTTAAAATCTATTCACAGGATCTAATCTGCATTTTAAAACTATTTCTTTGTCACATTTTTACAAATTTGACTATCATGATGGAACATACAGATAAAAAGCTAACTCAAACAGTCTTCTTCAACAAGAAGAAGCAATTCCTGTCCAGATTTGATGGGCCACTGCCCTGTTTTGGATATATAATTAGTGCAGCATCATTTAGCCATGGCACCACTAATGAAGGTTCTCCTTGAACTCAGCGCTGGGGGTAGCGTTTGGGCGGGACGCAGACCTGTTTTCCAGCTTCCCTGTCACCAGGAAATTCTTCGTGGCTGCAGAACACAGCGTAACAAACACCGTGAAGCCCCTATCCTGGTCGGTTTGTTACAAGAGTGTTTGCTGCAAGGACTATGAACAGCATTGGTTTTATTTCTAACTGCAGTACACCTCCTAAAACGTTTTCCCTAGAGCCATGCAAACCTGTTGTTGCAAGAAAATGAATGGACATGAGGCTTCTTGGGTGGTGGAGGTCTGTTTTTTTTTTTTGTTTCACTGATCAAGATGCAGGGTTGAAATGTGGCTCCTGTTTGTTTAGAACCTTCAGATTTTGATTAAAAAGGTCAGTCTCAAATCTGAGCAAGCCATCTGAGTTGTAGCACAAGATTCAGAGTTTCCTTTCAAATTGGACAAACCTTGTTTGGTGAAAGTGAACACTGTGAGGAGCCTCTGAGTAAATAGGGATGTGAAATTCAAAGTGAGATTTTTTTTTTCCTACAAACCTGTCCGAAACTGGAACACAGGCTCCTCTGAACAGAATCTCTGGAGATTCACAGTCACTGCTAACCCTTCAGCCCTGCATTCCTCACCAAATAGACGTCATCTATCATTTCTGAAACTCAGGCTGCAAACGGGAACCGCGAATGTGCATTTCCTAGAGGCAGGAGTAAATGATTCCCCTGACATCTCTCTCTCATCCACACCATTCCACCACACAGTGTCCACTCCGTATGCTTGTACCCTACCTTGTAATCCCCCCAAGAGATGGCCGATGTCCCACAAATTAAGCCAGAGACTGCATCTTTAATTGGGTCCAGAAGAAACTTTATTACCCTGTAGCGAGCTTCCTTGTGTTTTTTTTTTTTTCCTATAACAAATTATCCTAATGATCTGACCCAAGACCAGATGTTAATTGCAATGGAAAGTAATCAATTTCCTTTACTGAGCGTGAACTCATTTGCAAGGTTAGTCAGTGAGCAGATATGGAGTTCTTAATGAGGCAAGAACCTAGCAGACCTTCTGGGTTCCTTGTGTCGATTCCAGGTTTACTGCATTGCACCCATTTTCACCCTACTCGTCTTTAGCTAGGCCACCCCATTAAAAAAAGCAGCAATGGAAAAAAATGCAATCTGCATCTAATCACTTGGTAAAGGAAGGAAAAAAAATAATAATGCAACAACCACAGCCATCTGAGAGCGGTACATTCTGAGAGACAAAATCACCCTCTGCATATATATAAAAATAAAAATAATAAATATGTAAATCACACAGGAAATTATGGCTAACGGCATGTTGTTTAATAGAGGGTATTATTATAAATATGGGAGATGCTCAAACAACAAATTAAGCCTGCCGTATTCCGAGAAAGAACTCAGAGGACGCAACCTAAATTCTAACTTGGCTGCTGTCTTCAGTGCTTCTGTGCTTTCGTCTGGGTTTTATATCACCACTGAGCGTACCTTTAAGAGGGAAAAGTTGGGCCATCCAGAGCGATAAAAATATAAAGAGGGGAGGGCAGGAGCAGAAGGAGGTACTTAATCTTCCAGTGAACTTCTCAAAAGATAGTTTTATAAGAAAAAGAGCTTTTGCTAGGTGATATGAGGAAAGTATTTTGCATCTTGGGGAGGACAGGGGGAGGAAGGTTATCTGTTCTGCAACCACCAGCACAGTTGTGACAGTGCAACCTCCGGTGTCTTTGCGCCAGTGGAGCTGAAAATTGGAGCAAAGACCATTGCAGTAAAGAGCAGTTTAGCTGGCCTACCTAGGGGTTGCAATGGGGCAATTACACCCTGTTGCTGCTCATGGTAAATCTCTGGTCTACCTTGGCTCTGTGAAATGACTTCCTTTTCTTTTTGCTTCTCAAGAGAGGATATTGTTCCCTCCAGATCTCAGATCTGACTCCTAATGCTAACTTGAACGCTGCCTGCTGCTTTGCACCCTTTGCTTTTTTCTCAGTGCAGAAAATCCCACATCCACCATTTTACATGGGAGAAGGGACCATGCATTTCAACCAAGGTGCCTTCCAGATAAGCTTGGCTTTAAAATATTTAACAGTTAGCCCCAGTGCATCAAGACTGAACCTGATCTCAGTTAAGTGGGAAAACCTTAGCAATGAAATCAGATAGTTGCTTCTCATAGGGCAATCTTCCATCAAACCCTTCAAGGTGTACCAGCTCTCAGAACAACCTCCATGCCAGGGATGTTTCTGGACAATAGGAAGAAAAGCATAGGGACAATAGGGATGATAATGCCTCAGACTGTCACTGTTTTCCACAAGGAGATGTCTCACATCTGCTGTCCCAGCAAATGATTCCCGGAATTTACATTTTGGGGACTGGCAAGACCACTCCAGGGAGCTGTGCAACTCAGGAGAGCCCAGACAGGAGGGCAACGTACTGTGGAAGCAGCAGAGGCAGGTGAGCAAAGAAAGCTAAGGGAACAGGGATTAATTAAAGAGGAGGAGGGAAAAAATCCATCTCCATAATATATTTTTATTCATATATATTATAGCAGCTAATTGCAAAACTGAAATCTCAGTGGCCCCCAGTGGAGTTACATAAAGCACTAGTAATTTTCAGTGCATTCAGCTAGAAAGGGGTATTGGAAGGTGCATTCTGCATCTGTCTACATTAATAAATAGCAGTTCAGTAAGAGACTCTCTCAGTGACGAGGTCACCCCCATGTTGTGCCTATATTAGAGACCCTTTCAAAGTGCACACGACAGGTTGTTCTGCTACGTCAAGCACAGGGCTCAACGAAGCCTGGCAGCTTCCCAATTTGTTTGAGGTGAATACGAATTCCGGAGGTGAGGGGGGCCCACCCGTTGCCGAGGAAGGAAACGTCCCTTTTGCTGTCATCTTCTGCGCACTTTCAGGGGCAAAACCTGAGTGAGGGATTTAGCCTGAGGCGGCTTCTCACCGAGTTAGTTAATTGGGAAGGATGTTTAAGGAAGAAAATTTACCGCCGTGGCTCTGTCTGAAGAGTGTGAATGTGCATCAGCCCTGCTCACAGACAGAGAGGCTGCAACTTTCAGCACACGCGTACCCCGGAGTTAGTTGAAATGAAGCAACATGATCCTACTTACTTAAAGAAAAAAAAAGTCCTTTTCTAACATCCTAACACTCTTTCAAGCTCTGCTCTGCCTCATTTATACTTTTTAAAATGAAAGATCAAGTGCCTGTCATTCGTGAAAAGACAGGCTTGGTAACTACTCTTGTAAGAGAGATTTGGGACCGTGCTGCTGCAGAGCTGCCTTGGCCACCACCGGCTACTGGCCTCACGTCCATCATGTCCCTCTCTTCCTGCAGAGCCACCAAGCCGCTCTAACCCGCTGCTTTGGCAAAAAAAGAAAGTGATAACGATGCAACTCAAACCTCCTCACCCTGAGTTTGGTCTTATCTGCCCGTAGCTCTGCAAGCCCACAGTTCATTTGCCTGTCAGACTCCAGCCCAGATATCTGCATGAGTAATCACTGCAGATCCAAAGCACCGCATGTGACTTAGATGCCACTTGCTCTCTTCCTTCTCCTTTCCCCTTCTTGCTCAAAATAACAATGACTCGACTGTAATTTTCACCTGTTTCCCAGAAGTGACATCCAAAAGCACTCTGCTGTCTCCTTATCACCTCCCCTTTCTGCTCAGAGCCTTTCTACACACTGAGAAGGAAATGCTGTCTGATGGACGTTCAGCAAATACGCCCTCACTTTCAGGAGGTTGCTTACAAAAAACTTTTCAGCAGAGGATGCTGAATATTATTGGGGAACGCACTAAAAGTCATTAAAATAAAGCTGCAAAGAAACTGCAGGAAGTATCACGAGTTCACAGCCCGTGCTGTGAACCGAAGCCCCCACACAGGCACATTTTCTAGTTCCACCAAGGGTCAGCTTCGGACAGACTTGGGCGAATCCAACCAGGCTTATTAGCCCGGCCTCCCAGCCAGGCTGCCGGCGCTTGTGGCCACGCTCAGAAGAGGGGCTCGGAGGCAAGAGTGGGCAAGGACGGAGAGGTAGGAAAGGAGTTGGAGGTGACAGCAGGAGCAGCGGGAAGGCATCTGGAGGCAGCACAAGCCGGGGAGCACGGAGGAGCCAGGGTTAGTGACAAGCCCGGGATCACGGGGAGGAAGAGGAGGCAGCGGCGGGCACCGCAGTTGCTTGGGCCGGCGGCCCAGACAAGGCGCCCCTCCCCGGCACCGGCACTCAGCCAATTGTGCAGTGCTGCGTGTGGGGAAAAAGAAACTTCTTCCTGACCCCTGCAGGCAATCAGTTTACGCCCTGAAGCATGAGATTTGATTAGCCTCATTATCTCAGCTTACATAACTGTAAACGTTATTAATGGTAATAAAATTATCTAGCCTGTTTTAATAATACAGCCACAGTATTTGTCTCGATGACCTCCTGTGGCTGTAAATCCCACAGGGGGACTGGCACACAGCAGAGTGGTGCTTTTTATTTATTCTAAATTTACCAGCCATTAATTTCACCAAGTCACCCCTTGTTCTCCCGTTATGGGACGGAGTGAGAAGGTGGCCGTGAGGTCTCCATGTACCCTCCCTAATGCTGAACGGCAGCAACCCCAGGTCTGCCTTGGCAGTAGGCACTGCTGGGCCTTAGAGCTTTGGGATTAATCCTCCCTCCCTAGCTGTTATTTTACACATTCCCACTCTGCCACAGGATTGGCCTGGACCCTTTAAAACCCACCATGCGGCTAAGGAGATTTAGGAGATTAAACCTGAACTCTCCAGTTGAATTTGGAAACCTAAGCTTGAATTTGGTTGCCAAGTATCCCAAAGCACCACGACTGCCTGAGGTAAGCACGACTGCCTGAGGTCTTGGAGAGGTCCTGCAACACCCCTCCATCAGAGATGTTCTGCTTTACTCTCCTGCTGAGGTGACCAAGGAATAGGACAGAGCTCCCTCCTGCCAGAGGATGGATGATAGTCCTCCCAGGTCTTGCCCAGCACATCCTCGGGGAATATTTGAGAAGCAAAGGCTAGAGATGGACCACGAGTTCTTTCTCAGGGGATTCATGCTCTCTCCCTACTGTGAGAGGTGATAGAAACTTCCTCCTTGTCTCATCTTATGCAGACAAGTAGCTGGGCAAATAAGATAAGGAAGGAGAGAACAACCTATTCCTGTTCTTGCCTGCAGCACACTGTACATATCAAGGCAATTTTTAAGAAATGCTGAGAATCTGCTCCTGTATGCACACTTTTAAACAACGAGGACTCTATTTTGGGCAAAAGTTAGGGATGATTTGGAGAATATAGGAGGAATAAAAAGTAACTACAGTAACACTGCTGTACTGTATTTTTGCATAGGAGGTGGGGGGCAAGAACAACTGACCCTTTCTGTCAAGGGTGATGTTACATAATTTACAGCCATCCTGATCCACATGAAATACTAGGGTAAAGAACTGAGCTGTTATGTAGGAAAGAGGACAAATATTCAAACACAAAGTCAGGGGCAGGGAAACAGCACGAGGCAGCGTGGTAGTCGGATGAAGGGATCTTAGTCTTTGCCTGTCACACCATGATTGCAAGAAGTTTTCATCCCTAGCATATGCATAGCAGGGTCCCATCCTGTTGTACCCTGTTCCCTCCCAAGGACCCCATGGTTCTCCAGGAATAAGCAGTACAAGATCCAGATCCCTCATAACGGAGACTCTTGAGACATCAACACAGCAATTGATCTACCCGTCTGTTGCTAAATTGGGGGTATGGGCGTAGGCTCCTGCCTGAGGGCACAGTTGCTAATACTGTCATCAAGCTGCATCCATTTCACCCGTTTAGCCAATAACTCTTTAACGTTAGACCTGAACGTAGTCTCTGTCCTCAGGGAAAGGCACAAGAGAACCCTGCATTTCAGACAAAAGCAGTTCCCCAGTAAAAGCGGCAAGAGCCAGAGTGTTTCCTTCCTACCAGCCAGCGTGAAGGGCAGGTCTGAGGCCACCTTCCAGAAAGGCAGCGACCACCTCAGCGCAGGGGCCACTCTTGGTTACCACCACGGCAGCACCAATCTGGGGAGATAAACTCTCCACACACTGAAGGCAGAGCTAAATTCCCAATCCACGGCATTGACCTACTAGCTAAGCACTGCAGTGCCATTTGCTGGATTCCCAACGCAAACATATGCTTTCAAACACAAATTGGGATTCTACTAGCAGATTAAAGCTGTTTCCCTTCCCTGGAAAACAGCCTGCAAGGAAGAGAGCTAAAGGCTCTCACTGTGCTCCATGGCTCAAGAGGATTTAATATTCAAGTCGCTTGTCTTCCATCCTCTCCCCCCCGCCTCCTGCTCCCCCCTCGTGCCGACCATCTCCACGTCTGGTGCCTTCCTCCTACCGATTCCCCTCAGGTCAGAAGAACTCTGTCATCAATCCCCCACTGAGACTTATTTCCAAAGATCAGCACTGACCCAGAAGTCACTTGGCACCGCACCATGAGAACAGCGTGTGCCGGCGCTGCTGAGGGGAGAATCTCACAGAGACCGGATTCAGGATGTCGGGCCGTCTGCTAAGCACTTGTCAGGCTCCCATATTTCAGAACGGAGTCTTTATGCAGCTGACCCGCTGACTGGAGGATGTATTTATAAAACAACACACAAGGGCCAGGCTGCTTGACCCTGCCATGGCGCTCTGCATTGCTGAGCAGAAGGGCCCCTACTGGATTCCTCATCCTCACAGTTTGCTCCCGAAGAATGGAGCAGAGCACCAAGAGACTGTAACAGAGCCCAGAGCTGAGGAAAGGGGAGAACAGGAAGAGAGAGAACCCTCAGAGGGTGGGTAGAGCATCCACTTGGATGCACACGAGGTATCTTTTGAATTCTGCATCCATGCAGAGGCAGAGGATGCCACAGAGTCTCGTGGGACGAAGGGCCTCTGTTTACAGGCTAGTGTCTTTTCAGCTCAAGAACCCTCCCCAGAAGCTGTAACATCTCACATCACATCTCCTGCTCTGGGACATCAGTGTCTCCTTGGTGAATCGTGTGTTCATCAAACACCTCCACTGAGCACTGCAAGTCCAGGAACGAGGAAGAGAGAAGATGCAGTCCAGCTCAAAGCAGCAAATCAACTCTGTATCAGTATGAAGGAGTGTTTGTAAATCTAAGAGGTAGTTTGAGCGCAATGAAGGAAAACAGGATATAGTCCTACACTATAGCTTAAATACAAAAGGGTCTTTCTCCTAAACCACACAGTGCAAATAAATGCCTTGGCACTAAGGAGCTACTGTTCCTCCCTAGAGATTTTCATCCCATTGGGATTTTACCTGCAGCCTGCAGCAAGTCTTTCCTCATAGCTCCACCCTACTCATCATCTCTCAAGACAACTAACATCTTTGCAAAGCAGGAAGATTCTCCTCTCCATGAATATCAAGTACAATTTGCAAGGATCCCTCACACAACCTCCATGGTAA
>JAWLRI010000948.1:1498873-1511034 GCA_034781795.1 Crypturellus tataupa | reverse complement strand
TTAACGGATGCAAGTTGAAACACAGGAAGTTCCATCTCCATGTGAGGAAGAACTTCTTTCCTGTGAGGGTGCCAGAGTCCTGGCACAGGTTGCCCAGAGAGGCTGTGGAGTCTCCTTCTCTGGAGATCTTCTAAACCCACCTGGACGTCACCCTGTGCCCTGTGCTCTAGGTGTCCCTGTTGGAGCAGGGGGGTTGGACTAGATGATCTCTAGAGGTCCCTTCCAACCTTAACCATTCTGGGATTCTATGATGGCCCATGCCTTGCACATGGGTTTCCCTATAGAAACAATTCCTGTGGATTCACCCTGAGAAGGACTAGTCAGTTCACATTTATATTAGGGCTGTCAACAGCTAACTGATTTTTCTGAGCATAAGTTTCACAAAGTCCAATTTCTTTAAAATTGACCAAGCTGATTACCAGGTCTTTCTCAGAGTGGGGTTTCTCAAAGCCCTGCCCTGCTAGGAGGATCAAGAAGGCCTAACAGGATGGCATTGAATAAAAATATATTTACACAGTTGTTTGGAAATTCTAAAGAGAATGTTTTTTTTCTCTGAAAGCTGGCAATTTTTCCACTGGCTCTATATCTAAACCTTTCTAACACAGATTTTTTTCTCCATTGTTTTCTTTCAATTTTTTTCCAACACCTCTCTTTTGTGCTAAAATAAATTTAGTGAAAGAAAAAAAACTTCACAAACCTTCTAAATTTAACCTTAAAAACAAACTTGAAAGAAAATAATATCCATTACTCCCAAGATGTCCCTCTTACTATTTTGGGGAGCAGGATGTGCGGAAGGAAAATCCTGGCTGTTATTCTCAGTCCTAAAATAACTCTTTAGTTTGTTGTTGTTGTTTTTGTTGTTTTTGGGGTGGGCGAGGAAGATGGTTTTGTTCGTTTTTTAAGGATCTAATATAGGTTAAGTATGGTACAAAAAACAATCAATACCTGAAGGAAAATGTCTCGCTCTTATCTTTTGATAACAGCCACTTTTGGTCTCTTCTGCCTTGAGTCAAATGGAGTCCAGTGACCCTGAGGTGAAAGGATCATTTCCAGTCAATTTGATCAATAGCCCAAATCTGTTTTGCAAAATTGTCAGGGAGATTTACCAGCCAGGGCTGAGAAGAGGGGCAGGATCACCTCCCTAGACCTACTGGAGACGCTCCTCTTAATGCACCCCAGGATGCCATTGGCCTTCTTGGTCACAAGGACACACTGCTGCCTCATGGTCAACTTGTCGTCCACCGTGATGCCCAGAACCTTCTCTGCAGAGCTGCTCTCAGAAGGTCAGTTCCCAGCCTGTACTGGTGTCTGGGGTTATTCCTCTCTAAGTGCAGGACCTTGCACTTGGCCTTGTTGAATTTCATGAGATTTCTCACCGCCCAATTGTCCAGTCTGTCCAAGGCGGCTTTGAGGCAGCAGTCTCTCTCAGCATCAGCTTCATTAGATAACTCAGAGTTCCTGTTGGAGAGGCAAAGTTTGCAATGGATCAAACAGAACAAGTGCATTTCTAGGATGGGAGATGCACCTCTTATGAACTGACGAGTAGAAAGGCGCGAACTTGTCATGTGGGAGAACAGGGCCAGGGTGCAGCCGGTGCATCTTTAATAGTCTTCCCTCATTTGCAAGGGCTAAGAACATGAAAAATGCCCATTACTGTCTCCTGCTTTGCTCCACACTAATGGATGCCTCCGAACTTGCAGAAGTCATTCCCATTAAATTCCTGCATTATCAGGCCATTACTTGACAGGGCAAAGATTAATCACAAACTTTCTGGGGATCATTTATTCCATATGTCTCCTCATTACGCTGCTTTGGTTGTGTTGTCAGTTTTTCAAGTGCCAAGGAGTTTGGACTGATCCAGTTTTCTGTCCATCTGTCACACACTTGTCAATCTGGTTTGATCTGAATGTGCTGTTTGCTTTAGGGAAGTCCGAGGGAGATGGGAGGTGGGTGGGATGCTGAATGGTGTAGGAGGCAGAAAAATTGTGTTGGAAATAAAATAAACAGAAAAAAAAGGATTATCAAGCTGTATTATACAGAGAACAGAGGTTTCAGAAAAGCTATAGGGGTAAGGCTGAAAATTTAACATCATAAATTTAACATCTCCCCTGATGCTGCAGGCTGTCATATTGTTAGTGTGAGGAACTATGAATGGGGTACCTCAAAACACCCGCAGATTTATGGTTATGGTTCATTGTATTGTGCTACTTGGTACAGGCCAGAGTGTGAAATGGACTGAATGGGAGAACAGATCTTTTAAGAAAATAAACTCAGTGGTCAAAGTCATTATTCAACATCTTCAGAGCTCAGCACCAGAAGTGCTCAGGAAATGTACCAGAGAAGTGAATTGTACAAACACTTTAGAGCAGTTAATTACCCATCCTGATTTCCTTTTAATCAGCATGCATTAAAGCACTGAGTTTGCTCCACATTATTTTGGTTTTGAAGAAGCCAATCCTTCCTTCTAAGTTGTTCTACTTCACCACTAGCATATTTGTCCCATGACTAGAAGGGGACTTCAGATGCTACTAGAGAAGGTAGCTTCTCACCTTGCTACCTAACAGGTAGTCAATCATCACAGAAGATTCTGCTGTTCAGCCCAGTTCAGGGAAAAAAAACAAAACCAAAACCA
Source organism: Crypturellus tataupa (assembly GCA_034781795.1). Lineage (NCBI taxonomy): Eukaryota > Metazoa > Chordata > Aves > Tinamiformes > Tinamidae > Crypturellus > Crypturellus tataupa. Next base: position 1,508,402 of record JAWLRI010000948.1, on the reverse strand, counting down.
ACAACAACGAAAACACACCAAGTGTTTTCCCATACAGTTCTTAATTGATTTGAAAATAGTCCTGGCTCTGAATTACAAACAAGGTGAATAGTTCCATCTAGGTTTGTGAGTGTTTTAATTGGATACAGCAGCCCAGATCCCTCCACATAACTTCAGGTATTTAACTAAGATGCTAAGACATGGAGTCCAGCTAAGCTATCACTATACTTAGTGAAGGGGAAAAAAATTCAAATATCAAGAAGTGGTTGCATTCACTCTAGAAATGCCACCCTCCCACCTTCAGTTGTCAAACTGAAGCACCTAATTTAAGTTTTTCAGGTAAGTGTCTAAGGCTAGGAAGGAATTCATAGCTCCAATTGGCAGTCCACCTTTAGCTCAAAGGACTCCGACTTCCAGAAGACAGGAAATCCTGGAGTCCAGTAGCTGCGGCATCAGTTGTAATAATTGGGATTCTCTTGGATCTCCAAGTCATTCACTTCTCTTTCACATCAAATTTGCTAGTAAGCACCCGGCAATAATCATCTTGCTCCTCCTCCCTCAGGATAATTAAGCAGACTTTGCAAACAGCTTGACTCCAGTGCAAATTATTTTTAGTCCTTCCTTGAAGCCTTTGTGCTAGAAAACTGGAGGCAATTCCCTTAACAAGGGCTGCAGCTATTGATTGGGGATCTTCAGTTTGTCAAAATAGTGAGGCCTCAACTTTGCCAAAATGTTGAACTACAGACAACTCAAAAGAAAGACCATGAAAAATTACCACTGACAAAAGCCATGCCCAAAACGTTCCACAGCAAGTCTGCAAGAATGACAAGGTTTGAAATCAGGGGCACATGGCAGATGCTCCGATTTCAAAGCCAGATGAGCCAGAACATGGAAACTCCTCTCCCTTTCCACAGCCATGGTGTGGTGCCTTCCAGAACTGGGGAGGGGGACAACTGTTTAAGATTTCCTCTTTCCTTATCCTCATGAGAGAGTGCAGAAGAAACTTTGTTTTAAAACACACCCAACAGTAAACGTTTTGTTTATCAAGATCACTCTAATTTATGCTTATGAAGCTCACTGCTGCAAAATTAGCCCTTAATCACCTTTACCCCTTTATTCACTGCTTATGTCCATCTTTGGAACTGAAGGTTAAAAATCAGACTAAGCAGAACAACGTTCTCAGACAAGTTTGAAAAAACCGAGCTGCCAGCTTCCTTCTACTGCTGCACAGTGCCAGCTCCACTCTCATCAATCACATTAGAGGTTTCTCACCCTCAGTCCATTCAATCAAGAGAAAACAACAGAGGCAGATGGAAGAGGACAGTTGATCCAGCATCCACAGGGCAAGATTGGAAAAATCCTTCCAGCAAAGCCTCAGTGGAGACAGAGAAAGAAAGAAAAAATAAAAAGGAGATCTTTCTTCATTCTCACTAATAACCCCCCACCACTACCTTTCATCACCTTTGCATGAAGCATCAGAGAAGGGTCTTTCCACTTGGGCTTTCTTGCATTACAAAACTTCTGTGTAAACAGAGAAAAATGCAGGGGATCTTGGAATATTTACAGTGATGCATAACTTGCTCGAGCCCAGAGGTATGTTGAGGTGGCTTATCTGCAAAAAATTTCACTCAGTTTCCAAGAAAAAGCTCTCAAGTCAACTTTAGTCCAAACAGATCACATCACTTAGCACTTTTTTTTTTTTTCCACCAGGAATGCACTGGGTAAACATGAGAAGACAACTGGATAATTGTAATGCTAATGTATGACATCCTGGAAAAGGACAAGATGAAGAAAAATTAGTGTCATCCATGTCAAACCTGCTGTGAGAATCCCAGTCTCCAGGACTGATGATCCCATACCATTCACCAACCAGCACATACTCAAGTAGGGTACTCAGGAAAGTGATAGGTGGGACAATATCAAACTCCTCCTTAGAAATCCCTGCAGCAATCATGTAGGTGTCAAATGCAGGTGACACCAACTGCCTCCTGTTGTTATGAGAAATCCCAGAAGAGAATGCACCCAAGGACATGTTTTCGCTGTTGTTGCCGGAAGGTACAGACAAAACAGCAGATGTTCCTGGGACATCATGAGAGGATATGGACAAAAACAGTAAAGACCAGTTGAAGACGAAGATAAGAACCACCATATCTTCAAAGAACTGCCTGGAACTGGGCAGTAGGACCAAAACGGGGCCTCTGAGTCAGAATGGGGCCGTATATGGAAGTGAGTTCCAGGTTGTCATTGAGTGGACACAGCGAGATAACCACCAGGGGGTCTCAAAAGGCCACCAGAGACCACCAAAGGGGCAGAGGGCACACGCGCACGAGGGTGGGATATATTGTAATTAGTCTGGGAAATAGAATGAATATGTATGATTAGTCCTAGAGCTTAATGCATATGTAGATAATAGAGAAATAAAAGTTTTAGCAAGTGCACCTTAGGGTGTGCATGATAGGTGGAGCTATCCCCCATGCACCCAGCGCTGCAATAAAGCGAATGCCTACTTCTTAATACCACATTGGTGTTAAGAGGTTTTTTTTCTCCTGGTTTTCAGTGACACTGTCACACCCTCCTTCTCTGCCTCCAGGCTAGCACCATAAAAGACAGCGGAAGGGACACTCTCAACATACTATTGCATCAGGACTCCTTGTCACTATTTTTTTTTCCAACTTTCCCATTTACTCTTCCAACTATGGGTCCCCTCCATCCCTTCTAGCTCTGAGATTATTTTTTCCCCAAAATAAAAGAAACTTCTGATCTCCCCTTAACACCCACTTCTCCCTTCCATCCAGGACTGACATATTGTGCCTCTCAGATTTCTTTTTAAGCATACACTTAATTTCCAAGCCAGTTGCTAGCTTTGTTTCTAAAGCAGAATCTCTTCTCCGTTTATGCTTCCAAGTTTTTTTTAAGAATTATTATTTCAGCACAAATATCAAAACTTTGCACTTTAAAATAATGTGATAGAGGAAGCTACACACTGCTGAATGGGGGAAAAGACTATGAGAGACTAACACTGATGAGGGATTCAGAAAAGGGCATGACTTTTTGATTCTTTTATCCCAGTTTTAACAAAAAGATGTAATGGACAAGCCCTGGAACACCATACAGTCGGAACAGAAAATGGGACTGCTGTGCACATAGGAACATTTAGGGGCAAAAAGAGTGCAGTTATCTACTCTTTCACTCAAAGCAGCCTCAGGGTATGTTTATATTGTGTTGGTAGTAATGACATCCAGTAAAACCTAGATTTCTGAGGCCCTGGCTATCCACACAACAAATGCCCTAATATGTGGCAAGACCTAACTTGATTAGGAGATCAGCTAGAATGATGGAATAAGGTGATGCAAACTCAAGCTATCTGGAGAGACGTGCTCCATAAACCTCCTGGTTGCAATGATTCAGGAGCTAAGAGACAGCATCTTAAACCATCTCACAGTTGTACCTCATCAGACTGTTTCAGTGACAAACCAGCTTCACTGACAACAGAGGTCAACTGATTGTGTAGGTGCCAAAGACAGCATGAAGCAAACCAGAAGAGCTGGGAGACACAGTGTCTTCAGAGAGACATTTGTGAGAGACAAGTGCCTCACACAGAAGCAAGAGAGTGATGATCAACTGTGCGTGTTTCGGTGGCAATGTTTCCTGACTCCTGTTTGGCAACTACCTGAACATGTAACCTCTAATTTTGGAAACAAAATGCCTTACATTTAGGAGGAAAAAAAGAAAAAAAAAAAAAAAAAGATTAACATGCTATTATTTAATGGTTGCTGATTCCATGGTTTAATTCATTATTGAAGTTTCACTTTGCTCTGAAACAATTAAAAGTGCTCATGTGATCAGTTACCAAGTCTCAGTTGGGAGGTAACAATTCATGGCTCAGAAGCTGGAGGTGAAGACTTCTCAAAGTGCCTTTCAATTGTGACTCCCCTCAGTTCTCATAAAGGTAGTGATACAAATAAATATATTTAGGAGCAAAGATGTTCAGAAAGTGTGACGGAACTCAGCCAGAAGCACAGGACAACAGCATGTGCTCATATACCAAAAGATATACACCATAATAGCATGAAATGAATGTTTAAGTTCTCACTGAAGAAAAGGACTGACCTCTGAGGTGCACCTCAGAGCTCTGACTTAAGTCTCCTTCTCCATTTGATGAAGTACAATGTGAAGCCAACACTTCTGTAAACCATCCATGACTAGAAAGCTGTATGAGGTGCTGAAGAGAGATGCTCCAGGAAGACCAAAACCAGTGAGAAGGGGTGAGTGACTAACAAGCTCCCTAATATGAAAACACGATGCCTGCATCCTGTTACACCTCAACAGAGTGTTAAATATGCTTCAAGACCACACCAACAACCTTGCCCAGCCGTTCCTGTGCACTGCACTCCCGCTGGGAGCATTAGAATAAGCTACAGCAGGGTGGAGGCAAGCAAAAGGGGGAGCAGGTTTCCAGGCTCCAGTGCTGCGCTGTTTATCCTGCTTAGCCATAAAGCAATGTAAATCAAGCATGTCATCCTACCTAATTGCATGTTCATATAGGACTTAATTGGTAATATTCCTGCAACCCAGCTCCTCAACCTTCATGTTGCATTGAGTTCCTCTCAGAGACTAATGAGCTTTATACAACAACAAACATTTAGGTCTGTTGTTCTAATTCATTAACATAATGGGCAATACAATGAGCAGTTATGATAATAAACACTAATAAGAGGTACTAGCAACACTTATTCCCGGCAAGACTGGGGCTGCACTGAGTGTTTGCACAGTGGCAACAGGGGGGACAGTCTGGCCACGTCCTCTGCTGGGAGACAGACAGAGCCTCTCCAGGGATGCTGTGCCCTGCCATGCAGGGCTTCCCAAAATGCTGGACAGTTCTAAAAGCACAGGCCTGAATTGCGACAGCTCCTTGGAGATACGCAACCATTCTGTGACTGTCAGATGTATGGCAAGTAGTGCAAAATTCTTCTGTCCTTCCCTTCTGTACCTGCCAACTGAAGGTGACAAAACCCCATTAATTTTCATCACAGATGATGAAGCAACACCAGGACATCCTAAGTGTACAATGGGCTTTTCTCCAGCTAAAGTATTTATGAAAAAATACAGAAGATTAAAAAGAAAGAAAAGGCTCTGCTGTTACCTCCCCTCTGAGCTACATTCCTAGCAAGAGGCTCTCTGGCTGTTCTACGGAAAAATATAACTGCACTTCTGATATTTTGTAGATGGAATTTCATAGCCAAACATATGAGTAGAACTGCCACTACTCATGAGTCACATGCACTGGAGATAAATATCCGAGCCTGACAACACAGTGGTCATATCATGTCTTTGCAGGTAGTAACTCCTGTCATGGATAAAGACACTGCCTGTAAGAATGGGCAACTTGCTGAGATGGGCTGGATACCTTTCAGAACACAGGTGCTCACATTGCTTTGATACCTTTAAGCAATGTTTTAAACTAGTTCTGGTTTTGGACTATCAGCATTTGCAAAATTTGTTACTTTCTCCTACATTTTGGAGTATATGATCTAATCAGATGAGACGGACACACTGCAGGCAGCACAGACCTATAGCATCCTATTTTTTTCGGTGTCACGTAAAAATAACCACCTTGACTTAACAGAGGCACAAGCCAGGGAAGCAGGGCATCATTTATCTTTTAACTTGATTGCTAAAACCCTTATTCCATTTACAGGACAATTTCTTTTTTTTTTTTTTTTTCCCTGCTGCTTCTCTTTGTTTCTCTGTGAATGGAGCCCCTTTATTTACTCAGGCTCTCAGTGATGGGCACTGCATGAGCAAAGAAATCCATGGCTTCAAAAATGCATGATTTTCAAATTTTATTTCCCGACTTTATTACAATGGAAATATATTTTTTCTAACTGAAGTTTACATTGTCATGATGACACTAATTCAGTTATTCCTCACATTTCACCTATCATAATTTAATCTTCTTGTCAAAGAAAAGTCACTTGTTTCCTCAGCATGGGCAGAGCTGACTAGAGAAGGAGGACATGAATCTGCCATTCTAACAGTATCTTCTTACAGTTAAGAATAAGGACAGTTTAAAATAAAATACAACATAATAAAACCATGTGGATCAAATATTCAGTATTCCAAAGGCTCTATGAGAAAGCATCATGCTAAAAGTCACCTGACAGTTTAACTTCATATCCTGAAAAGTTGGATGGTTCTTTGGCACAATTTAGATTAAAAAAAAAATCTGTGCAGGAGGCCAGATATTTATCTCCAATGCATGCGACTCCTGAGTAGTGGCAGTTCCACTCATATCTTTGGCTATGAAATTCCCTCGCTGGGTAACAAAATATCACAAGTTATATTTTTCCATAGACCAGCCAATGAACCTCTTGCTAGGAGCTTCCCTCAAGTGGGAATAAGCTGCTAAAGTTTTTTTCTTTTTTCTTTTCTTTCCCCTCTTAGAAGATCAAGTAGCACATTCAGAGGAGATGGGGAAGATTATCTCATTAGCTCAACCTTACCTTATCCAGACTTTAAGCCTTGCTTCCAAGTTAGTCACGTAAGCCAACACTATGACCTACAGAGCGATACACATCTCACCCTATCCTAAAAGTAGTGGTAGCCTAGAAATGTTGGCAACTCTAAATTTCTAACTTTAAGATGCCTAAAGAGAAGTTACTCTTACTGACTTGTAGGAAGCAAGATAGGAGATACTTTTTTTTTTTTTTTTTTGTAATTTGCACAACACTAAGCACAGTATTTGCATTAAAAAAAACACACAAATCAAAAACAAAAAAAAAACCAACAGTGACTGCTATCAAAGCATGTCAGTACAGGCTTGGAAATTCATCACTTGGAAACTCTTGTACCCTTTACATTCACAAAATCTGTTCATCTTCCTCGCCTAGACTGTGATACCCAGCAGCCCAAGAACAGCAAGAGCGCCTCCTCTGGAGGGGCTGTTTTTCCAACTCTGCCACTATTTTTTTGCCGAATTGCTGCAAAAGCAGGCCCATGGTTCAAGGATAGAGCTTATTTTGATTAATGAGTGATAAGGATAGGGAAAGATATAGTCATTTGGAACCTGGGAATTCTGAGGGGTACCTCTTCCTCAGGATTGATATTGTTAGTGCCACAAATTTCTGCCCTCCAATCCTCTCTTCACCAAATACACACATCATTTTTCTTTTTAGGTCTTCTTCCTTCTCATCCCAGAAGTCATTACAAACCTAACTCCTCTCCATAAGCAAACTCCTAAAGGAATTTGTTCCTGTGGAAGGTGGAATAGGGAGAGAACTGGATTGTTTTACAGAACAAAAAATATTTTCTGATTTTTCTATCACAGCCCTCCCTCCCTCTTCTACTTGTGAAATGGACAAAATACACAAAGAAAATATTATTCTCCAAAAAGAAAAAAGGTGAGGACAGGACTTATGGACGACTTTGAACCCCATCCTTGACAATCTCACTTTCCATTTATCTACAGCTTGACTGTGAGAGATGCATTGGCGGCAGCTCACTTAATGATTTTAGAACTAGTACTGCTGCTGCCCTGAGCCAATTTGCCATTAAACAGTAGAGACTTGGAGCCTTTCCATCCGTATAGTATAATACCTAGAGGAAGAAGAGATCACAATTGGTTTCTGTGTGATGAAAAGTTGATTTGCACTAGCAAAGATTAGAAATCTTAACAGATCTGCAGTCTTCTGATGTGTACATTAGTGGCATTTGGCAATATTCAAATGCAATTCATGACACAGAAAAGGAAAAGTAAGCCTAGATAAAAGCAGTTAACTCCCATAAAGACAGTGTTGCTTATTTACAAAAGGTGAACCTCCGAATTACTCCCCAGGACAGGTAGTAGTTAGAAACAAATGTTTCCAGACAGTTGTATAATAGACACATAAAAATAGCTTAAACCTTCAGATGGGATTTATCAGCTATAATTACAAATGAACTGGGTTAAGATTTATGGTTGAGCTGTTATTAAGGCCTGCTGCTCCTCCCTTACTGTCTCAAAAAGCAGAATGAAACAAAAAACAGAACCAGTTATGTTTCCAGAAAGTAAATGCATTAATTCAGAAATTCTGAAAAACTACAGATCCTTAAGTCCAGCAGTGGCAAAAGTTTTATGTGCCTCATGCCAAATTTACTTAATAAAACTTAATAAAATTTACTTAGTGCAGACCAGTTGGTAACAGCCCAGATCTCCATCAGTGCCAGACCCAGCACCAATGCCAACAGTTCTCCATCACTGCTTTGATCTGACCTTCTACATAGCACAGGCCACAGAATTTCCCCATTACCTCTTTATTAAGCAGAATGGCTTTTTAAATTGAAATTTATCTTATCAAAGAGTCCTCCACTTTTTCTTTTTTTAACAAGCTAATACATAGAAAATATTTCCTCTTCAACAGCCAGTCATCCTCACTATTGAGGGGGGGAGGGACTCAAAAAAAAATTTCCATTTGTCTGATTTCTAATTTTAATTTCTGCCCTTTGCCTCTTGCTATGTTTTCCCCCAAGTTTCAAGTGTTTTATTACCTGGTTTTTCCTTCTTTCTGAAGGTTGACTATGTGGCCACAAGCTGGCAATTCACTACAATATGTTTCAAATCATGGCCGAGTTGTGCAGGAACCTTCAGCTCAGACTTTCCACGTGATGACTACTCTGCAAAGCAGCCAGCTCACCATGCTGTCAATGTCTCAACAGGGTGGCAGCAATTTGTTCAGTGGCAAAACAACGCTTGTAATCACGTAACTGTACTCAATCCCTTCCCTCTGTCTCCGTTTCCCCTCCCACTCCTCAGCTGTTGGGGCATTTGGACATGTTGTTCTCCACTTTCCTCTTAAAATGGACCTCCCTACCACTATCTTCTCGTCCTCCTCCTCCTCCTCGTGGACTCTCCAACTCCTCGCTGCTCCCCAAACCTGCTGTCCTTGCAACACTAACTCCTCAGATCACACTAGTGGGCTGCTAATCCTGCTTCCTTGAGGAAGTTGTGTCATCAAGGATAGCAAAGCTTATGACCTTGGATTCTGAATTTTTAATGTCAGGAAGCTACATTTTAACATCAGGAACCAACAATTCAGACTGCAAGGTCTGTGAGATAGGTTCTTTACTCTGTAAAGTAACACACTAACAACATCCTCCTACTGAAGGGTTCTTATGACTTGGAGTCCGGTAACAATTACAGTAAATGATTTAAGTGAGGACCTATGGAAGTAATTAAGTAGCTGTCCCTCCCCCTCACCTATCTATCTGAGACCTTTCTCCATATTATCTCTGTAACCTCTGATTATCAAAATTGCCAGGATCATTTCTGACTCTGTGAACCTGGATTAATCCAGTCTGTCTCTTCCTCAGTTTCTCATAGGATGAACAATTCTAACAGCTCCTACTCCCAAGACTATGAAAACCAAAGTCAGCATGTTTCTATCATAGGTTTGAATCCTTGATTTAAAACGTTCAGTATAAGAGCAGATGGTGCATTACTACAGAAACAGAATACTATACCTCATATAAAAGATGCTCCAATCCCTTCATCCACTTGTAGTCCTTTGCTGCA
>JAWLRI010000948.1:1468291-1480913 GCA_034781795.1 Crypturellus tataupa | reverse complement strand
TCGGAGCCCCCGCACCGTGGGCGAGAGCACATCGCGCTGCTGCCCGCACCCAGCGCAACTGCTGCCAGGGTGCGCAAGGGCTGCGCCGCGCGCCCGCCCACGTCACAAAGCGGCCATGGGGGGCGGTGGCGCGCGCAGGGCAGTCACGCGCCTGCGCAGGACCAGCCGCGGCACCGCCGCCGCCTCCTTTGTGGCGCCGCGAGTGGTGCCTGCTGGCTCCACGTGTCTGCCTTATGCTAAGGGGGAAATTCACCCCAGCAAAAAAAAAAGATGAAGGGTTTATAGCTAGATGGAGGTCTCGGTGCTGCTCCTCACTGGTTTCTGCTGGAAGGCTTGTCCTGCTTTGAGAATAATCACATAGCTACAATTTTTACCTTGCCTTTGCAGTAGTAATCACCATAATAAACCCATGTTCTGTCCACAGCATCATCCTTTCCCCCACGCATAACTCTTTTTTTGCAAAGATGGGGCTGCCTCTCTGACACTGTTCCTACCAGATCTGAGGAGCTCCTGTTGCAGCTCAGAGCTGTGCTTGGGATTAATGGAAGATGGAAGTTTTGGAAATACTACCACAGTCTGAAGACATATATATGTTATAATACCTTCAAACGTAAACTGTACTCACAGCTATGTTAGTAATAAATAATAGCCAGACAGGGTAGAAGTACTAACTTTGACCCAAATAGGTCACAAGTCCCTGCAAGGGTTTCCTGATGGTCCCAAGGATGGGGGATGATGCTGAATTCACACCAGGGCCTTCACAAGAACAGTGCTACCCCATCTCCCTTCCTGGTTCAGATTCGAGTAGTTGAGATGTTTTCTTGGAGCTTGGAGGGGGATCCCTTCTACCTAGTCTCTCCTACCAAAACATATTTAAACTTTTTGTTTTGCTCAAGTTGAGTGTTGTTTCTGGTTCAAGAAACAGATGTTGGAAGGCAAAAGGGGCTGATATATCACTGACCAATGAAAATTAAATAAATTGAATTTAGCAAGTCATAAAGTTAATGTGGCTAATTGGAACATTAGGATAGAAGAAAGAAAGGGAAAAAATCCTTGTATTATCCTTTCTATTTATTCCCCCTTTCTTTTTAAGGATAATCTATCATTAGTCATCATGAAAGCTCTCAGTGACCATTGAAACAGAGGAGGGACCTTTGACATAGTTTGATCAATCCTAATTGAATAGACCAGAGGGACAGTAGTCAAAAGGAGGGCACCTGTTCTTTGCATTTGACAGCCTCATCCTTTTTAGTTTGTCAGCTGTCAGGAAACATTGAGGCATTCTCAGGGTGGAGAATTCTTTAGGTTGCCATGCAATTTTTTGGTACATCAAGGAGATGATTGTTTTAAGTGTTGAGAGGGGTCTGGTCTGCTCAAAAGATCTAAGTTTTTTTCCTGTAGGGAAGCACTTGCTCTAACCAACCAAGTAAATGGGAATTTGGTTGGGTGAGGCCTTGCAATTTTCCCTTGAATTAACAAAAGGTTCAGTTCCATTCCCTGTCCCATATATCCCAATCCAAGTTGACCATTACCCTTTTGCCATTTAGCCTCCTCTTTGCACAGGAATAGTTGATTACCTAAGCTGTGCGATAGTGAGTCTCCAACTCAGTATTTCCCATGACATTTCTCTTGATTAGACATATTCTGTCTACTTCTTTGAAAAGTTACTACTCCTGAAAAGTTACTAGTTTAGGAGAAAAGCTAAACTCCAAGAAAAGCACACATGTATGGGAGCAGACACTGATTGAATTTGCACTCTTTAAATGAGTGACATCCTTTTGACTTCTAAGAGGTGGTCCTACATAAGCCCTAGTGTAACTGCGCCAACTACACCTGAGTAAACATCTGTAAGGAGGTTGTCCTTTCTTTGCCTTTGTCCTTCCATCCATTCCCCCATCCCATTAGCACTTTTTCAGCTTTGCTGAGTATGACCCTAATGCAACCAAGCAAGTGGTCTTCCATGAGATTGTTCAAGCAGCGAACAGGGAAGCAGAGTGGGCAGACCTAAGGCTGGTTAAAAAGAAAACAAAACCAGCCCAAGAAAATGGAAACATTTTAGGCTACAGAACATCAGCTAAGACCTTTACTTCACACTCGCAATGCATCCAGCACTTTCATACCCAGCTCTGAGACACCTTTACCAGTTCTGACTTCCTAACCCCACCTCTCATCTTCCATCACATAATTTTTTTTTTGTCATCAGCTTTGTCTATCCTGCCTATGCTCTGCTCAAGTTAAAAAAACGTTCAAACTGTCACTTCCCAATCACTTCCCTTCCTTACTGCACTGTTGATAAACCACACTTTTTTAAACAAGTACTGTCTCCCATCACATATTTGGTTAAGAAAATGCATGGAAAGGTCACAACTCTAGGCATCAACTCTATCAAGAAGACACCTTCTTTATGGATTAAAGAGGAAGTGAAAATCATCACATTGCCTGTTCCTCTGGACAGGGCTTGGAATCCTGCACAACATTAAAATAATTAAGCCAAAAGAACAACCACTTCAGTAAAACTGGAAGAAAAGAGCTCTGAAAAGAAGAATGAATAACTGAAGAAAGGTCAAAAGGGTCATTTACACTGTCATGACTCCAAAGTTACATCTTAAACAGAGCCTGGATTGACCACAAAGAAAGTAGTCAGACATTCACAGGGAAGGTCTGTAGAAGGGTGCTAATATGGAAAGTTCCTGTCGTTATCTAGAAAAGAAGCCTCAGCACTGAAAAGCCTGGTGAATTCAACTGCACTAGAGGTACCATCTGAACACTGAGAGGTTGTACCAAATTCTTAGTATAGAGAATTCTTAGGAATCTGCTTTCTCATCATTCAGTCTACACAGAGAAATACGAATTTCATCACATTGCATAGGTTATTCATGTGACAGCCGAGTTGGGCTATGTGTCCAAGAGCAGCAAAAAGCCATATCCTTATATTCATATTTCTACTGACAAATGTCTCCCACTATAGTAGCTTCACAGGATTTTAATTTCTGCTTGGAGCAAAACAGGTACTGATGTTTTTCTCCAACTCCCTTTTAGTCACAGGAAAGGTAGAGGCCGGGGAAAGTTTTGTAAACTATTTTCAAACATGTCTCAGCTGTAAGTTAGAGAACTTGGGCCTCTGCTGAATTTAGTCCTCCAATAAACAAACAAAAATGATGTCAAGCTCAGGTTTCTTTGCCTTGGTGTTTCCAACAGAAACTTTTGATTCTTTAGCTATCGACATTTCACAGAGATGTGTTGAAAACCAATTTAAGACTCAGCTTAACTGAATACTGCACAGCATTCAGCCAGCTGTGGAGATTCATGCCAGTGGTTCTGCCACAGGAGAGATGATGAATGGCTGGTGGCATTTGGGAAGATTTTGCAATTAAAAATTTCTTGCTTTGACCTTGAATGTCAAGGAATAGCTCCTCACACTGTTGCCTGTTTGGGGCATGTCTGATATCTGTACCTCTTCATTTTATCATAATGCAGAGATTAGGAAAGGAGAAGGGAAGGAAACTGTAAGGTGGTAACTGGCATTATAGCAAACTACAAGCATAAGGATCTAGGGCTGCCTGCAAGGTTCCCTTCCAGCTGAAAGGGGAAACTCAGAGGTGCAAGAGAATCACATCTGTAAGATCTTAGAATATCTTGCCCTTTGGCTTCAAGGCCAAGATAACTAATCTAACTCAGGATGGAGGTGTTTTCCGGAGTGAGGAGAAGGAAGTCATCTGTGACTGTTACCATAGATGGTCATTAGTACAAGGAAAAAGCAGTTCCCAAAGGTAGAGGCTGCTCCTTGGGGACTGCCTACAGTTCAGGCTGCTGCAGGAACCAGGACATGCAGCTCTGGCCTACAGTGCACAGAAATCTGACTAGGTAATCATCTCAACTGTCTCTACTGATCCCCATGAATCAAGGGTATGTTAGGATCTTTACACATTAACCTGTTTTTTTTCTAGTCCATGAAATGGTATGAGATTCCCTCACACACTCACTTCTCAAGTCTTTGAGCACTAACATGCTTCAAAGGTTCATGTATAACCTTCTCAGGGTGCTTGGAAGACTTCTTTGTCCCTCAGAATGGAAAAAAAATCCTAGTCTAGATTCTCAAAAAGCATTATAAGGAGACAAACAACAGGAATAAAGTTGTGTCCTTCATACATATGGAAATATTGCTGCAGGGGGTTGAGGACAGAACAGAGAAATTTAGAAACTGGAATGATCTGGCTGGAAAAGACACATAATAAGTCCTGGGCAGGCAGAGGGGACAAGGTAAAAAAGAGAGACCCAAAACAATTGCCTCAGAAAGGACACGGGTTACAGGAAAACCAAAAGAAAGAACAACACATCTTTTTGAAAAACATTCTGAAATAAAGTAGTTTCTATTTTAGCATTTATCTCCTTGGATCTCCAATATCCCAGTATTGATTTAGTTAAGTCCAAAGGCATGTACACCACTTACAAGGCAGAGTATACTTTCCAAGGTACACATCAAGGCAGTTGTATTAAAAAGATGAATCAGAAAGAGCAAATCTGAAAAAAAAAAGCTTATATGTGTGCAGCAAAGAGAAGTTGACCCTTTTGTCCAGTTTAGATTTCATTGCCACGAATCTGTGATTCATTGCCACAAATCTATGATATTCCAGAAACACTAAGAACTTGGCTGAAACACTTCCTTAGCAAAAAGCAAATTAGTATTCAAAGTTTTATGAAACTGGTAAAGAATTACTGAAGATTTTTATTGTGAGGAGATCCATTGATAATATTAAAGTTGTCATGCCTTTAAACTTCAACTGAGGAGCAGTAAAATTTGGTGTAATTGAGAAACAGTTGCTTAGCTCATTACCAAATCAGATGTGCTTTTTTTGTGTGGAAATTAATGTGAAGAGGAGGGGAAAAAAAAGGACAAGAGAATCACTATATGGTTCATTACAAGTAAATTTGATTCTGTTCAAACCACTCTGACTACAGCGACATTTGAATCAGCAAAATGAGATAGTTAGCAAAGGATCAGTACATCTCAGTCTTACTGGACTGTCCTAGCTCTTCACCCATCCAAAAATTAGGAAAGATGAGTGTAGTAATCGGTGGCAAAGACTCCTATTTCATATCTGCTTATTAGAGGGATGATTTTTGTGTTATGAGCCTAAGAGTCACAGCTATACTATTTCTAAGGCAGAATCAGTTGTAACATATTCTGGAGAATGATCAGAGTGTTTTTCCTCTATGCCTTTTGCGTGGCATAAAAGCTGCATTTGTTTCACTCTATTTTAGTGGTAAAATGAGTTCTGGTGTAATATTCCACTCAATCAAAACCATTGGGTAAGAGCAGAATGTTATTTTTCTCCAAATGTAAGTGCATTTCTCAGGCATTTCTCTCTCTCTCTGCTGCCAACTGTGCAAGAAAGTCCAAGGGAGGAGATTCCTAACCCAACCATCAAAACCAATACTGACAGGATATAACTTGTAATCAAAGATTGACCTCACTCAGATGATACAGGACTCTAGGGAAAATCCTTGGAACTACAGACTAGTGAACCTGACTTCCATCCCCAGAAGGGAAATCCTAACTCAGTAATCTGCTGGAGTTCTAGCAGGATGTCAGTAAGCACATGGATAAAAGGCAGTCAAAATTCAAAAGAATAGTCTCTTCAAGGGAAAAGTCAGTAGGGATTGGTCCAGGAGCAATTTTATGAAACCTCTTTACCAATGACCTGCAGAAGAACCTAGCGGGGAATTATCCAACTTGCAGATGATGATAATCTCCTTCAGGAAGTCAAAATGCCTTCATGTTGACAAAAAACTTTGGAGAGATCTCATAAAACTGTGGACAGGTGGCTGGCAAATGAGATTCAGTGACAGTGAATTTGGGGCGGGGGGGATCTAAACTACTGCTACACAGTGCTGAACACAGAACTGACAGTTGCAGTTCAGGTGAGAAATCTTGGCCTTCAGTGTTGACATTTGTCTGAAATTTTGGGGTCAATGTGCAGTGGTAGCTGAAGAAGCCAGGAAAATACTAGCAATAACCTTACAGAACTTGCTACCAGAGGAGATTGTATGGAAGTCCAACAGCCAGTTTATATAGAGATTAGACAAATTTGCAGACAACATATCCATAAAAAAAAAAAACAATCAAAACGACCAGTCAGAGACCTTCCTTCTAACATCCCTAATAAATATTGAGTTAAATTCCTGGCTCTCCCAAACACCTTGTTACTTTTCCACTTAGAAAGTGATGTGGCTTTAGTTAACACTTTTAATTAATCCTAGTCTCTTGTCCCCATTTCGGGAGAGTTTTCATACACTTTTTCACAGAACATAGACACTTGTCATGTCTTGTGTGTGTGTCTATAAGACAGGAGGAAGTTTAAAGGAGTCATTTTGCTGTGGACACATAAGACACCAATGTGATGTAAAATAACTTCTGGTTGGGGTATATATTGCAGAACATCACTGAAGTTCATTACTTATCTTCCGGTTCTCTTATACCCTATACCAGCCAGTGACATAAATATTTCAAAAGTGGGTTTATTACCCTGAAAATAATAGGAAAAGGGGGAGAGAGGAAGAAAAAAAAAAAGACCCTTACAAGCAACAACTTACTCTGATCTGTGCTTCCAAGAGTTGGGGAAAACCTGCAGTTGTCATTTTGATAAACCTAGTCAGCAAGGACACCAGAGTCTAAATGATACTGGAGATAGGCTTGGAGAATAGTTCAACTTTGTGAGGTCATTTTACCATGCATCGTAACTGGAAGTGCACCTGTGTAGGTCCAAAGCAAGAATTCACCAGGGAAATCCTGGTTATGGTTTTAGAAATTTTTTTTTTACTAGGCATAGGCTAGCATTTGGTAATCAGCATGTACTATGCACACCACTAGACATTAGGAATGGGTAAAATCCTGACTTCATCTACTCCTTAATGAGTACTTGACAGATTGAGCCCTAGCCTTGTTCGATTACAGCTGTGGAGAGGGGTCTAGCTTGGGACAATAGAGGAGTGGACACAACAAATAGGATCTCTTCACACCTTGCACCTGGGCTAAAGTAATATGTGGCATGATCCCAGTGAAAAACTTTATGCTGACAACTGAATTACCCATTCAATGTGTTTAGTCCTATGTGGTGCCTTTACTTTTTACATCTGGAAAGGGGACAGAATCTTTAATCTGCTACTGGCAGTGAAAGGTTTAGTGGTGCAAGGCACCTACCTAACAGATAGAAGTCTGTCCACAGCTGCAGTCTTGTGATTCATGGAGACAAGAATTGCTTTGATCCTGTGCTAACCACACTATGGTCAGGCCCCTCATTACCATCCTTTCCCCTTAAGACTTCCCCTTAAGAGAGGCCATTTCTCCAGGCAAAAGAGAACAATTCCAGAAACTCATCTTGAACTGAAGGCATAAAAGCACCACTGGGTATTGTGCAAATTCAAGTAGGTGAGGCAGCAAATCTGTTCCCATGCACAGAAAAACACTCCAGAGGATCCTCCATGTGCAATTGTAGAATAGTTTAGGTTGGAAGTGACCTCTGGGCATATCCTGTCCTACCTTCCTCCCCATAGACTTGCAGGAGAACTGCAAGATTTGATACACACCTTGCATTTGTCTTTTCAGAAAGACAAGCTTTTGTTTGGCTCATTCACCATTACTACATCTAAGGAATGAGAACTCATCAAAACCTCTTGTGATCCATGTTCACAGCACTAACAGTTCTGCAGGGAAAGGTAGTTCTAGCATCTCTTCTTCCCCCAAAAGAAATCTGTTTAAAGGACAAACGGCGTAAACAAAGGACTAAAAGGCATGAATGAAACAATACATTCATTTCCCTATAGACTTCATTGCTCACTCCAGAATAAAACACACATAGGATGATACAATTAGCAGTAAACAGCACAAGGGCATCTGACTCTGCCTACATGATCATTCCATGCACAAGTTTTCTGTAGTTTCTAAGAAAGGTCTGAAATGCAGAGAGCTTAAAGGGAACCTAGGGGATTACCTTGGTACATGTTTCTTCTCTATAAATACTTAAAACTAGAAGATAATCAACCAGACTATTGCATATGTCAACTGAATATGTTACAGTTGCCCCAAGAAATTTATTTCAATCCTGGCATACCACACTGCTAAATTTACAGTGAGACTTAAAGTCATGTATACATACTACAAAGCTCAATAATGGCAATACTAATAGATTAAAAGATATTTTTAAACTGGTCGCATTCATTGGTAACCCCCTCTCATATTTATTCCTCCAGAATCAGAGCAATAATGATCAGTTAGAATCCCTCTGAAGCCCACCAGGCATAAAATTATTTGTCTCTCAACAAAAAAGCATTCACGAATAAGTACTAAGTCTTGGGTCCTATTTTTGATGCACAATCTATGAGGTTGCTTCTGCATGCAGTGATGATAGTATCAAAGCACAGGATGTTAGGTCACTGGAAGAATTTACATTGTCTCTAAACCTTAAGATACCTTTTTTGTTTTTTTGTTTTGTTTTGTTTTGTTTTTGTTTTTAATACATATCTTTCATAGATTCTGCTGTTTGTTATGATACTGTGAATCTGGAATCACTCATTTAGCTGAAGACTTCTAGATTTATTTCAGCAAGACCAAAAGGAAGAAGAATTAAACTGACCTCTGACAAATAGCCTTCCAAAAATATAAATGAAGAGATTTTTGTTTTCTTTTTCTGGGGGCAGGTAAGTATGAGAGATCTTAGCCTCTGAACCCTCACAAATCTGTTATTTGCTAGAATTCTTTTTCTCTGGTCAAAATCAGGCTCTAAGGAAGAACACTAAATTGCCACGGGAAGAGTGTGTTAGCTGACCAGGAAAGATATAAATACCCATACTGGGCTGTTATTGCATCATCTGCAGACATTTGTGTTTAAAAGGAGACTCTCTTCCCTTTCAAAATATACTGAATTCCAAAGCAACCTTAACAAATCACCATAAGGCAAAAGAAAGAAAATTTTACTGCTCACTGAAGCTTACCTGCTTCCAAGCCAGGATCATCATACACATGTTACAGAGCGAGAGCAGTTTTGTTATCATCTCTGCTCCATCTCCAGTAGAAGAAGAAAGAGAAGAAAGAAGTAGAGATGAGTTTCTCATGGAGACCTGGGGAGCACCTGGGATATTTACTAGTTCTACATCTGTGACAAAAATGAACAATATAAATCTGAATTGTCTTAGAGGAAACTAGGTTGAAAAGGTATGGGAAAAAAAGTTGAACAAAATGTTGTTTATTTACTTACTTTGTTTTGGGTGGATTATAAGAAAAGGGCTTTTTTTTGTCAGAAGCCTGTAGCACAGTTCATGAAGACTTAATCAGATAAGTGGGTCCTTTCTCTGCTGGTTTCCCTGCCTGACTGATGAGGTTCAAGACCTGTAGAGAATGGATGAAGCACCAGTTGGCACCTCTCTGAGTGCAAGTTTTAGTAGATGCATCCTGACAGGTTTCAGTTGTAGCAGCAAGTCTGGGGTCTACAGATAGATGACTTTCTCCAGCTGAGAACAGCAGGTGCACAACAGACTGGACTGTGCAAACGACAAGGAGATGAGACTGGCTTGTATTGATCCTGGTTGAGCTCATCTACTTGAACCAGGGGCAATTCTCTCAAATGGGCTGTGGGAGTTGTGTGAAAAGAGATGAAGAGGAGGGCAGAAGGAAAGATTGGAAATGCTTTGAAGTGGGAGTCTTCAACTTGGATCCATCACAAATATATCATCAAGTATATATGCAAAGCCAGTCTTGAAGGAACAGCTATCTGTCTCTGAGGCTGATCACCAGCAAAACTTTGACTGTTAATGCTGCTAATTTTCTGTAGTGCACTTCAACTTAAGTATGACTGTGACAGACACAAACATAAAGCTCCTTCTTCAATACTGCAACCTAGTTCTTAAACAGGGCAAGTAATTTCAGGCTTTGCAAATTAATGAGGCCTATTTGCCAATGGCTTACTCATGAGTGGATGCTCTGATGTCTAATAAAGAGTGAGGTCAGTTATCATTTCCATCAATGAGAGTTCTGATAGTGCCTTTTCCTCAACAATCTACCTGTCTCCAAAATTTATCTTAGAACAGAATATGTTTGAGCCCTTTTACCTCACTGTTTAATTTAATTGAAATCAGCAGAGGGTTCAAAAGTTATTTTGAAGGATAGGTACGTACATTGATGAGGTAGTCTTAATTTCCCTGGAAGTCAGACTAACAATTCCAGACAGAGTCCATGGCTCCATGGCAGAGTGATGCCATTTGCCCAGTGAGTAGGTTGAGACAACCCCAGTTATCACAGCCACTCCTGCTTAGCCTCTACCTCACCAACAACTGTCCCTCTCAGAGAGTCTGACCTCACTGCCCAGGCAGAACCTACACATCTATAGAAGCAAGCTGTGCTCCACCATGTTTTTAAGACCCTGGCAAACAGTAAGAAATTTCACAGCCTCACCAGTGAAGTGACTGGATTTTATCCCCAACTGGCAGAAAGAGAATGGAGAGAAAATGGGTTAAGCGAGTTGTTCAAGGAACAAAGAAAAGCTGTAGCATAAACAACCTTTAGGTAATACCCCATCCTTTAAATTCAGTTGACTAGGTGCTTGTAATACATTGGTTTAGTCCTGCAGCTGTTTGGGGGTTGTGTTTTTGTTTCGTTTCCCTCCCAACTAAATCAGCATATTTTCAAGTGATGGATTACAGAAGGAACAGGGTCATCACTTTTCTCTTATAATCCATCCATTGCACAGGACCAGTCCCACCACATGGGGGAAATATAACTCCTGCCCTGCACCCCTGCTCGCAAACTTCATCCTATGCAGTCACCACATCAATCTCCAGCAGAAGGGAGACGGTAACCTGCCCAAATGCCATGTCCCTGTTCCTACTTGATATTGTCTCTCTCTCCTTTATTTATTTCATTTCCTGTGCTCAGCATGCAGTGAAACTCTCCAGGTTCATTCATTCATTTCACTTTGGCAGCATGTCACTACAGGGACAATCTATTGAGGATGAGATGGAAATATTACGCTACTGAGCTGATAATACCTGACTTTAATAGTATCTCCATTGTGCTATGTCAGTGAAACAGATCAGGCAGTGTAGGTCCCTAGTGTAAACCAAACAGGAGGTGGGGGGAAATACTTCTGCTATCAAAATTAAACTTCACTTACATCAGCAACAGAAGGTGGAGGGGCAGCAGAACTGCAAGGGAATGGGTCAGCTATCTTTCAAGAAGTGCTTTTGAACAGGGAGCTAATAAACATCTGCATTTAACTTAAAGCACTTATTCTCCTGATCTCTTCTGTTATATCCCTGTCTTGTACATTCCCACTAATACACTAGGTTGGTTATATATTGCTCATTTTAGTGACATCATAACCATTGTGTCAGTCATTATCATGTTACTTAAACAGATTTACAGTCTGTGTGTTTGAATAAAAAAAAAGATGAAGGGAGGATGTTTAAGGAGCCATGAGAAAGATATTCAGAAAGTGTGGTTTCCTTCTCTAAGACAGCCCTAAGAACCTCTCCAAGGGACTTTGCTCTCTAAATCAAGTCAGTACATCTATTTTGTAGGTAAAACGGAGGGTGAGGAGTCAGGAGAACCTGCATATTCTTCTTGCTCCTTCCACTTTTTGGCTATCTGACCTTGGGGAATTGTTTAGCTTATCAGTATCACTATCTGTGCATCTCCAGCTTGTGTGTGAGAGAGTATTTTCTGTGCTTTGGTGGCTGGATGAGTGTGTACAAGTTAAATGTTTTCTTTTCTTGATTTAGTTGGCATGGCAGTTACGATGACTTGGTTCAACAGTTGGCTCTGATAAATCCTGACCATGGAGGTGCAGAGAGTTGAATTTGACCCTGAATGTCAGTAATTTCATCTGAGGAGGATGTTGAACTTTGACAGAGGAGTATTTCAAACTCTTTAAATATCCTCTGCTGCCTCAGCAAGCATCTCATCAAGAAAAACATTAGTAGCATAATTTTTTAAATGTGTGTTTACAAATGCTACTCAAAAGAAAATATCTGCAAGAGCCTTTCAGTTCTTCCAAGTGAATTTCAGGGGTCCCATAAGCTATGGATAAACTACAGAGAGTTGAAGAGGGCAAGTCTGAAACCTCTGTTTAACAGTTCATGTGCTGATGATGCTGACTTCACTTCTGCCTTCCCACCCTTCAGGCCTTTCCCTATAACGTCTTTTTTGTATTCCTTGTTAGATGCCAATTCCCACAACTGGGCACCCCACGCATCTCTTGCTCGTTCATGTGCCACTATCTTCTATACACTGAAATTGTAAACTGTGCCTGGTGAGAACAAGAGTGCAAAGAATTAAAATCCTAGTCATCCATTCCTAGAGTTACCTTAAACCTATTTCTAGAGAAACATTCAGAATAATGGTTCTATTTGCTATATTACAAGCCTAGTGAAAAGCATGATTGAGAGCTGTGTTAAGGCAGAATAGTTTACCAGGGAGAAAAAGGCAAAGAAAAGAAAATATAAACTTTTTAATGGGATTCTGAACTTTCTGAGAGGTTGCAGACACAGCATCCTAGCTTTTGAGATCTATGTGCTGATGAGTTTTCCCCTTTTTCTTTTGCTGCTAAACTTCCTCATGCAGCCAAAATAC
>JAWLRI010000948.1:1432946-1448769 GCA_034781795.1 Crypturellus tataupa | reverse complement strand
TAACCCCAGGCTCTCGCGAGGCTGTTCACAGGAACTGCTTCCTCCCTAGGGGAGGAAGAGAGCCAGATCACCCACAAGGGAGCTGGGCTCGTTCCCTGGCCCTCCCGCTGGGAGGGAGGGAGCCCTGCACTGGGTAAACCCTCTGCTGTGTAGGTGATTAGCAACCCACCAACTGGCCATCTATCAGCAACTATTGCAAGCAGCTTTCCAGCTGACTCCAACACTTTAATTGTTCGCCCTGTGTTCCACAGAAATGCCTTTCTCTAGCCAGAGATTACAAATGAAAAACGCGCTCCGTGCCCTCCCTCCACTGCTATTTCCCTTGACCGGAGGGAGGTTGTTCTCTCCGAGAGGAGACACCCCATTGCAAAGTTTGCTTTGATAACAGAAAGGGACGCTGGATCATCAGCATCAGTAATCGAGGGCACTAACCTCAACCCTCTTCCCAATCTCCCTCTGCCCCTCCATCTTGCACATATTCCTGCTCGCTCAAAGGTAGGAATTTGCCCTGGATTAATGTTTCCAGCCTTATTTATCACCTCAAGGAGGACTGAAGTCAATGGGAAGACTCTTCAGAAGCCTCGGGATCGGGTTCCCTAACGAGTCATCTTCCACACGGTTAGCAGACTGCATCCTTAGCGGGGATGAATCAGTGCTACCGCTCTGACTTCCACAGAGCGAGGCAAGCTCCGTTAATTCAGACATTTCAGGAACTCGGCTAATGGAGGAAAACAGTATTTCCTGTAATAACGCAATAAAACTGCAGCGCCAGGACTGCAACCTCTGTTGAGCCATCACTGTATCCTGCAATATCCTCCGGGAAGTTCTTTTGATTGCAACAGAGTTAATTCAAAACTTTATTTGCAGAATGCTTATATTTCTATGGTTACGAGCAATATATCGTAATACATTTGCACAAATGTAACCAAATAAGCCACAGGTTGTTCAAGTCAGATGAATTTGTGTGCTGGTGTCAATATGCAAAAGCTGCACCTCTCAATATCTATTTTAAGGAAAGAGTATACAATTAACAACCTCCCTTACAGCACAGATCAAAAGTGTCATGAGGATATCACGGTTACTGGGTGAGTTAATCTGGGGTCTGAGACAGAGTCCCTAGGGAGCTATGACAGCCCCTTCCAGCAGCTCTTACCCCTCTTCAGCACTTATTTAAGGTGCTATCACAGACTTGCTGAGTGGACTATTAAAGGGGGCTGCACTCTGAGCAGGTCCATTTCTCTGTTCTGTCATACAGAAACGCATGCTCACACTGTCAACAAGGATGGATCCTATAATGCCAAATTCTGCAACTATCAAGAAGATTTGATCATAAAAAATGCATTTTATGCTTCACATTCATCCTGAATCAAAAGGCAGAAGTCACTTTTTCTCCTAAATAGGAACCTAGATACACGGTTGCAGATATCTTAAGTTTTGCCACTTGAGACAGTCACCCCATCCCAGGCACCACAGATTACCTATTGGACTCTGCCTTAGGGACCTCTGTCTTATGGTGTCTCAGGGACCGACAGACCTCTCACTCCATCCATTGACCAAAGAGAGTGTCAAGACAACGATATCAAATTCAAAAACAGCAGACCCTGAGCTTTGCTGAGGTGCAGTAGCAGCCAGCGCAGCGATTCCTGAGCACTGGCTGTGCTCACAGAGGGGATGGCAGAGTCAGTGGTGCGTCTGTGTCTGCACCAGGTACAAATATTGCTCATTTCTCGGGTATGCAAAGGCTGCTATCACGGGTGAGACTGAACTGGCGTCCTGAGATTTGAAGGGAAATTATCACCAGAATATTTAAATCTCTCTCTGCACATGCTGACTTGGGAGCCTGGCAGGTTCTTTGATATCTGGGCTCAGGCACACAGTGCAGGATGAGTTCGAAGGAAACCTGGATCTAGTTTCATGTGAAACCAATCGGAAGGAAAAGCAAAACCAACCAATCAAGAAGACAAATGAAAAAAAAAAAAGCTGACTTAAAAACCAGGAAGGAAAAAATAGCACACAAAGCAGAACAGCTGTGCTGTAAATAACACATTATTTTTCTTTGTTTTCCCATAGAAACTTTAACAAAATATAAAAATAAGAAAGCAAAAAGAAAAATGTATTTGTCTGTCCCAAGATGAATTCCCACATTCAAATGCATGGGTAACACTGGGATTAACATTTGGGATTTAAACTTTAGAGCCATGGAGTACCATGCTGTGGACAACAGCGGTGAGTGATCGTTTAGTGCAAAACTAACCTGGAGCCCTTAAAGCTTTACTATCCAGTTGATTTCCCCAGGCACTGATGGAAACATCTGGATGTTTGTGTGTGTGTTGATATTTATTTCTTTATTTTTTAATGCTCCCAGGAATTGAAGATTAGGTTTGTTATTTCCACTAACCAGGCATTAAAATACATTGAACTGATCGCACCCTTGCAGTGTTCCAGCTGTGAAGTACTAGAAGGAGAAAGGGTGATGCAGTCCTAGGAAACACTAACACGAATTAATGCAAAACACAGCGGCAGCACCAACAGCACCCAGATGTGGCGCATCAAGCATTCTTTTTTTTCCTTCCCTTCACACTGTGGTATATCAGCCACCAGAGGGAGTCCAAGAGACCCCCGAAGGACTGCAGGATAAACACATCCACTTTGGGCAAAATCAAGGTAATTAAATATTTTCTACAGGGGGCTGCAGAGTTCAAGCAATGCAAGCTGCTTTGGGTCACTGTGAGATCTGCATCGTGGCAAGGTTGCTTGCAAGAAGCTAAATCAGACTTAATTTACTGTTTAACTACTCCAAGAAAACAAAGGGAATAAAGAAGCGAGATGATATTATTAGTATTATTGTTGATGTTGAAAGTGGTCTCTTCTCTATGTATTCTAATTAAATAATAGTAGAGAGAGAGAGAGAAGAGGAAAGACAGAATCAGATTTCAGTTCCTCGCTATAAGAAATTCAGGGCAAAGTCAGTAAGGCTGTGTTCTTTAGCAAGAGAAAGAAAAATGGCCTGGGGCTCTAAAATTAGCATGTTGATGTTTTGGTCACCACTCTCCCTATGAAGCCAGAGACAGCAGCATCCCATGCTGCAAAGGTGGAAAGAGAGCAGGAGTGTTGTAGAGGAAATTTTTGTATCTTCCCCCAAATCTTTCATCAGGGGAGAAACACTGGAAGAGGAAAAAATGGAAATGCACCAAGGAGCAGAGCTGAGGGGAACAAGAGGCTGCTGAAGGACCAGCTCAGGTTCTTCCCCCATAAATACGACCCAGCTCCAGAGGTAGTGGGATCCTAGCAAGAACAGTTGCAATTCTAGTTGCAAAAACTACAAACAATTAAAAAAAAAAAAAAGGCAACCCCAAGGCAAAAAGCTTTGCAGCCTGATAATTTCAGTCAAAAATGACACCGGGGGGATGATTTTTGTGTTAAAATATTAGACTGATGTAACAGGATGGCCATGCTAGTCCTTAGAGAGGCAGTGAATCTTCCCTGCGCATTCACTGTTACCTAACAAGACAGAATTTTAAACGGGACAAGGCTTCACATTAACAAAATTAAGGAAGCCCTTGCTTACAGATCTCAACAGTGCAGAGCTGATATTCAGCATTTTGCAGGGCCGGATCTGTTATTTACTGCTCACAGTGCAGTAATGTGATGTTGCAACACCTGTTGGGGCACCGGCGCACGCACATCCTCTGCAAACAGCCCCGGCCGCAAACTGTGCGTGGTCAAACTGCCAAGCCGTAGCCAGGAGGAGAAACAGATGCGCGGAAAGCAGAAGGGAGGAAGGCTGAGGCTATGAGTAGATCACCTGTAATGCCAAGAGGGGCTCTGCTGAGCCCTGGACCTCAAACTGCCCTGCTTAGCAGCACACCTGGTAAGCCTGAACACAGAAGAGTCTACGATTCTGGCTCCTCGGTCAGAGTACTTTATAACAGGAAATTTCCTCTTTCTTTCAACTTCCTTTCCTTCCAATTTCAGGAAATTCCCAGATTTTAGGCCCACCTGAAGAGCATCCTTGAGAATTTATGAAAACTTAAAAATAACCTAAAAAGAATTAATGGATCAGAAAAGCCAGGTGATAAACCTCAAAGGCCAAAATACTTCATCGGGTGTACAGAGGCCCAAATTTTTCCTGGAACACATCTGAGAACAACATCTTGTTGTTCTAAGCCCTAGCCTAGCTAGGCCCAAGGGCTAGCATTTTTTTGTCACTTTGGGACACCAAAAGGACTTTGGTGGAGCTCCCTGTCACTAGATGTCTTGTGTGGTTGGACTTGATAATCTTGAAGGTCTTTTCCAAGTATAATGACTCTATGGTTCTAGAGGCCCTCCATGTCAAACTCCAATGACTAACCATGCTCAGCCCAGTCTGCCAAATGACATTAGGACACAGCAAAATAGCCACCATTTAGGGAGCTCCTTCTTTTTATCTCACCTTGCTCCCTGCCTGCTCCTGTCTCAGCCCTTGCCCTTTCTTGCACAACTTGTGCCTTATCAAATGACCAAGTAAACAGTATTTCGGAGAGCTGCCCCCTTTCGCCATGCATCTGAATAAGCACCAGGTTTGCAGTTATTTGTTTAGCCACTGAGCTGAACAAATTAGATTAACACAACACATGCAGCGAGGGGAGGAGGACACGAGCGGGGGGGGCCCTTCTCGCAGGGAAAGGGAAGGTGCTGGGAAAGTTGCTGTCGTCATGGCAATTAACCCTGCCTTGGCAACGGCCTCCTCCGTTCCCCCAGAAAATCTGCTCCGTGATTCCCCCTTCTCGTCCCCCGCGCACGCCGCAGATCTGGGGCAGAGCTCGGGGCGTCGTGGCAGTCGCGTGTGTGCGAGGGGAGTGTGTGGGAGACGCTTCCTTCAGCCAAATCCAGCGACACTCTGTTAGCAAGACAATGTCACAGCCAGGGTAGGTTGCTGCTTTCCCTCCCTCTTTTTTTTTTTTTTTTAAACAGTCCAATGGGACCTTTCATTACATTTCAAACATGTTTCCTTTAAAGCTGTTGTGAAGATTCCCTCCTACTGCTTCCGCTGCTCTTCTCCTTCTTTCATTGCCGCTGATAAGTAACTCGCTCTATCAGGCCCTGCTTTATACACGAGACACACAGCATGGGCTGGTGGCGAAACAGCTTGCTCTCCTCCTTTGGAGAGAGGCATCTCACAAGAAGTCCACTCTTACTAAGGTTACGAGTCACCCTCATCTCTGCTTTCAGCAAGACTTCACCCGCACAACTGAAGAACAGCGAAGTAAGATTTCCAAGGCAGAGCTTCTGCTGGTGTAAATTAGCAGAGCTCCTGTGAAATCTAAGTCATTTCCATCAATGGAATGGAAGGGTTGTTAACCATACAGATGGTAGAAGAGTCAGAAAAAGTTGATCGCATATCACTCTCCTGGGAACAACCCAGAAATCTCCTTAAGACACAAGCCAATGTGTCAAACACATCAAGGTCTGGTCCAGATGTGTGAAGCAGCAAGGCAGTGTTACAGAGAGTGCTGCAGCAAGTCCAGAGACTGGCCCACTAGAGTCTTGGATTTTCCTAGTGGAAATTACTCTATGAAACTCCTCTTAAAAAAAATACTCCAAACTACATACTACCAGTAATAAACCCATCTCAAGATAAAAGGATGATCTGCACTGGCATGTCTTAATCGACTTTGTCAAAGCATAACTTTGGCTACATTCTATAATTTTGACTTGCAGCTGGCACTTCTTTTTTTTTTCTGACACTCTGCGGGCTGTGGCACTGGCAGCAGTGATTTCTCACCTGCAGAGACTCAGCACTGAATTGTGGCTTTCTATTTCTGAAATAGACTCCTTTGGAAAGGGGTGAAATTTCGTCCATCACAACAACATTCTGGTGATTCCTCTTCTACACCAGAAATGAGTGAGAAAATTCTTGGGTGATTGGAAAAAGGATGAATCTAATTGCAAGAAAAGCTTTGCTAGATTAATCAATTTAACATCACCTCTGATAATTCTTGAAGCAATTCCATGGAGATAATCAGTATGTCTTGATAATCCACACTAATCAAGGGGTGTGGAGAGATGGAAAAATCTTTACTCTATTGTTAAAAAAGCACATATATAAAACACCTTCCAAGAGAATTAAGCTTTTTACTCCTCCCTTTTTGTTTTGTTGAAGGAATTCAGCCCAGAAATTTTAGCTTGACAGACCAGGCTTGAAAGATCCTTGTTTTTCTGTACAAAGCAGAAGAGTCCAGAGCTTTCTCCCAGATTACACAGCATTTGCCAGTGTCTTCCTCATGGCCGCATGCAGCCACCAGGGTGAAAGTGACCATCTCTCAGTGCTTAACTAATAGTTAAGGGAGGGCTCTGGGAAGCTGGGCTGCTGCCTCTGTGTCCGCTTTCACCAAGGACGTGGTAGAGCCACTTTTGTCAAATCTCTTCGGACACAATTTTCAAACTAAACTGCTTAAACTCAGACACCTCCATAGGTCTTCTGAGGTCTGAAACCATCAAAAGTAAGGCCTTTAGGTGCCCTGTAAGTGTCAAACCATGAATAAAAGCATTTATGCCATATCTCTTTTATCACCTCTAGGCAGCTTTGTCATCCCCAGTTCTAAAGCAAAGCTAAAAGTATATATACCCCAAAAGGGCTACTGCATGGAGCTGAAATGCTTGCAAGGAGATTTGGAAGAAGTGCCAAGAGGGCTAAGAAGTCAACCTCCCTCCCTTCCTTTTCCTTTTCTGGGAGAAAAAAATCACTGCTGCAAAGAGGGGGTCCAAAGCAAGGTTTATACTGGCCTTAATTTTTTCCTGGATTCTCCTCAGCAAATGCTATTCTAGATGCCAAAGGCCAGCTGCAAACTCCACAGCAAGAGCTAAAATCAATTTGCAGCCAAACTAAAAAGGCTTGGATATCTGTCCCTGGCTCCTTCGCTTTCCAGCAAAGCCATGAAATGAGCTGCTGCCTTTGCTTACATGCTTAATTTCAGAAATGAAAAGACCGGTAGCAATAACAGCCTCGCCGGCTACATCTTGTGGAGCTGGGGAGAGAAGATGCTGGTAGCCTTTGCAATTCAAGCTGCCATATGCCCTCTCTGAAGCAATTTCTTTCCAGTTGCAGGAGAAAAATAAAACAGGGCTACTTCTGGGGAAGAAATTCAATCTTTAAAACATGCATTCAGGTGAGTGAGGAAGGCCTTAGATAAACAATAGCGAATATTGCTGAGGGCCACAGGAAGGGGCCAGAGATTAGAAACACAGTGTCAAAATTTGCAGCACTCAGAGAGGGGAAAAGAAAAGTAATTTTAAGTGTCTGGGGAAGAGGGGAAAACCTTTTTCATTTTTTTTTTCCTGCAAGATGAAAGATATTTCCTGTGATGATATAAATAAAACCACATTGGAATTTTTTTCCCCGTCTTTCTCTCAGATTAAGAACAAAACAAAAAATGGCAAACTTTGCTTTCACAGTTGAGTAGAACAGGCCAAATCCTCTGACAATGCTAAATCCAGCAAGAGCTAAGCCTCATATCCTGATATGTGATACTGATCTTTGATACAGGCTGATATTTGACACAGACTTCTCACAAACCTCAAACAACAGGAATCTGCTCTCCCACCACGTGAACTGTGACATTTCATGTTTGTTGTTGTCATTCCTCTCTCATTTTAGGTTGGAGAGAGGTAGGCTCATGCACTTTCTGCAGGAACGGTGAGAAGTTTGGGGAGTTTGGGGGGTCTTTTCTTCCTTTTTTTTTTTTTTTTTTTCTCCCAAACAAGAAGTTTCTTGGTGATGAGGTAAAGAGAAATAACGATGCACTGTCTTTGGATCCGAGGCAATATTACCCTCTGGCACAACACCCCTCCAAGGTGACTTCATCCTGGTGCCAAGTGCCAGGAGAGCTGCCCCTTGCTGCCGTTTCCCATGGAGCAGGTGTTGAGAAGGACGCGGCGAGTAGATGGCACCAGCACAGGGTTCCCACTGCGAGGCTCTGTGTGTGCACGCTGCTTCTCACACAGGAGCAATAATACCTGTCGTGTCCTCCTCTGCATGTTTTATGCCCCGAAAGGTGAATTCTATCCAATGTCATTATATTTCTTTAAAAGAAAGAAACAGCTTTCCCCATGTGGTTTTGCAAAGGTTACCGTTTGTCTCGGTATTGCTTAACCACACTTTCCCTCTCATAACTGGTCTTTGACATCTCTGCCAGCAATTACACTTCAGTTGGTAGTTTGTAGCTCAACAGCTTTAAAGGCTTTAAATGCTAGTGTAGAGAGAGGAGAAATCATAGGAATAAAGGAGCTGCCCATGTGAGATACTGTATGGACTTAGTGTGTCACAGCAAACCATCTTATTTGGAGTGCTGACATCAAAATTCTCCTGTGAGGATTTTTAAAATATAAAATCCTAACACAAAGATGAATGTGGGACTAGGTGTCCCATGTCTGAGGTTAGTGCCTTAACCTCACGGGACTTTTTCAATTTCCACAGAGCAAATCCCTGGAACCTGGTATAGAAGGATGAAACTAGAATGAACAAAGTCATGATTAAAACACATGGCATAAAAGAGACAGGTGCTCACCCAACCATATCCTCCATCACTAGAAAAACACAGATTCAGGAGATGGAAATACATACACACACACATATAAATATCACCACTGCCTCAGTCATCCTCGGTAAATCTGAATATATAAAGCTCCAGACCATGTGGATCCTCTGCTAGAAGTGCTTCTTGGACTGGCAGATGAAATACTGTAATTCCTTAAAGGCTAGTCCAGTGAGGAGACAGCCCTGACACTTCACTATATTTAAAATGCCACTGTTTAACTCCAACTCATGTG
Source organism: Crypturellus tataupa (assembly GCA_034781795.1). Lineage (NCBI taxonomy): Eukaryota > Metazoa > Chordata > Aves > Tinamiformes > Tinamidae > Crypturellus > Crypturellus tataupa. The sequence continues at coordinate 1,439,961 of JAWLRI010000948.1, read as the reverse complement.
AATTACACTGTGTATTTTTGGCTTGGGTTAAGTTCATTCATAATGATTTGTGCCTCTCTCCTGCCTACTAGCTTTTCATTAGACACACAGATGTCTTTATAACACTTTGGTTTGGCCTTAGCTTCTCCTCTAACCAACCTCATTCCCAGCATTTGTGCTGGTGAATCAGGATGGCCAAGAGACTTCTTTGTTAGTTTTCTTTTCTTTTGCAAGAGGAATGAGTTAGCTACCCAAGATTTCTTTACTGGCAATACTCGGGTTTTTAATTACTATCTTCTTTAAGATCAACAACCATCAATTTCTAAATATTATCAGAAAGGAAATGGCATGAGATGGTTCTCCAAAAGTCCAGACATTAAGGAATCCCAAAGAAATGGGATAAAACTACCCTTTTTTGGTCTGACTTTTTAAAAAATAGATTATTATGAACAAATACATAAATATTCTGACAGCTCTAAAGTGTTTAAAGGGAAGAACACAAGGAGTGAGGGAAGGAAAAAGCAATAGCAACCCTGCTTTCTTACAATATTAGTTTCTCCCTTCTTTTTTGGAGAGGGCATAGGGGGAAGAGGGAGCAGGGAATAGAGGAGGAGAGGGGAGGAAGAAACAGAGAATAAAAGCCTTATAAAGTGAGAAATAGTTTAACCCCATCGAGACCTTTCTATAATGCTTGCACAGCAAACTCTGGCAGCAGCAATAAAAGTAATGAAAGGCTTTGTCTTGTCGTTGAAATGACACAACATGTTTTATAAGCATCTCAAACATTCTCGTTGAAAAAAATGTATTGCCAACAAAAGACAAACATAAGAAACTTTAACAATCATTCTGTTCCAACCCCTTTCCTTGTTAAAGGGAGAAGAAATGTTAAAAAGTTTCCCCCTGGAATTTTTTCAATTACTTCTAGCTGTGATGATGATGATACTTTACTTTTTCTTCTCTCTGTCCCTTTCTGGATAAACTCTCCCATTTGCTCTCCAATCCAGAGAAAATGCATCTCTTCTGACTGATCCTGGACTGTATGTGTGAGAGCTGAATGCAATTCAATAAGTTTTCTATATATATGTTCAAGCACTTTAAAATTGAGGACAACAACTCACCTTGGCTAACACTTCTGCCTTTTGTCACCTTCATTTCTTTCCTCCTCCTTTCTTTTTCAATGCTGCTAATATATTCCTGGGTTTTACTACAATAAACTCTCTTGATTAGTATTATTAATAAAACTCTACCCTCCACCCCCTCATTCAATTAATCTATGCATCCTTTTATGTATGGAGTTGTCTGATGTCAAATTTGATGTTTTAGTAGCCATAAAAAAAATAAGTGTCACCTGATGAGCTCTTAAGAAATATGGGGAAGGGGGTGGGGGACAAGGAGTCCCAGCAGTACAAAACTGTAAAAGGTTAGATTAGACTTTCGCTGAAAAGTCTGTGTGATAATTACTGTTATCTGCTGATCCATAAACTCTTCACACAAACTGCAACAGTAAACCAAAAAACTGACACTTTAATAGCAATGTGCTTTGTAGCACCGGGACATCTCTCCTCCTCCTGCCCACGTCTTGGAGCCTCCGAATGCTTCATTTCCTCGCAGCTCCCTGACAGGCAGAGCTGACAACCAGGATTCCCAGCAAGGCGCGAGCAGCTCGAGGTCGGCACTAATTATTGCTAAACTTTTGCAGACTCGCAGCACCATCAGGTTGGCAAGGGAGGAGGAGGGAATAAGGCCGACCATCACTTTGGCAGCTTGGGATATTTTTCAAAGGGGGAGGATGGAAGAGGCTGCCAAGAAAGTTTGGGAGAAAAACTGAGTTGATCATTTGCATGAAGCGCAAAGTCCATCAAAGGTTTGAGGTCTCCTTCACCATCACGGCTGGCCATAGTCAAGGGGACCACTGGGCTGCTCTGCATCCTGCCGAGCATCCCGTCACCTGTGGTGTAGCCCTTTCCTGGGATTCACAGCAGCAAGGGATCCGGCCCCACAGCAGGGGAAAAGAGGCAGATCCAGAAGCAATGGGAAATCTTTCTGGACTTGGCTTTTGTGACACCAGATAAAGAGCAGATTCATCAATGCCAACTTATGGATGCAGCTTTGAACAGGGAAATTGAATTTTTGTTTCTCATGTTTGAAAATCATTTTATGACTGGCAATGAGCAATATTTTTACACAACGTTAGTCTCTTGCAGATACGAAAGGGGAAAAATAGATAGAAAATAGCTAAGGAAGAGCAAATTTCAAAAAGAGGATTGGGATCATGGAAATACCCTATATGCAGCCATGCCAAATGCTAATGACTCTAAATAATGATTAAGAGGAAATTGCAAATTTGATTTATGATTGAGGAGTTTAGGCCAAAATATCAGCTAATATAAATCACTACAGGCAATGGACCTCTGCTTCTTTCTACTAGTCCCATCTTTTTCTCATTTCTCAACCCATTGGAAATTGACAGGAAACTACCATCTATCCCTAAATATTTTCAACTACGCAGTAAAATCCAAGAGAGATTCACACCCGGTTTTCTATGTCCTATAAGGACAGTGAAAACACCCACTGAAAAGATCTTACTTTCTATTTTATGGTATCAACTTTATTGACTCATTTTCTATAGAACACTTAAAATTTGATAACATCCCACTCAGTTCAAAGGGAATTTATTCTGAACAACAACTCCTGCAACGCTTTTACTTAAAATACCGTTATATGACCCAAACCTACCAACCAATAAATTCCTAAGCCAATAACAACTAGGACAAAACCAAGGCAACAACTTGGAACAAAACATAAATATAAAATTGATCGCACTAAATTAATTAACAACAGAACAAAAAACATTTCAGTATTTTTTCTAGTTTCAGAGTTATTAGGACTACAAGGAAATACGTTAGTCTTCAGTGATCTTTAGCCTGACCTACACAGAGAACACTCAGAGAAGCTCAAACAGCAATTTCCTCATCAGGTCTTTCCAGTTTGTCTAGGTTATTGCATGTCTTTAAAAGCAATCTAGTTTTCATCTGAAGACTCGCTTTGAGGGAAGATCCATCATACTCCAGGACACAGTGCCTGGCTGACACCATTTTGCTTCTTTTTTCTTAAATTGCAACTCCAGAATCATGCTACATAAACTGCATGTGTACATAAATCTATTTTTTCATATGGTAGCCATATTCAGGAAAACAAATATGCTCAGACTTGTAGAAACAGGTGCCGAGAAAGACACTCTTGCACTCAAAATACAGTCTCCATTCCTCCAGAACCCCCTTACACTGTGTTGCAGACTTCCTGCAAAATCCCTGCATTGAATTTATGTTTGCTTGTATTATAATTTCGAGGGAGAGACTTGATAAACTCAAAGGGAGAAGGCATTAGAAAGAGACAAAAGATTTTTATTTATTTTTTAACTACAGTGCCTAATTACCTTGTGCAACAAATTGCCACAAGGTTCCATGAAAGCCAAGACCTTACCATAATTCCAAATAGGATTAGACATTTATATGCATAATTAGAACATCCACAGTTGTGCTGACTAGGATAAGAAATGTTAAGGAAATAACCCTTATGCTTCCAGACCTAAGTCAACCACTTAGCAATAGGAGCTGAGAAGAAAACAGTATATTCTATGTTTATTCCTTATGTGTACTTTGGCACTTACTCTGCAGCACCCTATGTTAAGCATTATCTGGCTGTAGAAGCAGAGCATCAGTCTGGATGGACTCATAACTTTTGTTTTGAGTCTTTCAGACTCAAAGTATATAATCTTCAGGTCACTGCAAGCCCATAAGGTGCCCTGCTCACTTGGATTAGTCTATTTTCTTTACATATATGTTCCATGTATAAAAGACATGAACACCATCTAGAAACATATGAGAGAGGAACTTCAGAGAGAGAATATATACAGATTTTTATCTATATACAATATATAAAAGATTGAATTGAGGGTGATATTGGAAAACATCTTTTGGATATATCAAAATATTCATAGCTTTCTATCCAAGAGATCAAAACATTATCAAATAAATTATATACCTTTGCAGAGTTATTTCTATGAAGTCCCGGTGATTTCATCTCTACTGAGTTTTGTAAGACTTTTGCGTAAGAAGCTTGTATGTCAATAGTATTGTTCAATCTGCTCCTTGTGTCTGAGGTAGCTCAAAGTGTATAATTTCATCAGTGGCTGATATTTCAATTAAAGGACTTCGCTTTTAACAACAAATTTAAACCACACATAGATTTGAAGGCTGTAATATGTTGTCAACCACTCAAGACTTTGCATCGGGCTCTCTTGCTGGTCCAGTCATCACCTCTTCTTTGAGGATCAGCCACTAGGTTTGTAAGTCAGCTCCTGCCTTCTACTAACGAACTAAACCCTTCACTGCAATGAAGCAAGGTTTATGTTTTTGGACAGTGAAATTTGAGGTTGCATTCCCATGGATTACAGGACTACAGGCAAATACTGTATATGGGAGAGCAGAGCTCATCTATCTCATTGCCCTCCTAAGCACTGCTCTTTGCTCTAAAGAGCTCAAGCAAAAAAAACCCCAACACCACCATTCCCATCCATTCTGAATGCCATTACTCTGCTATTTTTGCATATATTCCTGTCTGCCTCTCCTGTTTGGGTCTTCAAAGACAGACTTGCTTTATCTTTATGTATTTAGGTAGGGCCCAGCACTGGGGGGAAATGCAAATCACAAATAAGTGGACGGTGGCAGACAAAAGTGAGAGAGAGCAACACAGAGCAGTTCACTATATTACCAGTTCAGTTTTGCGCAGCCCCCAGGACTGCAGTTAAAAACTCTAATTATCAGTATCCTACTTGATTATTTCTTTGTTGTAGGGCTGCAACAAATCTGGCCATTAAAATCACCTTCCCTTGCCCAGCTGGTACCCACATTGCACACAAGCCCTGAGCACAAGAGCCAAATCTGCCCCTGCCCTCGATGTGAGCATTTCATTACAGAAAAGTCTCATTAGTCCAGCGACGCACCACCACCCAGCAACCAGCCGAACCTTCTCACAGATGAAGCAAAACAAAATAAGGGGAGGGAGGAGTGTGTGGGGGGGTTAAAAATATCTCAGAACCTCAAGTCTCTCTCCCGGGCAACTTTCAATCCCATTTATTTATTTATTAATTAAAATCATTTAAGCCACGGATACAATCTCTGGAGACGTGGAGTCTCATTTAGATTTATTTATTTATTTATTTTTCTGCCTGCTTGGAGCATCCTGGAATGATCTCTGCTTGCCTCCTGAGGGGGGATGTGGCACAAACACTACCCTGGGCTGGCTTCGGAAAAAGAAAAATGCTAGCAAAACCAGAGGCAATTTTCAGGCACTTGCTAGGACATGAAAGACCCACAGGAAAGAGTCTATTCTCTTGAGCTCTTCTACCTGACCACAGCCTATAAGATGTGTCCCGAAGTTCTGTCTCCAGTGAAGTCAATGGCAAAACTGCTACTGCTTCAATGAAAAGAAAATTATAGTTATGACTCCTCAGTTTCCAAGATGGGCTCAAAAACGGGAGGTCAACTCTGTCCACCTTCTGCTGCCCTTTGAAATCCACTTTAAGGCATAACAGTGTTGCAGTAGAGGAACTGGGCCTTGGCTGAGAAATAAAGCAGAAAATATAATACCTAGTTTCAAAATACAGTGTGACTTTTGGAGATAGAGTTGGCCCACTAGCCACTGATAGCAGAAGAGGAGGAGACAATAAAAGAGATTCAAGAAGCAGGGTAGCAAATAGCTTCATTTATTTGGCCTGCAGCTTCCTTTTTCAAAGCTATGACCCTTCTGCATGCCAGCAAACAAGGCAGGAACATTGTAGGATCAGCTCTTACCTGTATGTTACTCAGTCACCTTCCCCACAGCTCCATCCAGCCTCACCTCTAGCCACAAGCAAATCCAATCCTTTGTCTCAGAGGAAGCCTAAGAATTGGAAGGTCTAGGGGAAGAGACTGTTGGAGTAGCAAGGGCCCTGGTTTGGGAAGGCGGGAGAGAAGGAGCAAACACTTCCAAGTGTTTGGATTCCAAACTGATGCTTTCTCTGCAAGCAAAGGATGCTGGGATGTAGCTTCTTCCCAGCTTCACAGAATTATAACACAGTATGCGCAACAGCCTCCTGCTGTGCTGTGACAGTCAAGCCTTCCCTCAAAACCCGACAACTTGAGGATGTTTAGGTACCTTCTGTACATGCCCCTCAGTGCTTTTGCGGAGCAGAGTATTGGGAAGGCGCCAGAGCCTTGAATATCCACCATCCCCTAAAACCTGGATCCTGCTCCCTGAAACTCCCTGAGAACAGAGCCCCAAAGTGCATTGCTACAGAGCTACTGACTCATTAATAAACTCACCCATTACGGACTCCCTGAAAGGAAGAGGAGAGATCCACAGCATGGGGAAACAGGCATGTGCCACCATTCACCTGACATTAGAGAGCAAATTAAGCAACCCCACCAGGACTTCTCTCCCAGGCTCTTTGGCCCAGACTCTAATGCCCTCCCCTTCGTTCAATCAGGACACCTTTTTATCCCTTCCCGAGAGTTCCCGTTTTCTCCAGTTTAGCTGTGTGTAGTACTTCAGATACAGCGAATTTGTTTCCAGCCACACAGCTCACTGCCACTCCTCCGGCAGAACGGTTTGTAACGTCAAAGCACTATACAACATCCTCCTTTTTTTATCTCCTGTTTTTTTTTTTCTTTTTTTTTCCTCCTTGCCCCTCACATTATTCATCATAATCATAAAACATTCATTTGCGTTTCTGACCAATTGGAGGGCCCTCGCGGGAGGCCATAAAGGGGGGGTGTTGGGGTTATAATGAATGTAAATGCCAGGTGTTTAAGCCGGATAATGTGCAATTTGCAACTCAAGCAATCTGCACAATAAGCAAACCTAACGTTATGGTACCTGATAGGGGCACGATGGCCATTCAGAGAGAATGAAACATTTTACGACCTCTATGTTGCCCTGATCTCATGATCTAATAATAGTCCAGACAAAATTAGTTCCTGCTATAATGTGTTAG
>JAWLRI010000948.1:1410118-1421420 GCA_034781795.1 Crypturellus tataupa | reverse complement strand
TGTACATTTCAGATAAGGAGTGGATTAAATAATGAATGAGATTCCCATTAGCTTGAAATTTTGCTTATTTCAGGCACTCTCCTCCCTTTTTTCTCTCACCCTCTCCCTTTTTAATCAAAATGACTCCACACTGAAATATTTTTGCATTGATTTGAAGGGATTTTTTAAGCACTCATTAAATTTACATTTATACATCTGACAGTATCTTTTTTTTTTTTTTTGTCCCAGACACTGAACATCGCACTAAAAAAAAATAAATGAGAGACCCACCCTGCTTTCATCTTCACTTGTGTGAAATATTTCTCCAGCACAGCGTGCAAAAATCCTAAGAAGACCTTTGGGGACTCCCCACTGTTTGATGGAGTCAATGAAAGAATCCCGCTTGGCTGTGGTGTGCATCTGATGATTAGGTTCACTAATTAAATACGAGACACTTAAGATACCAGTGCTTCCTGACGTAGGTGCACCTACTAGAGTGAAACGGGATTGGCCCTTGCAGGGGACATTCCGTTATCGCCATCATGTTGCCACAGATCCCAAGGTCCCCTGTTGCCAGCTTGCCACCACCTCGCAAAGACATCATCTTTCCTTGGGCAGGTGGAGGAAAATTTGGAGGAAAACTGTCCAGTCCAGCAAGTACTAACACAGAACCGTGTATTGCAATGACCCAGGGCTGGACAGCAGAGATGCTGGCCTTGGTTTAGCTACTTACAGCAAGTTTTGCAGTATTATTCAGAGTGATACGGCTATAAACTGCTACTGCAAGGAGACAGAGACATCCTGTGCTGGCCTTGCCTGGCAGAAAGTCATACCAACCTGTCTGCCTTTGGAAATGTTGGCGGTAGATGCCCCACAACTGAGTTATAAAACAGGCAGCACCAGAAAGATCTGGCCAAGCCTAATACCAGTAAAGCCAGTTGTGATTAGATCAGGATTTTTAACCATGTTTTTTGCATGTACCAGAGGGAGAACAGTGCTCTTTGCACCAAGCAATTTCTCAAACAGCAAGATAGGGGAAGAACAAGCTTTCCCTACTGCCTACAAAAGTTGGATGTGGGTTGCAGTTTGCTACTGTTTGCCCCTGCATACACTCAAAATACTTATATAAAGTATTTATTATCATTATCTTACTGTTAACAATTTCTCCTGACATTCAGACAAAAATTTCCTTTGCTTAATTTCCTACTACAACTTTTAGTAAATCTCCCTTTATATCATCATAAGCAGTTCATCTCCTGCTTTGGAATTTACACCCTTGCAAATATATGGAGATAAATATTGCCTTCCCTACTTCTCCCTCCCCTCAGTCATCCTTTACTCAAGCTATATGTATTTGGTTCTTTTAATCTCTCCTCATAAGTCAGCTCTCCACAGGTCCTTTATCATTTTTGTGGTCCTTGTCTGAACTCCCTCCAATTTGCCAACATCTTACTGGTGAGAAGGGGTCAAAATGGAAAAAACGGGATGAGCTGCTTTATGCTATAGATATCACAGACTTGCTGTGCAAGGATTCCTCTGTAGCCCCTGAGGTGGATATCCTGTAGGCTGATTATGCCTACAGGTCATCCAGGTGACAGGAGATGGATCTCCAAAAATTCACGTAAAGATAAAGATTTCCTAGTCTTTCCCATTACCCTCTCTAAATTTTCTTCCAGGGATAAGAATGTTTTTTTCCCTGTTTTTAATCAAATTCTAAAACCACTGATGCAATAGAGAAAAGGATATTTTCATCAATATCTGCATCTTTTAATCAGAGAAAAGGTGATCTAGTCTCTACAAAAGGGAACTGGACAGCATGCTGTGTAGGGAGCAAGAAGACCTCGGTTGTATTCCCCCCTTTTTCCACTGAATTCTCCTTGGTCTGGGACGCTGCAACTCAGTGGCGAAGGAAGAGGTCCTAAGTGACTGTGTTCTCTGTCTCATAGGGATCTGGAGGTTTGGTTCACTAGAGCAGATAAAGCACTGAGATCCCCAGTCAGGCGTGCAAATCCTTTCTTAGCTATCAGGATATGCTGGTTTCGTTCCAGCTGCTTAAAGAACAAATACAGACAGCATAGAAATGACCTACTGCCCAATGCAACTGAATATTTTTACCACTGCAATGTCCTCAGAACCTTCTTTTGGACTGAAGAAATCTCTGCACTGGGTATTGCACAGCCCCAGAGCAGCCAGTTGCTACCCCATACAAATACAAAATATGTTCAGGCTCGCTGCCAGCAAATGGCAGAGAAGTGCAAAAGGACAGTTTTGGTCAGCCTGAAAAACAGAGATATCAATTCTATGGTTACTGGAGTTTTACTTACAGCAGTATGAGAGCTTTTTAAATGTATAGGAAATAAATACTTGAAAGGATTTCTCCCCTCCATCCCTTATTTGTAGCAGAAAGGTTTGATTTACGAATCTATCCTGTAACAGATCCTTTGCACTTTTATATTTCCTCCGAATGATATACCAGTTATTTACAAACACAATTAAATGTGGAGAGGAGTGACTGTAAATCACAAGGAGTCAAGAGAAAGTCCTACCAGCTTGGCTAAAATTTGAACACTAGATTCACCAACTGCAAAGCATGGCAGTTCCCTTGGGGCAGTGTGTGCTTTAGCACAATTGTTTTGCCAAGAAAAGCAGGTTAAAATGTATGTAAAATATGTGAAGTTGGTGAAGTCAGGACATCTACGTTCCTTTCATGTTTTAGTCACTGTATGATAATATTAAGTTTGGGACAGTTCTGCACCTAAAAAGCCTCTATCTAAGCTTCCCAAATAGAGGTTTTGAGAGGTAAATCACATGCATTTGAGAAGATTAGGTAAAACAAAAAGGAATGAGTCATTTGGGAACTGCTGTATTGTGGGGGATGAAAGCCTCCGGTCCACAACGGCCAGCAGAAAACCACTGAACAGAGTGTCTCACGGGCCCCAGGATTCTACTACAAAGTACTGTCCAGTGGTCTTAGGGCAGGCTGAATGTCAGCAACAAACATGACTTGATTTGGAAATAAATCCGCCGTTAATGTATGTTACCCTGAGCCAGGAAGACTGTGGACCTAGGCAGCCAGGCCTTCTTCAGGAGGGCTCAGCATCATCATCAGTGGTTTGGGAGCCCAAATCTCCTGATGGGTCTATCCATGGATTTCCAGACACCAGTTATGCACCAATTAGATATGTCCAGTCCTGCCTTGGAGGACAACAGGTACCCTTTCCCTTCCAACTTCTGGGCTGTACTAGGATTGGGTTTTTTTTTGCCACAGACATCTTCCAGATGCTCCTAGCATCTTTCCTTGCTTCATTTTCCCTATACATACTAAGGAACTAACAATTCCCAGCTTCTCTCCAAAGTCTTAGATTGAAGACGACAGTTGTCACCAAAACCTAAGGAAATCTGTGACTGTTCTTATCAAGATGAATATTTATGCCCTTCAAAAGCTAAAGACCCCACATTTCTAAAATGTGTGGAGATTTTTACATAGTTTTACAAAATCGCAAAATAAGTATCATGGGAGAAATACCTTGTTAGAAGAAAACTAACCAGCTACGTAGAGTAATTTTTTTTTTTTTTAGCTTCACAAAGAAAAGGCTGGGCTAAATTGCAGGCAGAATAAATCAGCAGAACTCTGCTCTTGTAACTGTTCTTATAATTGGATTATACACAGTGAACACTTGGCCCCTTGGATCTAATCACTTGCAGTTTTCCCTTAACCTCCCTCACTTTTGTTTTAAACACACCTCTGTAGGACTTCCAGGGGACCCGCGTGCTGGTTCCCAAGCGGAAAGTCATCATGCTTTTATGAAGTGTGAAAGCAGCTTCTTTCTCTGCACTCTTTATCTATTATTTGAAGCTTAGCCCCTGGGAAGATGGACAGCTTTTCAGATCAGGCCCAGAGGAAAGCATGTCACTAGGAGAAAAATTCTACAGGCTTCCAAGTACCCTATGATGTTATTTTTAATCTCTGCAAAAGGGTTAACGGTTTCCCTCTTGAATTCAAGATTCCAAGGCCTGTTTATAAAGGTCATCATAAATCTACCACAATTATCAGTTCTTTATCCCATAGCAATTTTGTCAATCTGTCCATGGCTCCTTCCCAATCCTTCTTTCCCAATACATTCACTCTTTGCTTTAGTAGCACTTGGAACAAATGAGAACAAAATCATGAAAACAGCAGGGCAATAGACACAGTTAATGATTCCTCTATTTCAGACAGTAATCAGAAGAAGGTATTTATGGATGGAGGATAAGAAACAGCACAGATTAATGCCTCCTGGTCATAGCCTCTCATCTAGGTATTAGCAGTTATGGAAATTTCTGAGAAATAGGTTATATGGGCAATCACGTCTAAGAGCCACCAAGAGATTCCTTCTCTATGAATTTGGCTAGAACTTTTTTCCTCTCACCCTGTAGATGTTTTTTGATCTTCACAACATCCTGCAACAGCGAGTTCAACAGTTTGATTACTGTATGGGGAAGATTTCTTCTTCTCAACAGAGCAACTACACTGCCATGGTTAGTTCTGAATCCCTCTGTTTCCAAGCTATTCCAAAACTGCCCTTTTTCCTGGACTAGCAACTAGCTAACTTTACTTCCACCTACCTCAACGCACTTAGGGTTGGCTGCCTGTATCTTGTGTTTTTCAACAGGACTGGCAGTTTTCAGGGATCTAGTATTTTTATAAGTAGCACACTCTCTGTGTATTGTGAGTGCTTTGGAAGTAATAATGACTTGCTCAAAGTGTGAAACCAGATTAATGAAGTTTAACTTGCTATAGATTTGCATCTTAGACCTCGCAGGCTGCCCTCTCTTAATAATCCATCTTCCTCTATGTCCTCCACTCTGTCCAAAGGCTGCGAGCTCCACAGCTAGCACACGGTAACGTGCCAGTTGTGTTGGTCCATGCATGGGTGCAGATTGGGCAGCTGCTGTCAGGGCTGAACTCTGCTCATCATCTTCTCAGCAGGGCAACTCATTTATAACCCTTTTCTCTGCCAAATTTTTATACAACTAGTACATAGATAATTATTTTCCAAACTGCTAGGTTCTTTCATGTGTGGTTGAGACCTATCAATAGGTTCAAAAACCATCATGAGGAAGTGGAGAAGGGAACGGGGGTAGAGAGGAAGCAGGTGAACAGAGGTGGGTAGACTGTGTGACTGAATAATTGTGCTTTTTTTTTTTGGACATGACAGCAAAAATGTCATTCCAATCCAAGCAAAATGAAGGTTTTCTGTACTCCATCTCTCCCACCAAACTGCTTCAACTGGAGACAGTCTGAGCATCCACTGAATGCATCCTCCCATATATCACAGGTTTCTGTGGTGGAACCAGCAAGAGCAAGAGACGTCAGGCAGAGCTCTAATCCTTTCTGTGGCCTGTGGTGAGCAGAGGAGTGAATCTGTTTTACCCCCTAGGAGTCTGGTATGTCAGATGTCTCCTCCCAGCACAGCCCCTGATGTTTCCTACCAAAGGAAAAGAAAAAGAGGAGATGCAACTGCTGTGCCTCCATATCTTATTATTATGAAGGTCCATCTTGCATGGGTAAGAAGGAAAACATTCCCTTCCAACATTTCTAATGATAGAACATTCTATATCAATCAATTTTCAATTTTTACTTATTTGGGTAGGTCAGTATTTGCATGAATCGATAGAGAAAGAAAGGGTGTGAGAGCTACTAAGGCTTCTGTTGAACGTGCCTTGTTCTGTAATGGTTGATCTACAGTCTCAAAAGGCTTAGGAGTAAGGGCACATAGTTTTTTGTTTTTTGGGTTTTTTTTTGGGGGGGGAGGGGTGTCTCTTAATGGACAGCCACAAACCATCTCTCATTTCTCTGCAAAAATGTGGTTTCCAATAGCAAACTTCTCTGGTGTCATGACCAGATTAGGCATCTCATGGCCCCTTGTCAGGAAGGACTGAAATGAGAGAAGGAAGACCTGCTTGCTGCACTTTGTGGATGGTCAGTGGACACGCAGGTGGGGCAAATGTCTCTTCCACATGCAGTACAGTTAGCTCTTCCTCCAAGGAGCTCTTCCTCCATGTGCTTTCCATTCACTCACATAGAGGATGCATGTTCTCCACATGCTTCTGCACTGAATTTTCCCTTAGGAGAACATCTCTCTCTCTCTTTCTCTCTCCATTAACTCCACAGGCAAACTATGGATCACATACGGTATGAAAACACACCTTTGTGATCGCCCCTGGAAGGAGGCAGTGATCTGCCCAGCTCATACAGCACGGCAGTGTAATTGAGCCTACATCCCTCGAGTCCCTTTCTGGTGCCTTCTCCACAGCTTTCTACTCTTTCCTTCCTTTGTTTTAGCTGATGCCCTCCAAACTGTCAGGTCTAACTTCAAGAGCCCTCCTGGCCCCATCTGTCATCCCAACTGAAAGAATCTCCATTCAGGCTGTCCAACTTGGGCCAGCTCGAGCAAGTGGAGCACACAGATGGTTAAATGCATTTGACATTTCACTGCAGGGCCTGCAGCAGAAATCCTTGCCTGCTCTAGTCGGAGTCCCGGATAGTAGCGAATTAAGGCTTGTGGTTCTGGCACCGTGTGTGCACACTCTGTTGTGAGTTAATATTATTGGTTCGCCCCTCAGTCATGCCTTTTCCAGCTAGCTGTTCCTGTCAAAGCACATCTCATTAGGCCTGAAGGCTCAATGAAATGGAAATTCATGTTTAAATTTAAAAACAACATATTGACCCTGGGAGCCAGTGATGTCTACATTTTTAATAACTTACCAAGAATAAAAGGAGTGTATGTGTGTACAGGAAGGAGGAGGGCTGGGTGACAGGAAAAGGATGGAGTGTGGCAGTGGAAATGGGGAGAGGGGATAAGTGGATAGGGCAAATGGTCAGTCAAGCACTCCAGTCCTCTCCACTTCCCTCCAGCTTCATTTCCAATTTATTTGTCCCTCTTGCTACACAGAATATCGCTCAGGTTTCACTTAAAGGGGCCTCATACCCCCGGGAAGCAAAGCACGGCCATAGTCTGATATTAAAAGCAACAGGGGAGGGAGAAGAGCACAATCTGATGCGGTTGGCCTTACATCTCCCCCAGGCACACACCCACGCATGTGTGAGCGCTGGTCCCCAGCCTCCAGCATCGCGGGGAGACGTGCTTTATTTATACAGAGGAGCAGCACGCTGCAGAGAGTGAGTAAACACAGAGCCCTTTGGAGGAGGATGCGAGGACAGCCATGCTGCATGCGATTTGCCATGTGCAACCAGCCCCCCACTCCTCATTCCAATGTCATTCCCAATCAGGAACGCACACGGCCTCCTTACTCCTTCCACCGTGCCGACTCGGTGTCTCAGGGGAAGGCAGAGCCTGCATGTCTTCTCCTGTGGGACTACAGCAGAAGCGACGCTCCTTCTGCTGCACTTCCGTGTTCGCTGCCAGTATCTGGGGAGCGTGGGAAGGGGAGAGGAAGGTGGAAGATCCTGGTTTTGTGTGATCACTGTGGACCCCATAGCAGCTTTTATATTTTTGAAAGTGAGCAATCTGACAACGTCTCCTTGGCAGGCATCCAACTTGGGAAAGCACATGCTGCAAGCACAGCTGAACCTGTCCTGCCCGCTCCGCTCTTCCTCCATCTCCAGACAGAGAGAGGGTTGCTCAGGAGTGAGAATCTCCCAGTGACCACTGCATCTTCGAAAGAGGTGAAAACAAAGACCAGACCAGAACAGGAATGAGGACTTCCTGACCTACTTTCTCATTCAGAGATGTCCACTGAAGTTCAAACTAACTCTACACTTTGAAAGCATGAGATTTCTTCCTCAGGTTTTTGGCTATTTTTACATTAGACCTCCTGTGCTCTACAGTTTATCCTTCTATTGTCCCTCAAATTATCCGTTTCTCTGCACTGTTTAACATCAATCCTCAGTTCTGCACTGCCTTTCCTATCGTCCTTCTTTGCAGTCTTTGACTACTATGATAATTTCTTCATCATTTTTCATTCTGACACTGATGGTTTTTGTTTTGTACTATTGTCATTTTTCAGATGTATTCAAAGACTGTGTTCACAGAATTTAAGGCCAGGTTACTCTTTCTCACCTCCCTTTACAGCACGTACCACAGAATTCCACTCACTAAACACCTTGCTCTTGGCTAAGCATCTCTTCTAGGAAGGCATCCAAATCTTGATTTGAAAACATCAAGTAATGAAGAATTCACCACTTCAAGGTTACTACAAAGTTTAATTGCCTTCACCGATTGCAAAAAAAAAAAATAAATAAATAAATAAAAAATTGTACCTTATCATGTTTTTGTTTGGCTTCCTTTCCCAGGTCTTAGTTCTTGGCGTCACTTTCCCCGATAAGCAAAAGAGATTTTGCTGTTCACACCATCTAAGTTATGACACTCTCTTCAACCACTCTCTATCTTTTACAGGTCAGATGCATCTGCCTCACCTTCTCCTGTATGGCTGAATGGTTCTCCTTCCCCAAAACTTGTATTTTTTTTGTCCTCTCAGATACTCCCCAGTAAAGTGGGCTGCCCAGAGAGGTTGTGGAGTCTCCTTCTCTGGAGATCTTCAAACCCGCCTGGATGCCACCCTGTGCCCCGTGCTCTAGGTATCCCTGCTGGAGCAGGGGAGTTGGACTAGATGGTCTCTAGAGGTCCCTTCCAACCTCAACCGTTCTGGGATTCTGTGAACCATTCTGTGAAGTGTGGGTTCTATGGACCTATGGCAACCTCTCACACTAGTGATAGTGTGGAGAGGCTGTGATTGCTCTCTGCAGACCAGGTACCAGAGACCTTTACAACCTGTCAGATGTAAGTCTGCACATCTTACCAAAAAACTGCAGAAGCCTGTGGAGCAACTTTCTTAGTCCACCCAACTTAGAGACCTCGTGGGAGCAGGAAGATGGACAGGGAACAGAGAATCTGCAAGGATCACATTTAAATGCTGTTAAATAGCCTCTGGGTTTCTATTTTATTTATTTATTAAGACAGCGGAGGAGTTAAAAAGGGAATGGAGGCACTTTGTTTCCCAATTTGGGTCTATTATTTATTGAAATTTGACATGTCTCCGCAATTCCCCTTAATATTCCACTGTATATAGAATGTGACTAGCTCCACCAACTAATGTGACAGTTTAGGAAGATTAAAAAGAAAAGCTAAACTAGCAGTAGTTGGAGATGAGGAAAAGTAGCACATTTATGAATAATTTCAGCTGAATTCTAACAACATTGCATTCCCTAGACAGGACACATTTATTATCTTATTCACCATGACTACTGCAACATTGGTGATTTGTTACTGAATCAATTATTAATTCATATCAGTGAATAAGACTCTGTCACTTAACTCTTCAACTGGCCATGGCCACTATTGAGATTTTTAACTCTGTTTTCTCTCCCCTTCAATCATCATCCCTAGCTTCACCCTTCCTGCACATTCCTAGTAAAATAAAAGGATGCTTTCCATTTCAGGAATCCATTTGACAAAGTTACTTCTTTTATTTCAGTAGAGAGTCTTTCCCCTCCAAAGCCCCTTTGATGAGCTATCAACTTTCTCTCCAAATAGCTGAGGAGGCAGGCTCAGAAACAATTTGGATAAGACCCGATCTTTGAAAGAAAACAGTAAACAATAACAACAACAAAAAAAGATCAGCTAAATAAATACTTCTTTGCTCAAAAACTACTTAGGTTCCTACCACCAAAGTGACAGGAACAAGACTTTTAAATGTTTTCAGGTATTTGGTCATTAGGATAATAAAAGCATGTTACAATAAAACATGCAGATAGCAGTTATCCTTGAATGGGGAGGTAGGTGACTAGACTTGGTCACAAACTTGGTCAAGGTCATAAAGCAAAGCAGAGGCAAAGAAGCAAGTAAAACCTCCACTGTCCAATCTCAAAATTGCAACTAATATACCTCTCTGTCAGGCAACTGGCTAGAGGACCAGGCAACGAATTTGCAGGGTTGGACTGTAATTGAATCTCTGTCACCAATTTACTGCTACAGGAAATTACGTTCACATCTGAATTTTGTCATCTACAGCCTTTGAAAAAATAACACTAGAAAGAAAGGGGACTTACTAATGTCTTAGCAATATCCATATGCAAGCAAGTGAAATGAGAGTCTTACTCCTCACCATGTACAAAACACAACCTATCTATCACTGGTTGTTAGACAGAAGGTAAAAGCAATCATTTTAAAAGTAACTACTGTCAGTAAAATACATTGTGACTAATTTCTAAGATGTGCTTAGACCCTGTGTCAGCACACAAGGTACCTAACTTCTGGTCCAGACTGGTTAGCAGAATTTCTCCTGTTATTCACTGGAGCAAGATATAAGATGCTCATCTCTACCTGATGTAGTTCATGAATAAGGCAGACCAGAGAAGCAAGATGACATTTTTAGAAAGGTGATTTTACATTGTGCTTGGATCTGATAGTGTCAGGTCTATAGCTATGTCCTGATATAAAGGTTTCAACTGACACACACACACAAATAAAAATAAAATTAAAAAAAAAAAACACAAAAGCATATAACTTACAAACAAACTCTGTCTCCCCCCATCTTCCTCCCAACTTCACTGACCAAGGTGTGAGCACCATAAAAAACTAAACAGCCTAAATGATGACAGGTCAATTAAAGGATTGAAATCATGTCCGATTTCATAATCTGAAGCATTCTAAGTAACACAGGAAGGATTTATCTACATGTACAAGAGCAAATATTTGATTTTTATCTTGACATTGTCCTTGCAAGGAAAGTCAGAGAGAGGGACAGACAGAGACTCTAAAAGGGATACCAAACATGATGAAAATCAAATAGTTTATGGTTATAGCATTGGGAGGATGCCATCAAGTCAATAGCTGTAGAAGAAATGGACCAGTCATGATGACTTGACCCATTCTCTGTATTGAAAGAGGTTAAAAGAGGGCTTTGACTAAATACACTGGCTGGTATCAACCTTCTCATACAGTCAAAACCAATGTCCGCCGCTTCTGCACCAACATGTCCTGCAATTACACAACATGCTACATGGATGAACACACGCAAACACAAATACACATCACATTGCCTGTTTTGCCCAAAGAAAGTGTGGAGGCTCCTTCACAAACAACAGTGCCTTGTTAGCAGATAGTTAAGTGCAAGGATGTCAGCAGATGGGGGATAGAGCCAGAACAAGGAGGACTGCAAAACATCTCCCCCCCTCTCCCATGCGGAAACAAAGCCAGGACAACTGTGCACAGGTGGCAAGCTGCTGATTGGTTGTAAGCCTTGCTACATGTGTGTTAAGAAAGTATAAAAATAAGTTAGTTTGAAAATAAAGTTGTCTCTCTCTGAACCCCACACTGAG
>JAWLRI010000948.1:1373440-1410018 GCA_034781795.1 Crypturellus tataupa | reverse complement strand
TAGGATACACAAGTAAAGCGAATTGAACCTGCTTCACATTGAAGTGTCGTTCATTCCGTCTCGCGGTAGTGGTCCTCGGCAGGGTTAGACTGTAACTGAGTCTCTGTCACCGATTTACTGTTATGGGAATTTATGGTCACATCTGAATTTTGTCATCTACAGCCTTTGAAAAAATTAACATTAGAAAGAAAGGGGACTTACTAATGTCTTAGCAACATTCATATGCAAACACTTGAAATAACAGTCTTGCTCCTCACCATGTGCAAAGCACAACCTACCTACCCCTGGTCATTAGACAGAAGGTAAAATCAATCATTTTAACAGTAACTACTCTCAGTGAAATACATTGTGATTGATTTCTAAGATGTGCTTAAACTCTGTGTAAGCACACAAGGCACCTAACTTCTGGCCCAGACTGGTAATCAGAATTTCTCCTGTTATTCAGTGGAGCAAGCGGTAAGAGGCTCATCTCTACCTGGTAGTTCATGAAGACCAGAGAAATAAGATGACATTTTTAGGAAGGTGATTCTACATTGTGCTTGGATCTGATGGTGTCAGGTCTATGGCTATGTCCTGATATAAAGGTTTCAACAGACACACACACACACAGACACACACAAATAAAAATAAAAGAGAAAAGGAAAAAAAAAAGAGAAAAAACAACAGGATATAACTTACAAACAAAATCTGTCTCCCCCATCTTCCTCCCAACTTCACTGATCAAGGTGGGAGCACCATAAAAACTAAAGCAAACAGTCTAAATGATGACAGGTCAATTAAAGGATTGAAATCATGTCCAATTTCATAATCTGAAGCGTTCTAAGTAACACAGGAAGGATTTATCTACATGTACAAGAGCAAATATTTGATTTTTATCTTGACATTGTCCTTTCAAGGAAAGTCAGAGAGAGGGACAGACAGAGATTATAAAAGGGATACCAAACACGATGAAAATCAAATGTTTTATGGTTATAGCATTGGGAGTATGCCATCAAGTCACTAGCTGTAGGAGAAATGGACCAGTCATGATGACTTGACCCTTTCCCTCTACCGAAATAAGTTAAAAGAGGGCCTTGACTAAATATACTGGGGGCATCAACCTTCTCATACTGTCACAACCAATGTCCTCCACTTCTGCACCAACATGTCCTGCAATTATACAACATGCTACCTGGGTGAACACACACAAACACAAATGTCCATCACACTGCCTGTTTTGTCCAGAGAAAGAGGCATTTGCTACAGTCATCAAGGAAGTCCATGGTACAAGGAATAGAGATTGGCAGTCTAAGGCCCTATTCTAGCCAAAACTGAATGAGAATCTGGCTATTTTGTCAAATTTATTGAGATTTCATCTTATTCTTGGTCTCTCCCCACCTCCTTCAATATCCTACGACATCCCAATTCTATCTGCTTTTGACAGGGAGCAAGAGATAGGAGTCTTGAATGCCTTTCAAAGGAATTTTAATCCATGCTTGGGAAACTGAAATTCACCTTACCTCTTCTCATAGTTCTCATTATAATTAAAGAGGTTGTCGAAGACACAGACAAGGTCTGTGTGTCAGCTGAGGTGGCTTGACACAGACCTCCGGAAAACAAAACTGCTCATGGAAAACGTTTGTTTATAAAAGCCTAAAAGGACAAAAACGAAAAAAAAATCCTCTATCATTTAAGCCTGCCCATAAATCTCAGTAAGACTGCAAAGTTGCAGCTTGCTTGGTATATTTTATAGACAGAGATCTTGCTGACTTGGCTGACACTAGCTAGGAGGCGGGGAAGGCAGGAAAGTTGAGATTTGGGGTGGGTAAACATTCCCATCCATCAAGTGATTGGATTTGCAACTAAAGCTGTGAAAGCCACATCAGATTAACATTGCCAGGGCAGGAATGATGCGAAAATCATCAGTCTTTAATGCAAGCGACAGGACGGAGAGGGAATGCACATGTGGAGCTGGGACAACCCTGACCCCTCTGTATGTTCAGACCACAGAATGCACAGGATATAGGTCCATACCATTTTGGGTCCCCTTGCTTCTCCTCTCTCTTCTCCTTGTATTTAGTGGAAAGCAGGGAGAGAAGAGTAGAGGACAGGGCACAACCATCAGCCCTGTGCAATTTCCCTTCAGCCTCACATCTCTTTTGTTCAGAGCAAGATGCCCTAATTGTGCTGAACTGTATGAAAAAGAAAAACCCCACAGAAGCTTTTGTCCCGTGGAATCTCTTGTAGAAGGAAAGAGCTGAGACCAAGCAATTTAATTCACTCAGGACCTTTGCATCTTAATCCACGGTGCAAGGTTTCCAACCAGCTGGCGGGAGGGACGAGGGAGTGCAGCTTTTCTCAAGCTCCCGGGGCGCAAGCTTGAGGGTGGATGACAGAGCTGAGCTGTGATGAGGCGCAGAGCTCCTGCCCCGCCGAGCAGAGCCCATGGGCATTACGGCTTGCCAGCCCTCAGGAAGGCAAAGCAGCTTGTGTGCGCGGGTCATTTCGGGACGATCACGATAATTAAAAAGAACCCTAAACCACCCTCGTGCCCCAAGCGATGGTCCAGGCAGCTGAGGGGAAATGGAGGCTGTGGGCGAAATGAGAGAAGGTTCAACTCCTCCTTAGGGGAGCAGATGAAGGACGGACAGGGGATAAAAAAGGAAACAAATTAGTTTTAAAAAAGGAAAAACACATAAAGAAAAATCTATGGGAAGGAAGAGACTAATGAAAAAGAAGGGAGGCAGTGAATATTTGACTGAAAGAGCAGACAAAGAAAACTTGCCGAGAAACAGCCCAGATTACAGAGCTGGACAGTAGCTCAGCATATCTAGGAGCTACCTGCTTTCCATGCTCAGTCCCTTCACACCTCCTGAGCCTTGCCAGAGCCGGGAACAGGCTGGAGACAGGTATCAAAACAGGAAGCAGCCCACGGGGTGTAAGAACAGAAAATGACCTCCGATGTCCTGCAGACCGAGGTGCACATTGAGTTCCTTCGTGCCCACGCAGTGCAACATCTCCAGCGAGGGCAAGCATCATTTTTCACTCACTACTTTCAGCCTGGTCCTGCAGAAGAAGGACTAGAGGCTCAGATCCATGCAGGATTTGAGAGCCAGAAGCAGGTTGAGGAAATGGAGCAAAACTTTGTTCCTATGTATGACGTCGATCCTATACATATAAACCCACCCCGCATCCCTCCACCCCTCCACAAATGCACTTTATGAAAGGTTTGCTTTGGCTTTAAGGACACAGTTCAGGAAGGGCGGCTGTTGAATCACATTTCTCTATAGAGCAAGCAGCTCTAAAACAAAATGTTATCATGAAAATCCCCGTGGGCTGCAGCTGGGAAGGAAAAACAGACTCCTGACCCACAGTTGTTAAAAATGGCTTTTTGCAGATGAATGGTAATGCGAAGCGCTGTGTTACAGAGGGTAAAAAATAACACTGAAAACTAAAATCGCTCGTACTTTTAGCACCTTGAAAAACAAAACAAAACAAAAAATCCAAGTGTAGCCTATAATCACTATCAGCAAGTAGTATCAGCACAGATCTGTGCTATCCTTAGAGCCATGTGTCTGCTCCTCAGATAACTTGAAAGTAATACCACAGCTAAAAGTTGTATATTGCTACTCTGAGCCAAATTGATCTCTGCTGCACTGTGTGTGTGGAGCAAGGTGCTCAGGACGCGCTGCAAGATGGAGTAAGAGAGAAGTCTGAATAAAAAAGGGAAGAAACCAAATTCACAGGCTTTGAGAGATCCAGGTGTATCACTGCAGCGATTTTAAAGCAGTTGAGTTCATAGGTCAAATAAACATCATCAAGATTTGGCAGCGTCTGGGCGGTGTGTTTGAGGATCACAGGTTTGGATGCTGACAGCAATACTCTATAGTGGTGCTCTCTGTGCCCCTTCCTAGGTGCAAACTGCCAATAGATCTTTTCTCCTGCTCAGTGGTCTTCTCAAGGCCACAAACGCCCTAAGAACCTAAGGCTTGTGTATCATCTACAGAGAGATTCAGATCTTGACGGTTCAGTCAACATCCTGACAGGGAATTCTGTAAATGATGAAATCACTGAGACATTTTCCATAAGAGAAAGTCATATCAATGTTATTGTAATTGTTAGAAACAAGCCTAAATCAAACATTAGCAACTATATCTGCAATTGCTACATGGAAATAGAACCACTGCTTACATGAGGTGTGCTGTATATCTTACTGTCATCTCAGCTATTTTTTGACAAGTTGGGGAAGAGAAGTGACTGACACCCACGGTTTTCAAAGAGAAATTGAGACCCCTGTGAGCCCAGACAGCCAGCAAGAGACTGATCTGAATTTACTACTGCAAACAGAGAGGGGAGTAAATGGCACTTTATGAACTCCATCATTTATTGACTTACCAACATTGTTTGCTTTTGGGGAGGTTGTTGATGCTTTAAAACCTATTTTTCTTCACACTGTAAGGGGAGCTGTTTGGCTGGCTGCATTGGCCTGTTATAGCTAGTGTCACCACCTCACACTCCTTCTCCCTCGTTTGGGTACTGAAAATACTCCATCTCAGATGTTCTACTTCATGTCCTCTGATTTATCCTAGGAATCCACCTCTTGGAAACCCCTGAGAGACTCTTTGCATCTCTTGCTCCGGGAGTAGGGTATTGCACACCGAGTAATAATAACTTGGGGCATCCAGTGCTCTCCAGAAAACTACAAAGATAACAGTATAACAGTATTGGACTGTCCAGCTGACTCTGGCCTTGCACAGATAAAGGAAACTTTATCACTTAAGCAGCTTCTATCTTGAATACTGCTCTAAATGAGTGACTTCAGGTTTAAGATCTCTGTATGACCTCAGGCAGGCCAACCCACATGGGATTCTCCTTTCGTAATTGCATCTAGGTAAAAGTTAGGCCATGCTCAATGGCAGTCACCTACTTGTTTTCAGAGAGAGACAGTCACCTCAAGAGATGATTCATCCCACGCAGGAACAGGACAGACTGTGCTTCAGATGCCTCCCTCCTCAGACTCGAGAGTGGTCTACATGACTAACTAGACAAGATTCTGGCTCTTAGAGCTCAAGAAGATTGATCTTACACCTCTATTCTCTCCCTCACTTCTCCATATATAGTGCTCTTACT
Organism: Crypturellus tataupa; assembly: GCA_034781795.1. Classification (NCBI taxonomy): domain Eukaryota; kingdom Metazoa; phylum Chordata; class Aves; order Tinamiformes; family Tinamidae; genus Crypturellus; species Crypturellus tataupa. Next base: position 1,404,909 of record JAWLRI010000948.1, on the reverse strand, counting down.
CTCACATTCTTACTTTAGTTCAGACAATGTGTAGTGAAAAAAAATAATAGCCCTGAAATCTTTGAGATGCTTAGAGGTTAGGATATTAAAGTGGATAAGTGTGTGCAGAAAACACAAAAACTTACAGATCAAGTTGAAATACAGTGGGGAAAACAAAACAAAACAAAACCTTGAACACTTAAATATACCTGTTGATAAGCAGGAATAAAGGAACAGGTGACTTCAGTACCCTCTCTTCCTCACCTCCATCTCTCTGCAAGGTCAAAAGACAAAGGGAGCAATGATCTCCCTGGGGATGTCTCCACTGATGGTATAGCTTCATCTGAGGTTCACTGACTATACAGCCTCATGCTGTTAGGCAAAAAAAAAAGAGGGGCCTCATTTCCCGTGGGCCCTGCTGGATCAGGGCATCTCGCACAGCTCTGTCTGTGCAGAGGAGCTTGAGCTCTCTCTTCTAGGGTGCAAGTGAAAGGCTCAAAGAGTTGAGGTTTGCACTTCTTCCGGCTGAAAACAATTACCTCTTAAGTTTGCAAGTGACAAATCCTCATTTCTTACAGCTATTTCAAGATTGGATTCTTTGCTGTCTGTCAAGGCAAAAGCAGTAACCAAAACTGCAAGCGCTGGGCAATGCACAAAGTTGCTCTCCTGCGTGCTGGCAACTCTGAGGTCAAGCTGACGCTTGCTACTTCTGCAGTGAGACACCTGATAGTCCTTTCCTCATACGGAGATAAAATGTGTGGGAACTAAGCATTCTTAAGAACAGTAACATCCTTGTTGTCAAATTTATTTCAAACTAGTCTATCAGTTTTGCATAGGAAAGGAGTGAGGGAAGAGAGAGACCAAAAGACAGAGGGATAAGGAGTACTGGAGAAAGTATTCATGGAGGAGCGTTTCTGCACAACGGCTAAATTACCCAAGAAAGAATAAGGCTTGGAAGAACCCCAGGGAGAAAAAAACCTCCGTGAATAGGGGAAATACCATCCCAAGGCCCCCATGGGACTGCTTCCCCCCATTCGCTGTGCTTGAGGAAGGGGTGGCTCCGTGGTGAGGGAGGCATCTCCTGCTCAGCTCCTCGTGTCCACTCGTGTAAGCTGCCACAGAATAACCTTGCGCTCCCCGCTGTGCCTCTGAGCAAGGGCTGGCAGGGGAAGGGGCCCGGGATAATGAATGAAGCTCTATATTAGCCACAGAAGCACAGGACAGTCAAATGAAAGGGTAAAAGTATGGTCATGAAAGACAAGCAGTCACTCCGACTGTGTGCTGGAGGTAATTACTGCTATATAAATAAACCAGAGGAAAAAAAAATCTTTTAAAAATCTAATTACCATGCAGCACTGTGGGTTTCAACCTTGGTCAAGTACAGGCAGACCTGATTTACGCTCCATCATAAAATCCTAAGCACGAGTCTGGTCTCTCTCTCTCTCTTTACAATATGAGTCAGGGAATCAGTGCAGGAGGCTTCTCAGAAAAGAGCTCCCTGATGGATGTGCCCATGTCTGAGTGGGTCACTGTCTCCAACAAGCCCAGGGCTACCCGTGCAAACCAAGTGCATGAGTGTTTGTCACAGGTTTCCCCTACCTGTATGAAATGGCAACATCTGTAGTGTAAAACTAGGTGCTCCCAAACCACTCTTTCACTTCTAGTATTACCTTCAGTAAAGATATTCCTCCTTGATACAGAGCTTTCCATTTTCAAGTGCCTTGTGAAGGGCATTCCTTAAAGCTCCTACAGTGCTGCAGTAAAGGGTAACTGAGGCAGGAACTTTATCCTTGAAGTTTTTGGCTTCTCCCATGCAAGCAGGAGTTTTACATGCCTCTCTTTTCCGAAAAACTCACTGTGACTGCTTCACACTTCATCCCAGACTAAATAATGATTAAAACTAAGGTCTTTGCCTGCTGCAATATGGATTTCTTTGAGAAAGATGAGAAAAATCCAGCAACCAGCTTTAAACTCCTCATTTGCAACTTGCAGAATTAAGCCACATTCAAGCAAAGTAAATACAAAAGGACGTCTGGTCCTCCTGGTGTGGAACTGGATGCCTCTCTGCAACTGCAGAAAGGTTTCTGACAGTATCCAAGTTCTAACTGGATTTGCAGCTCTACCTTCACAGTTGTTCACAAAAGTGGGCAGAAATCAGATTTCCCAACACTGAGGAACAGGAGGTCTCATTACTTTTTTCCCCCATCCCAAATTGAGGGAGAAAAATTAGAATCTATTAAGTCAGTAATTTGTAAGTCAGTAGTGTCACGCATTCATACATAAATAAGGGCAATAAAATCTGCTTTAAAGAGTAAAATTATCTCAAAAAATTATAATCTCATTCTTATCTAACAAATCTCAAAGTTTTCTTTAAAACCTACAAGCCAAACATTCTGCTTCAAGCCATGTCAAAACAAGATGCTTCGATGATTTCTAAACATGTACACAGATCTGAGTGGTGGGACACCCGAGGGAAAAAATAGCTCATTTTGTCATCTAATTGTTTCCAGCATATTTGGAAAACAAACAATGAAAGCAGAATAACTATTAAACACTAATCAAAAGTTAGGGGAAAAAAAACACCATCAGAGTTCAAAAATAAGATAATTTCCCTATCATCCTTAATGAGATTTATTACCCAGCATCTGTTATCCTACCTTTAAAAAGTCAAAGCACTTTTAATAATTGCCTTTTGCTTTTATACAGTATCTGGCACTTGCACAACTTCCTTGATTAAGCCTCAAAGCAGGTAAGTGCTGTGATTCACAAGAAGGGGGATGCAGAGGTAAAGAATTCTTCTCATAGTTCCAGAGAAATCAGTGCCAGAGCACAACATCCCAGCTAGAAGCTACTGTTCTCTCTAATAGACGACAATGCTGCTGTTAACATCTTGTCGAGAAATATATTAGAGCGTTATTTCCCACCATTAGAGAGTGCATTTTGCAACCCTGATTGCAGCGAAGCCCTTTGTAACTGGAGTTGCTACATACAAACATAAATAGCCTCATCACAAGAGCCCCTGGCTGTTTAAATGGACGCAGTAAAGCAGGCTACTGCTTTTTCATGAGGCTGGCAATACTCAATACTGTTAGCAAAAAAGAACCCTAATAGGTGCAAATGGATTGCAAACGTCTTCAGACCTGAAGGTTTTGTAACCCTTCAAGGACTGAACTCCTGGAGGAGCTTCCAAGAGGACTATCAGAGGCAAAAAGTCCAAGTGAATTAAAGCTCAAGTTTATCAATGGGCTGTGGCAGCAGTAGGAGCTGGGAACTGAGAGGGGCAGAGTGGTCTGGGGCAGTAAAGCCACTAGGAAAAGTGTGAGGGGCAGAGGGATGACTTACTCCAACTTGTATCATTTTCTCACAGTCATCTTTTATTTTTATTTTTAATTAAGATTTCATTCTATTTTAATGAATTTCACATTGGTCAAAGTACGGAAAGAAAATATGAGCTGAAATTCTAATGGCCATGAAAATCTCAGCTGTAACAGCATTCCTGTAACAGCAGTTTTTGAAGTATGTTTATCAAAACCATGACCTATGCCTCTAAATTTTATCCTATCTTCCTGACGCCCTTTCAGTTGGAGAAAATGTAAGCAGAGAGTTCAAGCTGTCTACAGATCCACTCACATTATATTAAAAAAGGGGGAGGTGGGACAAATATTAAAATGTTTGTGCATATAAAAGGTAGAGAAGAAGCAACTGGAATAGCTCTTGGGAGCTGCTCTTGTCACTTGAATAAATAGTTTGCAGTTTACAGCTTTCTATAAAAGGAGCATTTTCTTTTCTCCACTTTTCTTCAAAATGAAATAAAACTATACGCCCCCAAGTTTTATATTGTAAAACAACAAGGAGATTGCTCAGCCTCAGAATGTGCCTGCATGCATGTGTGCCTGAATATGTGTATTTTAGACTGGGCTTAAGAGAAATGCATGCTCAGCACGTGCCACTAAGCGTGACTGTCCCTGCTCCAAACACTTCAGTTCAGTGAGTGCATGAGAGGCACCACTTGGAGCTTGACAGATGAAAGACACCAGCGAGAGACAGAACTGTAAGGACCTCAAGAGAAACTAAGATCTTTCTCATCAAACTGCAGTATCTACTTTTTCTTCCTCTGTTCTCCACTCTCACCTTCCTCTTTCTTCCCCATCTGGCCATGGCCTCCACACATAAGTTCTAGTATTTTTAGCACTAACAGTTTACTAGACTTTTCCTGGGCAACCCTCTTTGCTTGCCAATAGAGATATCCTGCAAAAAAACTTATCTGACTTATCACTGCAGGAAGGGTCTTCATTCTTACTATTTTCTCTTTTTTTTTTGTTGTTTTGTTTTTAATCTATACCAGCTGATTTTGGATGGCCTGGTAGTAACAGAAGACTAGCATGCTTTCTTCTGCTTATTCCCCTCTAATGCGACCGACCTCAGGAAACCTTTCCCCAACTTGTCACCATGTAAGAGGCATCAAATAAAGAAAGAGCAGTGTGAAATTTGGAGAAGTTTGAGCACATCAGAAATTTTGCTTTATTACTTTAAGGAAATAGGATACATCACACTCACAAGTGATCTTTTAAGGCTTTTGAAGTGCCCCAACCAGAAATGAAAAGAGTAACTCTTCTGAGTATTTAGCTTCCACCTTGCTGTGTAGACAGAGTCTAGTAGGAGGAATGCTCCAGTGAACCATAAGAGCAAATACAAGAGACGGGTAAGCACTACTTCCACTAGAGCAAAGGAGATGCAAACTTAGTATCTGCTTCAAACTATTGCTGTTATCCTGGTATGTCACACAAACTTCCCTGTGATACATTTTTTCCCATCGTGAAATGGGACTAAGGTTTTTTTTTTCTTTTTTTAATCTCACAACAAAATTATGTGGATATAATCTATTATTTTTATTGCTGAGAATTACTAATGAATTTCTGAAAATCTAGTGTTTATAGTGATTCTTAAATATTTTGAAATGCTTTGAATTCTATATAGAAGGCTTTTTAAAAACATTTAATTATAATAATACATACTTTTAAAGGAAACTTCAATTTTATAGAGTAGGATATATTTATTTCAACCTTTATATGCTGCTACAAGGTAATGCAAAGTACATTACTGAGTTTACCACCTTTCTTTAACAAGAGGGACCAAGAAAGCTTGAGAACTAATTCAATTGAACAGTGTTGGAGGAAGGCCTTTAGCTACACTGACACACTGACATTATATTTGCATGTTTGCTTGGGCATAGAAGAATCAGGCAATTCAAGGACAATGTTTTTTTAGGGACTAAAACCTTCATATTCTCACAACACAGTTCAAAAGTACCTCATCCTGCAGACGAATACAGCTTAGCTGAGTTACATAGGCTCTAAATCTGCCCCTAATTTTGTCCCCTGCCTCTGGTAAGCGACCTGGCATCACAGTGTCACAAGATATCCAGACCATCACCAGAGATTCACAGCTGTGTCAGACTGAAGGAGGCTGGATGAGGGCAGCAGCACAGCAGAATATTTATCGTGCATCACTTAGGAGATGCAGAATATTGCTTGGACACTTTAATAGATGCATCAGTGTTAACTGATTTGCTCTGAGGCACCATATGCTAATCAAATGGGGTGCGATGCATAATGTCACATTAATGTCGTAATAAAGGAAATCTCGATGTGTTCCGTAATGTCTTTATGATTACCTTTAATTTTAGATAGCTAGTGAAAGAATGTGTGTTCAATACCTGAATCTGCTGTCTAATTACCTAGGACAAGAACCAAATGTACGATAAAAGGACAGGGTTTTTATTAGAGATTACTGGTGACAACATAAATTGTAAATAAACCTTATGATCTGAGCAAACCTGAAACACCATAGTCTGACTGGCATTTAAGATTGTTTGAGGCATATTTTGATTTCTTTTCATCTTTAGTTACCAACCTGGAAGAAAGGAGTATGTAGACATATAGGGGTATGTCTTCATCCCAAGGGGATGAGATACCAGGGTCCAAAAGACGTTTTACCTTTACTTCTACATATAAATATACTCACAGTCCTGTGATTCAAGTCATCCCATATGCTTATGGCAGCTTTCTGGTTAAAATTAATCTAAGTCTCCTTTTCATCTTTTCCAAAAACATTCTTACTATTTCTCTTTCTAACATAAAAACAGTTACACACATACCACTTTGAGTTAGTTTTGGTGAATGTGAAACAATACACAAAATAAGCTTTTATCAGCATTTAATGTATTTGGTATTGAGATTTGTATTTTATATAATGTTCATCATCCTCAGTCTGTTTTGTGCAGATAAATGATAACTATTTTCCACTTGTACCAGGAAATCTGAGGGACGGCATTCCAATCACCTGAGTTGGGTGACAGGGCATTTAGGAGCTAGGATTACACTTCAAGTGTCACAACCTTTAAATTTGCAATTAGTGAGCAAATAAGTTTGGGGATGAAATACCTCACATAAAATGGCACATACTAGGAAAAAAGAATTCAGTTCTGCTGATATTGAGTAATAGTGGGTTGGGAATTTTGAGGGAAGGGAAAGGAAGGCAAGGCAAGGCAAGGCAAGGCAAGGGGACAGCTGAATTACAGTGATCTTCCTGCTATCAGGATTCTCGCTTCAAATCTGGTGCTTTTGCACCTATACACAAATCACTGTTGCACCATTGATTTCTAGTAGCTTTCAAACCAAGAGCCTGGAGGCCAGCTCTTCAGATGACCTGATGAAACTGAAAACAGAACTCAATGGAAAAAAAAGTCGTACAGGACATTGGACACGCTTGAAGGTGGTGATAGGTGCAAATATTCACCTGTGAGCTCCTTCATACAGAACACTTTGAGAGAGCTTTCCCCCAACATGTAAATTCAACAGGCTGCCACAAACATTTATTTCAGATTGACATTAATGAAAATAAGATCAAGATCTGGCTGTGATGACTGCAAAAGGAAGGAAAGGAGTAAAATCTGGTCCTCAGACTTAACTACAATCTGGTACACCAGTATGAATGAGAACAAAAAAAAAAAAATAACACTCTGCAGGTCAGTGGAGTCACACCAGGGTAGAAGTAGTACAAAGACAGATGAAAACCATGCTCAAGAATTAGAGCAGCAATGCTGTCTGGGCCCTAGGAGACAGACAGAAACCCTTTGATAGAGTAAAGACCTGATACGCTGCAAGAAACAACCTGCAAGCGAGTTCCCTATCGGCATCATTAATGTGTTCCCCAAAGCTGAAATCAGAAGATTCCTTCTGGAGGAGCAAAGCTGTAGAAAGAGGCTCTGTGTTTAATGACACCAGTGAATATCTTGCCTGATGTGAAGACAAAGAAATCATCTCCTGTCAACTTGGTACCAGCACAGGCTGAGACCTGAACAGAATTCATGGTCAAAGTGGGTGAACAGGCAGAGGCAGAGGAGGAAAGAAAGAGATGCTTAAACAGTGGGGACCACTAGTGATTTTACACCTTTTGCTCCCTTCTCCTTTTACTTTCTGAAACAAGGGACTTATGTTCATTTCAAGCTGCTCCTCTGCTCTCTGCATTTATGAAAAATGCTGAAGAAGTCCTCAAGATCAAACAGAACAAAGACAAACAAACTGCGCTAGGGATGATCTTGGTTTCAGAAAAGCAGCAGCCTTGGTGCAGAGTTCAAATCAAAGCATTAAGTTTCTCTGTTATAACACTTTAAGGCTGGACTTTGGTTTCAGCCCAAGAACTTCTTCACTTAAGAAGTATAAGACTGTTACTATGTATAGAAAACACCCTTTTTCCTCTTCTTTCTTTTCCCACATATACTCTGCCCACCAGCCACATGGTCAACATTCAGGTCTCACACCAGTGTAGCTGCGCATCTAAATCATGGTGTAAAGAGCTGCAAGGAACCCAAAAGAGTAGTTGATATAACAGGAAATATTATCACCTAACCACGGTCCACAGGTGCCTGGCCAACATTATCTCTCAAACCTCTTTGATGGAGACTGCACAATAACCTTAGATAATGTGCTTCTCTAAGTGCTTGCACCCTTCCTGGCAGGCTCCACAACATGGTACGTCTCACTGTATTTGAAGATCACTGCTCTGCACTGGCTGCACTGCCTGCACTGGCTGTAATCTGTCCAAAATCAGAAGTTAACCAGTGCCATAGAAGCACATCTGCTTCCCACCTGTGCTGGAGATAAAGGCACTGAGATGGTTAGCTTATCAAGTTGGACAGCAAGAAGCCGACACACTGACAACTGCTTTACTCCATCATTCTTAATTCTTCTTCTTTTGCCTATCTCTACCTACTGAACAATACCATAACCCCTCATGATTCATAACCTCAGATTTCTATTCATCCTACAAATACTGTTGCACCAGAGTCAAAATTAAACACAGTGCTTCAGCTCAGCTCCAGCTGGAACTTAAGTTGAACCTGAATAGTTCTGGGTTTGCCTAACCTGCATTTCTAATGCTGTTTGCTCTAAGTCAGCAAGCCCTGGTTTCCACAGGGAATGATTGAACTTAGGCCCTAATCCATATCAACGATGGCAAGAACACATAAGAGCAGAAATCGTAAATCTAAAGTCTTTTATTTTATTTTTCATTGCCAGATTGTTCCATAGCTCCAAGCACTAGAGTTTCCACAGAGGGTAGCAGTGTATTGCCAGCAGCCTACCTAATTAATTCCTCCTCGCATGTTCCTTGTGGCTTCCTCACCCCCCACCCAACTCTCCCTAGACCTATTGCTTCTCTTCGAGATAGGCTAAATGAGTGAGGATCAAACTAACGAAATAGTGGATTCATTAATTCCAGCAAAGTATCAAAGCTTACACAAGTCCAACATTGACTAGGCCATAAGCATTAGTTCATGCTCTTGGGACTGTCTTTCTGGGCTCCTCCCTGTCTTCCCATCAAAATCAATGGGAATTTAGCCTGGTCTTCAACAGATGACCTTTTGGGTCTCAAGAGGTATATAACACTCAGCATTTACTCTGCGTAGAGTCTTTCATGAGCAAGCCTCAAAGTATCTCTCTACATTAAGACTCACAATATCCTCAAGAGGAAAGTAAGAATTATCCTCATTTAATTAATGCATTGCCAAAGGCCAAAATACAAACTAAAGGAGAGTGATCCTTCAAGGCATGCTCAAATTATGGTAGAGTCAATGGGGAAATAAATGCACACAGCACCAAACAGGATTATCTTCCAAGACCAATGCCAGTTCTTAGAGCAGAAATTCTGGTTCACTGTTCTTCATCCAATCTTCTTATCAGTGCCCTTCACTCAGCTACTGGGTCAAGATCCAAGTGACAAAAATAACAGTAGATACTTAAATTTGGGGGAGGGAGGGATGTAGGGGAGAGAAGTGTACATACACAAGCCATCTGGAAACCAGTTTCAGCAGCACATACACAGATATGGCTCCTTTCTTCTGCCAGTCAAAAAAGGTTCAGTAAGTACACAAACTCAGTAAAAAGCCACCATTCTTCAAAAGATTTGGCGGGAACCATGAGCATCTATCAGCGACATACTGTTAAAAAGTAGATAAGAAGGAAGGGGAACTGAGGTAGAATAACTTCTCAAGGCATGTAAAGTATCTACAGCAAGCAGGAATTCACCAGTCTTGATGGAAGTCTCTGTGAAAGTAATCCTATCCATTGAACCTCCCTATGACCCAGAGTGGAGGAAAGGGATGTGCAAGGATGTTAATGTCACTCTGCCTGTTCTCTTCCATCCATTTTTCTGGATTGCCTTCCTGCTCATAAAGCTCCTTGTTTTAATCACATTCTAAATGGCTGCAGTCTTTTTCTACAGTTGCAGCAGACGTGATGGCTTGGTTAAGGCTCATAACAAACATCTAGGCAGGCAACTCCCTAAATTAGCTAAAGTACCCAGTTAAATGCATCGTTATAAGCATAAGGAATCAGCAATGGAAAAACTTTACCATGATGTGACCTGCAACAAAAGCCCAAAGGCTCCACTGAAATCCAGCATCATTTCTTTCTGCACATCATCTGTAAAACAGAATTAAGTTAGCACGCCACTGAAAATAGGAACTCTCCTATGGGGGATAATACCTACCATCATCTCAGAGCAATTTGCTGCTCTATATTCAAAGAACTCATGAGTTTCTACAATAGGCAGTCTAATTGCAAACATTTGGTGTTAATGCTTGATGCCTGGGAGCACAGAAAAGCTAAGGTGTACTTCAAGCCAATATGTGCACTTCTTTGCTTCAGGGGCAGGAGAAGACATCCATTAGAAGGTGATGAGCTAACTGCAGTCCTGGAAGGCTTTATGACTCTATAAGGGTTTAAAGAGGTGTTACTAAACACATGTTGGATAGGTTAAGCCATGAGACCAGGTCACATACACGTACTCTGCCAAAGTCCTTATACTCAGAAGAGGGGAGCACTTGAGACCCTGAAACCAACCACACAATGCAGCAAAGAGCAGGGACAACCCATAAGTTAGCCCATAACAGCACGTTTACCAAGTATGAAGTACTGCCTGTTGTGGATTACTTCTATCAAACGTTTTTAGTAAAATAGTCTGAACTGTCTCCTGTACAGCCCTGAGAGACAGTAGATGTGAATGATGGAGAAGGTGAATGGAAGTCCGAAAGAAATCAGCTTGAGCAGTTCCAAAATTCTTCTTCAAAATATGAATCCCCTGCAGAATGGTGTCGTGTTTCCATTAGCTACTATTTTTGATATCAATAAAATGGAGATTCTGTTACATCTAAATTCTGCTGTGTGAATGCATGCTATGCAGAATATTCACTTATGAAAATTTTAAATTAAAATTTCTGATTTTTTTCTTGAAACATCTTTCAACCCCTCATTTAATTTTATAGTGAAAAATATTAAAGCAAACACAAGAAAAATTTTTGGTAAACTTTTTTTTGAAGCTCTATGAACACACTGAGTGCCTATTAAATGCATACCATTTATAAATGAAATTAAGTAATTCAAATGTTCTGATATAGTACTTTACTTTGAGAGTTCTATGTGAGTTCCTTAGTGTGTGCTCCATCCAAGAGCCACTGCTATAAGTCTATAAACAACCCAGCCCATAAAAATCTAACATTGGTTCCAGTTATATATTGTTACTTACTATTTGCTTTATTATATTAGACATCTCCCATGCTCCAGGTATTTTACAGCTGTTAAGATTGTTAAGGCAATTTAAATATATATAGTGACTGTACTAAGCTCTCATTCAGGAAAGGAAAAAAAAACTTTATTAGAAAAAGCTAATTACAGTTTATCCCATTGATTTATTTCTCCTCATCCCTCCAGTCCATCCCCTTTGCCTTTTTCTTTTTTGTAAGTATTGCAAACCTTAGGTTGTAATTTTGATATGTGTTGCTAGATAGATTAAATATCATCTGATTCTCATATAAAACTGGTAGTTTGATCAATACAGCTAAAAGCTTCATTCCTCACACATGTATTTTTCAGCTTTGGAACTATCAATTTTAATCTCACACTTTGGGATTAGATAATAACAAGGCTAGGAGTTTCACTTCACAAGATGCAACAAAACCTCCTGTTCCAATCCTTCAGAAAGAAAAGAACAGTTGATCCAGCTTTGGCATAGGAAGATGGACTGGATAACCTCTTCAGGTTCTGCCCAAGGCTATATTTTACATTTCTATAATCTCCCCCTTGCCTTTCTCCCTGTCCTTCTCCTCTCTCTCTAGGAGTTTGCTTCCTAAAAACGACACTGAGATAAAACACCCAAATCAAGACAAAAAGGCAATTTCTAAAGTGATTTGTTTCCCAAGCTGGAAATACAAGAGAAGACTGTGGAAAACAGTCAAGAAAGTTTATCCTAATGTTCTGCAAGGAACTGAACAAATCCATTCTGCCTTTCCCATACAACACAAACAGGATTTCCATTCATTTCATAGCTCGGACAGCCCTGTTTCCATTCATTTCATAGCTCGGACAGCCCTGTTTGCTCTTAGGTAAAAGGCACTAGAGTGGTGGGGTGTGTGTGGGGGAACCAGCAGTGATAGGTGGGATATGGGAATCTCTCTCGAATGTCACAACACAATCTTGATATAGGAATCTAAACGAACTAGAGAATGAAGCCTGTAAACCTTCCTTTCAAATAGCATTTGTTGGCAGTCTTAAAAAAAAAAAAAAAAAAAGAGGCCAAGTAACAGAGATGGCTGCTGGCGCTCAAGAGGGATTTCCAAAGTAACTTTCAAGAAGGTCATATGAAGTCGAGGAAACGGGAGCCCTTTCCTTCCACAGAGAAGAGTAACTGGGTGACACTATGCTAATGCACACATTTCTCTCCGGGATGAGTCACTCCGCAGTGGCAAGCGCTCTGTCCTGCCCGTTGATTCATATTCTTTTCCCTTTAGCATCCACAAGTCTTAAAAGGGTTGGCTGGGTGACCTACTCACGAGCAAGTTTGATTTTGTTATTTATTTGGCATTAGCATAGTGTCACCCCCAGGAGGTCTCCCCTGGAGTGATGGAATATCCTCTGGGTTATCTGCAGCAGGACGGGGATGGCGAGATGCTGGAAGCGGGAGGTGACAGCAGAACTACAGCAGAAAGGGGCCTGAGTAGGCAGCGCGTCTGTCTGCGCGAGGGCAACTCGGCCTCCACCTCACGGTGCAAAAATTAAGACTGGAATTTTTGTCTTGAATCCTCATTGTGGCTCTATGAATAATTTCGAACAGTCCTATTTCCCCTCCACTTTGCTCCCTTCAGCTTTTAAACAGATCAGCCCCTCAGATGTGAGAGACCCAGCTCTGAACTAGCATGACGATGGACTATGGGTCCAATTATGCAAAGCTTTCATGAGCAAAATTGTTTAAAAATCAAAACAAAGTGAAGATATCTACAATACTCATTGTTTCAAGAGTATCAAGCTGCACAAGGACTCTACATTTGACCCCATTGACTGCAGTGCAAAAAAAAATCCTGAACATTGTCCTTCAGAACTAGAGTACTTTATTTTCATTTAATGACAACTATAATGGTCTTTTTAAGCAGCAAGAAAAAATTAAAGTACTATTTTTAAGTGTGTATTTTTTAAATGTATCACTTTATGGAGATATTACTAACCAGATAGCTGGGATAAACTGTCATATTTCTAGTGACTGAAGGCAGAAGAATCAATACTTCAAATTAGGTTCAATATTTGAATGCAGCAGTAAAGAAGGTGGTGTAATCCACTGTTATAGATTAGAGGGCATGTCAATCCTAAATTGCACATTACAGAGGAACCTTTGCTTAGAAAGACTTTTCCAGTGCAGTTAGCTTTTTTTTTAAATCTTTTTCTTTCTTTTTTTTTCCCCTGATTAGTAAGAATTCTTTGTACCAAGTCATTTAGTTCAAATTTTCCCTGGTGTACTACAGAGTAGAATTTGTCTCCTATATATATTACATTCCCAATAATGCTCAATAAAACATCAAATTAATTATTAGAAAATATTTAACATCAAAATCTTAGATTCCCCATAATGAGGTAGCCCAATGATGCCAATAGCAGAAAGAGTGCCTGCTTAGGACTAATCATCAGAAACACGGTTCGCTGTGAAATTAACAATAATCAGTATGACAAGAATAATAAGAAAAAGAATCAATTATTCTTATATTAAAAAGTGTCTCTGTACATTAAGTATGCATTCTGTGCTCCACATTAGCACTCAGTAAATAACTTTTAATATTTTTGGAAGGGGATTTTTTTTTAACTTTCACCAGCCTTTTTGCAAAGAGAATGCAAATCTGTTTAGGGAACTCTTTAAAGAGGTAACTCTCCGTAATTCCGACAAATCCTTTTTCTCTAAGCTCTAAGAACTTTAATAAAAAGAACACCATCCTCCCATTTTACCCTTTTTGTGCTTAAAAGGCTGTTTATTTTTTACAAATGAGGGTCTTACTCTGCACCCACTGAAATTAGAGGTGAAGCTCCCATTCATGGTTGCGAAGAGCACAAGAGACCAAAGTTCACATCACCCTCTCTTTTCCCCACTCCTACAATCCTGGACTGGCTTTTCCCCTGCTCCGACAGAGATGCCAGGTTACTTGCTACATGCTTGGACAAAGAGCTGAGGGGTGAAGAACTATCCAGACAAATGTGGGGCAACTTTTGCTGTGCCGGTTAGAGCCCTGAGTACAAATGAAGGCCAAGCTGTGCCATGCCACTTAACTGGGCCTACATGGCAGCAGGACCTGGCGCTCGTACCATCTATCAAGCCACTGGAGGAGACATCACTCGTGATGAGCAAAGCCCAGACAAGCCTTGGAAACTTCCCTCCTCCTCGCGTTTGGATAGCAGAGGCTGTGCTTGCCTGCAGCTGCTGCAGCGGCAACCCATGGATAGTTCTCCTTTATATCATCATTAGCCTGGAAAAACATGTGATGCAAGCTCCAATTTACCAGTAAGGATCGGATAGATGACTCTGTTGAAGGCAGCAATATCCTGGCAGCTGCGCTACAGCAGCAGTGAAGGGCATCTTGTACTCAGTCCGGATCAGCAGATCTGCTCCCTGTGAAGCTCTGGGATTCAAGAAGGGTGAGCAACTCCCACAGAAAGATTAATTTTTTTGTCTACATGCTGAGTATTCAACAAGGATACAGTGGGCACATAGGGACTTGCAGAACTGTATTTGTGCTACATACACAAGTTTGGTCCCTTCTCAGGTACCTGTATTCTGCCCTGTCACGTTCCCTCACCTCCAGCTCTTTCACCATCACTCTCATGACCTTTCTTTTATTCATTTAAACAACATTGCCACTTTAAAGAGCAGATTGCTAGGAATAGCTGCATGAATGGTGGAACTAATGAACCTTAATTTTCCTAAGGTCTGCCTTCCAACTTGGATACTTTGGTGTCTAAACAATACCGTGGATCTCAACAGAGGCTTTTCCCTCTGTGGGAATTAGGGAAATCCTCTCTCTGCAGTTCTATTTTTACTAAAGTTGTGGGAAGTTAATACCTTTGAGAGGTCTTATTCTTCTAAAAAAAAAAAAAAAAAGAGTTGAAGCTGGCCACTTGGTTCAAATGTTTGAAAAAAAAGTCAAGAGAGAAACACCGAACTACAACGTGAATGTCTAAGCCTTGTTCAAGCCTTCTGTCCTCATAAATCTAGGCTTAAAAAAGAACAAAAAAAATCTGATGATTTCAAAGACGTCTGAAGTGCAAAGGTACACATAACCATCCCATTCTGATCCTAGCATTTATTTGCTTCTCATTTTATTCACTTGATAGAAGAAGACTATTTAAAAACATAATCAAAAGCAAGATCAGCATCATGGTCAAGGAAAAAGAACAAGTTCAAACAACAAATCTGGTCACACTGGTTGATTTGCATTGACACCGCCTGAATCTTGTCATGGAAATCCTTTGTTTTTAAACCCTCTTTCACATTATATATAATTATGCCCTTATGCTACACATCCTGACCTTCTAGGTTAGATGTGCTCCCTAAATACTGCTGGAGACCTTGATTGTTGGTTGCAATCACCAGTATATGACCAGGTGATATGACCAGGAGTTTCAGAGGACTCCTTCCTGGAATACCCCCCTGGAAAAAAGGTCTGAGTCATCTCTAGGATGGTCTCAATCACCAGTCTTAGAGAAGGTGCATTAGGGAAGGATTCAGCCTATGGGTGTTTCACACCATAGCAGAAAAAAAAATCACTGCTTTTCTATGCAGGATTCTGGAAAAAATACCTGTATTTGTCTATTCTAAATAAAAGTCTGCCAGTAAAACACTCATTTCCTGTGAGGTATAACAAAAATGACAGCTGCCTCAAAACGTGTGTTTTGTCAATGCATGTGACATCTGCTGTCCATTCGGAGTTATTCAGTGACCCAAGGGACCAAGCTTAGCCGGGTCTTGTTCAAAAGTTTGTGGTCTGAGCTGCTGATCTAGAGAATATTCGCTTATTCACATACAATTTAACAGCTCAATTTTTCTTGAGGCAGAGGTCTCTGCCTCAAGGTGGACATCTTACTACCAGTCTGAGATCTGCCAGATAGGGTGAGAGGAAGAACTGCTGACAGTAAAAAAGGAAAAGTAAGATGGAAAAAAATTACTTCAGAACACTTTTGTTGAAAGAAAATTACTTATCTTGGCTCAGCCACAAATCAAAAGTTTCATTTTGATTTCATGTTGCCTTGTATTTTTAACTCTACTTTTTAACCCAGGTTTGCTGGGGGATGTGGACGAGACGGATTTCTCTCTTTTTAATGAGAAAGATCCTTTCAAGAAAAAAAAATGGTAAAAATAAAAAGAGAGAGAGAGAAAGGAAGGGCTTTAGCACTTTCAAAATACAGATTTTCTCTCATTTCACATTTCATTATCACTAAAAACAACCATCAAATCTGACCTTAGTTACAGTACTAAATACTTATGGTTGAACTCAAGATTTAATAAAAATGTTCATCTCTGCCCTTAAATCAGGAGTTGGGGTTGTATGAATAGCCTTGTTAAAGTACTGCACTGAGTGATGGGAAATTTGTTTCAAAGTCTTGGCTTTATCACAAAACTTCTGGAAGTATCTTGAGGAAATTCACGGCTCTTCATACATCAACTTGCCCAGCCCTCAGACTCATTCTTGAACCCTACTATGCAACCTCGCTCCCAATCCCTGAACAGTAACAACTTGAATCCAAGATACAAAGTCAGTGGAAGATAAATGTGAAGAAAACCAAAGAGGCAATGACAGAATGGGTCATTGTGTGTAAAATATTTCCTTTCTCATGGTGCCGGACATTTTGTCTTCAAAAGGAAAGAAAAAAAAAAAGGCCACAGAAAAGGCTTAGAACAGGCAGTAGCACTTACTGCATGTTTACAAAGCCACAATCACAACAGATCGGAGCTCCTAAGCAAAACAAATAGTTTCAACACCACCACTGAGTCCTTTGAAACTACATACTTGTTTCTAGATTTTATGAATTCCAGAAAGCAAAACAAAATATTATAAGAGCAAAAGTACAAGTTTTAAGCACACTAGACACGCTAGTCACTCTACCATTCCACATATCCCCTGAAGAATGTAGCCTTATAATCTAACTCCTTCTTGCCTGCTACAGATGCTGCTGAGAGCTTTAGCTCTTCATCTTGGCCTTCCCTGCCATACCTAACTGAGGTTTATGCATCAAATGGGAAACTCTAACCTAGATAGACATGCTGGCACAAGAGAAATATTCCTTTTAAAGGGAAAACTAAGCTATTTTACTCTTTGCCAGAACTGCCATATTGCTAGGTGGGGCAGAAGAGATGAAGGTTAAAAATGTATTCAGGACTAGGACAGCTGTTGCACTTAAGCATCTGTAGCCAGCAGTGCAGTACATAGGGGCTACCATGATGTCTGGGCACAAGGTAGACAGAACATGCAAATGCACATCTCTGTTCTTCACATGTTATATAAGTTCCTTAGACATCAACTCATTGCTTTACTTGGAAGATTTATTATAATCCTACCAGTGATCCACATAAATATATTTATATATTTCCAGATGTTTCTAAAAGAAAGTAACTTTTTTTTTTTTTTTTTGGGGGGGGGGTGGGTTCATAACACAACTGCTAGCAGAGGTGAGCAACAAACTTCTAATCTACACATTTAATCACACTGTCTCTTCAGAGAGGCCACTGTAGTGCTCACATAACCTCATTTGTCTGGGTTCCTGGAAATTACTTGGGAAAACAAAGGTGTACAGCTGCAGAAGGGCTGTAGGGTAAATAGAGAGGAAAGGTGCTCCAGCCTTTTCCTCAGCTCCAGCATTTCTCCTTCAGATTAGAAAATGCAGAGAAACCAAGTAGCTACATAGAGTAGGGTTTCCAGAGATATCAATGGGGCTCTGCATGGAGTAATTCACCCAGCTAGAGAAATAGCATATCCAAACAAAAATACAGCCCAAACCACTAGTGAGTTTATATTGCATAAGTTAATTGGCACTGGAGAGGCCAAAGCTATCAACGCTACTGCTGAGGCTCTGTTATGGGGCCACAGCACATACATGGTGGGGGTTTCAGTGGGGAAAAGAGCAATTTAAAGGGGCACCACCGCTTCTGTTTATCTTGCCTAACTGCACACTCTTAAGGTGTCCTTCAGAAATGCTTTAAACAACTCTTTGGACTGCTGAGTAGACCAACAGGGATCAGCTCATAAGCTCAGGTGCACTGAATCGGAGACCAGAAGTCAAGGCAGAAGGTAGGTTCACTGGTTCTCTTCTGGGCCATAGCTCTGATCACTCTTGGACAAGACATCTCCTCTCCTCTACTTTGGCCTATCCCCTGCCATCTCATTCTGTTTCTGTTCCCAGAACATTCCCAAAGGCAGAGAGAGTCTCTGCACATCTGTGAGCCACTAAAGCCCGTAGGGCCCTGCCTTTCAATAGGGTTTGCAGCAATTATCGATGCATAACTTTACAATTGCAATTATTACATTTCTAGCAGAATTCATTTTGACAAGGTAGGAATACATATTAAAAAAATCTCTAAGATAGATGATTCTAATGGATGTACAAGTTTCTGCATCTGAGTAGAATATTAAGAGCTGGAAAATATTAATGGAACCAGCACCTTAATATTAGGAACCCAGTCCCTAAGTTCACTATACATTGAATGAGCAAAGATTGGCATAGCCAGATGGTAATTCTGATCTTAGGTAGGCTGAAATGACCCCTGGAAGTGTCTGTGAATATTAACAGTTCCCTTTAATGATTTTGAAAGCACGTCTTAATTTACACTGAAGCCTCTAGTGTATTTCTTTCTATTCCGCCCCCCACTCCACAAAATGTTGACATAGGAGACATCAAAGCAGAACATCCCTAAAAAAGCCCTTAAAGGTTTGCTTTCTGTCTCTTCTCTTTGTAGCTGTCTACACAACAGATTGTATTAAACTGTCTAGCTGTACTTTCAAGACTGAAACAACGTGGCTCGCTAAGCTTTTTTAATTCTGGAACTCAAGTAGCAGGTGATAAGACATTTTGGTTCCATAAAACACAATAAAATGGAAAATTCTGCATCTATTGACACAAATGGCAAAGATATCATTCTTTTGCAAGTTTTGGCTTTAAACAACTAGGCAAAGCCAGAGTAGGACTGTGGGAATTAGGACAAACATAAATGATTGGAGAAAGAGAACATGAAAGGAAGTTGCCCAAGCTCCAATACGTCGTTTTTCTCTGTTACTACACAGCGTAGCAGTTGAAGAGGGGAAACCTGGACCTAGGCTTATTCATACGAACAGCTGCTCCTGCTAATTACCTGTCGGCTTCTAAACTCATTGTTGGAAGGCAAGGGAACAGCACTCCCATCACTGGAACTATTAAAAGATCATCTGTTTCTACCTGTGGACTAGAAACTGAGACTCATCTCACGAACACACTTAGCACAGAAATTAGGAGGGGAAAAGTAGCTGATGACGATTCTCAATCCTTCCTCCAGGTCTGCCAGTGTATTTCTGCCTAAGACATTTCCCACTCCCACTTACCATACTGGAGGCTCTTCTCTGAAAGGATCCATCAGGGGGGCCCCACTAGGAGTTGCCCATGTGTTGGTAGCACAGGACTATGAGAAGGTGGGAGTACCTGAATGACTGCAGAGAGAAATGAGATGGGAAAACCTGGGGTGTCCTTTCCCTGAGAGGGGGACACACTCCTCAACTGAACACTTGCTCAGAGATCTTGTTCTCTTGCTCTCTTTCATGGGTTTGGGGATGGGAAGGAGAATCCTAGGCTACATATTGTCATGGACCATTCACAGCTCCTTGTAGCCTTATTTGCAACTGTCAGCAAGTGGCAGGTGGCCGGGGAGATATGAGTGGAAGGGGAAGGCAAAATAAAACTGACAAGACAAAAAATATTTGAAAACTTAAGAACAATATCTACCAGAGCCGAATAACCCTCTGCCTGGGAAAGTGTCATCAAAACACTACGGGAGCTGTCTGCGTCTTCACAAAATATCTTGGAGAAAAAAGTAAAGTGGAGCCTGGTTCTAAACCCACCGAAGGCAACAGGCAGATTCCCACCAACCTCAGAGGGCTTTGGATTAGAATGGCAGCTGTTCCTCAGCTATTTGCACCAATGACTTATCCAGGCCCTATGTCAGCAAAACAAATCAACGTATACACCCAAGTCACAGGGATTTAAGGAGATACTCCAGTGGTCTTCTGACTCAGACTTTAAAACATATCCCATCTTAACCAGTTTATGTAAAGAGCAGACATAATGAAAATATAATCAGCTCAGTGAAAGCTTAGTATTAGCCACCACTAAAAGCCTTCAACATTTTTGTTTGTTATCAATATGTGATCTCAAATCCTTCAGAAAGGGAGGAAAGAAGGGAGGGGTTGGTGGATATCATACACACAGTATGGATTTTTCTCGCTACCAACAATTAATTTCTCCTACAAATGAAACACCTTGTATATTATTTTGTCGTGGAAATACTGACTTGCCATCAGTACGGTCTTTTGGCAGTGTAATTTATACATACTTTTTACCCATCTGTTAACATTACAGCTTTCTCTGTGTGTTTATTTATTTATTTACCCTCTTCCAATTCTCCTTGAAAATTGAAAGGGATTAGGTTAGGATTAGGTTAGTGTTTTAAGCAAAGAGTCAAAAAGATGGATGAAGATATTTTGAAACATAATACACTGGAGATTCCTCACTACCAGTTGTCCCCAGATGGGAGGATTTTCCATGTTTTATTTTACTCCATATAGCTTATAATCATTTTTTGCCTCTTTTGTCAAGTTAAACTGGCCAAAGTATCACTTAGCTTCATTTCCTGTGACCTGCCCAAGGGTCAGCAATTACCTTGAACTGATGCCTGGCATTAGCAAACAGACATTCTCCTCTCGCTTCCCCCTTGGTGAATCAGCAGTCCCCATGCTAATCGCGTCGGCAGGTTTTGCTAGAGCAGGGCAGGAGGAATTCCAGGTTGACAAATAGGTCCCCAGAGAAATGCACCTGTCAGTTACAGGAGAGGCTACGTGGCACCACAGAAGGGAAAGCAACGGGACGGATTTGTGCCACCGAAAGTGATATTCACACGGTCATGGTGAGACTTGCACAGGCTACAAGGCTGCATACAGCCAACAGAAAAGGAAGAGAAAGAAAGAGAAAGGGAAAAAATGCAATACATCAATGCAACACTGGTCAGCTGCTAATTTTCTACCTTTGTAGTTTCTTCTTCTCCTTTTGTAGTATTCTCTCTACCCAATATCCATGTGATCAGCATCCTAACTAATTCCTCGTTCCCCAAAACCATTTATTCACCTCATTGGCCCAGGGGAAAAGATTGATCCTTCTCTTGGACAAGTATGAAATGACCCCTAGAGAAGGAAAGATTGTTTGCCTAATTCCCTCTTTAAAAAAAAAAAAAAAAAAAAAAAAAAATCCCTTTATCTTGCTCTTCAAATAGCGTCTTCTCTTCCCTAGGAAACAGCAGACAATTCCTGGGCAAATCCTGAGCCAGGACATACTACACAATTTGAAATTCTAGTCTTACACGCAGGAAATTTGGAATTGTGAGACCATTCAAGTGTGGAAAGAAAAACAGAAACAAAGAAAACTTGTGGGAACTGCTGTAAAAGAGATTATTTTAAATAGAGATGGATAGACTGAAACAGTAACAGGATCTTGTGGAAAGAGGAGAGGGGTCTAGACCATGACCTAGGTTTCTCTTTGCCTTCTCCCCTGCTCTTGTCAGCTTTCTCATGTCTCTCTAGCACACAAACAGAAGCTGCCCTAAACTAGCTGCACTGCCAGCAGGCTTCATTCTACACTCAGGATTGCAGCATGGAAAGTACAAACTGCCTCCTGAGACTCAGTAATCCCCCATTAACTCCCCATTTCTACTGCAGCTCTGCCCAGTGCTGCTCTTTGCTATGAAAAATGAGGGGTACCAGTAGCTGGGGAGAACATCTGACCCAGCTCTCCCACCCCACGTAGGAGCCGCATCAGAGCAGCCCTACGAGCAGGGCGCACCAACACAAGGCAGAGTGACACAACATTAATAGCACCAATACTGCTACTACCGCATTACTACAGGCTCCAGATCTCCTTGAATTACAAGACCAGCCTGGAATCAGCCTACTCAAGCCATGGAAAAAGGGGAAGGATACTTCTTCCTCGCAGTCAAATCAAGCTCCTCTTTAAAGCAAAAGGCATTTTTGCTTTCAAGGAAATGAAAAATAAATTCCATAGAAAGCTATATTTCTGTTTTAATGATGAAATACATATCAAACCAGTTTTATTCATCAAGAACAGAACAGCTTTAAGAGTGCCCTGGATTTCCAGTCTTCAGGTGGCCACTGATGCCCAAATTAGCTCTGTTTCACAGCTGTTATTAGTAGTGCTTTGTGCCTGCTTCACAACTAACAAAACAGTTTTATATTAACACAGGGACCTAAATAGATTTGTCCATTAAACACTAGTACATTAGACCCAAGGTGTCCCTTACAAGTATCCCAGTGGAGTTTTCTAAATAATCTTGGCTAGAGCAACCTTGGGAGGCAAGTTTACTGAGAAACATTGCTATTAATAATAACCCTTCCACAGCTGAATCCAAGGGCTAATGCAGAGCAGTGCTGCAAGTATGATGAAAGCTGTTCTATCCTAATGGAAAGCAGAAAAAAAAACATATAACACAGGAAAAAAAATCCCAGCAGAGAACAACATGATCAAAGATTTAGATTCAAATCCATTACAGTAAATAGGTGTAGGGACTGTCTTCCTCCAGCACCCCCTACTTTTTTTTGCATTTAAAATGATACTGCAAGAGCAACAAAAGTGTATTCCTGGCAGATCAAAATAAGAATTTTCTCTCTAGAGGGGAAAAGGTTTGTTAATTTCTTAGTGGGTTGGGCAAAGCAATGAGATTTGTATTGTTTTAATTATTAATTTCTTCACTAAAATGTTAAATCTCCAAGTACTTTACCTATCGGCCACATTTTTTGTATTACTAACAACACTATTTAATGTCTTATCTTCTCAGAGGAAGAAAATCTGAACGGAATTAAGGGCCCGTGATCACAGCAAGCAGAGACAGGGAAAAAGAGAAAAAAATAGAGCTCTGACAGCTTAGTCTGTCCAGCAACATCAGGGGAGACTATTCTGTGCAGTGTTGATTTGTCCTTATTGGGCTAGGTTTTCCATCCTGATCAAAGCTGTATTTCAGGGCTTTGTGCTGGTAAGCAGGTATCAGCTCTATCAGGCCAAAGAAAATTCTCCAGAAAGGGGGACCCTTTCAAGACAGTATCGATCTAGAGGTAGCAATGTACCCCAAGCAACGACCCCCAAGAGCCTCAGTTTGCCATAATTATTGGTTAAAGGTATTCTGAATGTTTTCACAAGCTCCCTAAAAATGCTGCACCATTTTGCATGCAATGGATGCTCACAGGACCAGAGAGTCAGGAGACCACTGCTTTATCTCCAGCAGAGATTTGAACCCTTAACCCAAGGGGCCAGGCTACAGAGCATAAGAGGAGGATCACACATGATACACTAAAGAGCAGCCTGACACACTCTGTGCTTTTAGCAAGCTTCTCTGAAAAAAATCGTTGAATCCCAATTAAGACTTTGTTCAGCCACAAATTATTATTTTTTTAGTTTACTGAAAATGCCAAGACTGTGCTTGGAGACAAGCCAAAAGGTTTCACTTTTTTCATTTTTTCCCCTTCTCTCTTTCTTCTTTTTGCTTGCTCAGTGCTATTCATAAAGCATTACCACCCAGGGACAGGTTGTGAGGGGTCCAAATGTGATGATAGTTTCCATATCACTACCTGAGACTAGGAGAGGCCAAGGGGGAACGTACTTCCTACAGAGCTTAATATTTTCAAGAAACAATGCCTGTTACAGACCCACAGTGCCCCTGGGCCCGAAATTCTCCTTTTATTAAGAATCAGTCAGTGCTTTGCAACCTTGGGGAAAATCAGTCTCCAAGTCTCAGCCATGAGTCTCTTTCAAAAAGGGGGGTTCTTGCCATGGTTTCCTGGTTCCCTCCTTTGGTTTCACTAGCACAGACAGGATGCTAATTGGGAAAGCAAGACTAATTAGAACCAAAGAGGCAAAGAAACCATGGGGAAAGTGGAGGGAGAGGCAGCGGGGAGGAAGGGGGGAAATAAATGCAAGCAAATAATAAAGAACATCTCTGCCCTGCTGTTCCTAGGAGGGATCTTGGAACGGTGTGCAACAGCCCAGAGGCTGCAAGGAAAAAAATTAAGCTACTGTGTATAACAATGAAAACATCAAGCCCTGTGTGTACCATCAAAATGGAAACCAAGAAATAAAGTTAAGATGCTAAACTTGTGTTTGAGGAGCACTGAAGCATGCGGCGTGTATTTGACTTCCACCTTCTGGGAAGTGCAGGGAGGCATGACTGAGATCTATTAAATCCAGCGACGGCCGAGCGCTCCGTAGGTACTTAGAGCTCCAGCCAGGACATGAATTCGGAAGTTTAGATGCTTATGGACTTAGGAGCTGCATCCCACCAAACCCGTCACCTTCCTCTCTTGCAGATGCAGATATCCTCTGTCCCCTGGAGGAAGCCACCCAAGCCTTGTCAGTAAGGATGCAGACACTCCACTCATTGTCCTTCTGCCTCCTCTGCCTCTCTCACCCCAGGCACAGCCTGTGTCTTATCCACCTCAGCAAGGAAGTGCCTTTGTTTCTAAACAAACCTTCTTCAGGTCCCAATCTGGCACATGAGAAGGAAGAGCTTAGGGCAGTGAAGAGGGACCTTCACTGAATGCTTCCAATTCAGCAGCCCAGAGATGCGTGCCTCCTTCAGGGGTAGAGCTTGAAAAACCACGCAAGTCTTCCACAAGACTCATTTTAAGGCCAATCAGATACAGGGGAATAGGGGTATTTAAAAATCCCAAATATATTTGAAACCTGTGGTTTTTGGAAATACATTCAAGTTTCCCAATAATAAGTAAGGACAGGGTTTCTTTTTTCCTATAAGACCACTTTCATTTCAGGGGGGAAAAAAAAGTGAGCATTCGTAACACACACACACAATACTGAAAAAAACCCTCAACATACAATTTATATTTTTTTCCTCCCCTCACACTAACTTTTTTTGTTACTTTAAAAAATTACTTCGTTAACTGGCTGCAAGGGGTGTGTGAGGGGGTACCATTCATAAGACAATTAGCTACTGAGGGTGGGAACAAAAAGAAAAATGAGAAGAAAGGTAAGGCAAGATGTATTGAGAGGTTGAACACTGCTCTGAATCACAGCAGGTTTTGGGGAGAGCATTCATATTCAGCAGCTCTATCCCTACCACAGTCAAACCCTTCCCCAACCTGCTTCATCGGCTTAAAAAGAATTCCTCTTTCTAAAGGATGCTGACCTCATTCCCTTCACTTCCTCGCCAGGTCACGAGAAGTGTGATAGGACCTTCAGGACAAAGACGGGAAAATAAATAAATAAAAGTAGACAAGGACAATCGCAGAGCAGCCAGTGTTAATGTCACCATATAAAGGGTCTGTCAGCATTTCCATTAGAAACTCCTATTTTCAAAGGTTTATAACGTGGCCATAAAAATTCACTCCGAGCAGCAGCTGGAAACTTGGCAAACAAAATCTCACTCGGCTTCAATTGATTTTTCTTTTTCTTTCTTTTCCCCTGTTCCTATCCACCTTCAGCCTCTGTCCCCCATCCCTCCTCCCTTTTACAGCACAAGTTTGGGCCTGTTTAGATAAAGGGAGTCTCCAAAAAGACACCCTGGCTGCTTCTGATGCGCTCATGCTGCTCTCATCTCGCCCTGTCCTCTGCTTCTTGATGCCTCCTGCTTTGCTTATGGCACCTGCATTTTCCTGAGGCTTTTGCTTTGCTTCTCCATGTTTTAAGTACTGCATTTTTCAAAGATTTCAGGAGGAGGTCTCTGCTTTCAGGCAAACTGCAGCTTCCATGCTTCAATACACCAAGACCCCGCAAAGAGAAACGTAGACATTGAGAGAGATGTATTGAGAAAGCACACGTTGCAGTCCGCCCTTTGCGGCACGCGAGGCTCAGCCTAAAACGTCGGGATAGTTCAATTAGAAACGGGAAGCGCAGCGTCTCCTGGCCTGTGCCGGTTTTGACCCACCAGCTCCCTTCTCCTGTCACAAGAGGGGCTCGTCTACGCAGGACGGCCTTAAGTGGATATGACAGCAGCCATCTTGGCTGACACTTGAGACTAAACTGGAGACTCTAAGCACGACGCTGTGCCGCTTGAATTAAATTGCCAAGGCGGGCAGACCACGCGCGGAGAGGGGACGCGTAACATATGCTGAGCAGCGGGAAGGCAGCTCTGTAGGTGTAGGAAGTGACTACAATTAAATGCAGTTTGCCCTGGTACAAGTCACTCCCCCAACAGCAGCTCCGAGTGTTCACAAATGGAGACGGGGAGGAGGGAGGGAAGGGAAACAAATGCAGCAGCACCCTTAGATGAGGAGATTAAAAAAAAAAAAAACTACTAAAGGCAGGTTTTAAGAGGATGTTAAGCGAACAAACATCATGAAAGCTGAGCAAGGAGACTGGAAAGCAAGGCACAAAAGGCTGAGAGTTCAGGTTCTGAAGAAGCCCGGTGTCTGAGATGCTTCTCTGAACAGTCCAAGTCAGCAAAAAGAAGCTGATGATGGGGAGATTGTGGCCTCGATCATGAGATTTTACATGCCAGTTCATGCTGCCAAAAGCATAACCTTATGCACATAAAAAATGAAAAAATAAATAAAAATTAAATGGGGAGGGAAAAAAAACCAAAGTTGACACGGTCTGAATTCTGGATGGTGTTGTCAGTCACCAGGTCTTTGGGACAGGGCATATATTCACACTCTTCAGTCAGAGCTTGAAGACCCACTGGGGCTTCCTTCCTGCCCCATGGCACTGCGCAACCGGAGACGGCTGGGATGAGGTGACGAGACTCAGAGTAGCGGTGATGGGAACTGATGCTCATCGGCAATATTCCGCACGCTTTCTATTTTTGCATTAATGTAAACAGTTACATTAGAAGGGCGGAAAGAAATGACATCAGTATGGAAGGAGCTTCTTTATATCATGATCTCATTTTTCCAGACTCTGCACACAGAATTATCTTTAGAGTGAGACATCTCCCTCCACCTTCTCTTTTGCACATACTAAACTGCCCAAGAAGAAATTTAGGGCGGTATTTGCCTTGCTTCAAGTGTTTTGTATTTCTGCATCAGTTACATTTGAGTTTTAAGTTTAGATGCACACAGTTCAAAACTGAATCTAACCTCTGACAAAATTTGAATTCACGGTTTGGTTTTCCTCCAAATTTCACATAATGATGTTTTGTCAATGACCTAAGACACGAGACGGCTTTCTTAGAGGCTTGGGTTTTGTCCAAAAGAAGGTAAAAGTTTGTGTATGTTACCGAACTCATGTCTCAATTAAGCCATGTGCAACTAAAATAACAACAGCCGTGCTTGGGAAAAAGCACTATTTAAAATTTGCTTCTTTAAAGAAAATAAAAATCAGAATTGAATTTGACAGGAAGGCAGATTTAGTTAAAAATCTTAACCTTGTATTTCTCTCAGCCTAGTAAGCTCAGCAAATGCTTGTTTTCCCCTGCTAGAGTAGCGGTGTCCCCTAGCAGCGAAGGAAAGGGCAAGCAAATAAAATGTCGACAGAGAATTGGGGCTGGAAGGAAGCGCACAGAGAAAAGAAGGAGTGTGGTAATTAGGAGAAGGACTTAGGGAAACAGTTACACCATCCCATGGAGTAAGAGATCAAGTGGAAAGGAGAGGAACCAGGAGAGACTTTGGTTTTGATGTTTTTAATTGATGCAATGCATGGCTGATGCCTGAAGATTTGCTACCAGTTTTGTTATTCTAATTAGCGAAGTGTACAGACAGGCAAGCCAACATCAAAACCCTCATCCATCGCAGCAGACCTCAGGCAGCTTCAGCAGCAGCTGAGGAGATGCGTAAAGCACTGTGACACCAAACACCTACACACTGGAAAAAAGAGATTTACGGGCTCGCGTACAAGAGCGGCAGGAGATTGTCCCTTCTTGTGGGACACAGGCACCTTTGGAGAGTTGTAACTGCAGCAGCAGAAGGGAGGCTGAGCACAAAAGACAGACGCAGGGCGACTAGCTTAAGCTTGCGCTTCCAAGATTCCTTCTTTTTTTTTTTTTTGACTGTCGTTCATGAATATGTTTGATATGCAGATGTAGATTTATATCAGTTAAGATAGGCTAAGTAAAGTTACCGGATAAGAGAGGCTAAGGAGAAGTATGGTTAGGGATTAGAGTGAGATGATAAATGATAATATGCTTTTGTAATTAAGCAAATCTTGTGTTAAAAAGGGCTGGAGTCTGTTTGACTGGTAGATAGGGTTTGGGGTCTATTCACAGTCCAATGGCACTTTTAAACCACTAAATCTTCCAGCCACTGGTATATCTTTTGACTGTCTGATAAGCTTGTTTTTCGCTTTCTTACCGAGTCCTCCTTATTCAGAGCACAATCCCAGTTCCTGAAGGACTGGGTTTTGTTTCTTTGTGATTGCTAGCCAGGAGTTAAGCTTGGAAAACATTACCTTGTTCTGTAAATATTTGACCTCATGCATATCCCATCCTCACCTTCTGCTGCTTCCTCCCGCCAGGTGCCCTGAAACCACCTCCCCGACAGTGGCATCTACTGCAGGCAGGGCTGGAGAAGGGCTGCTCAATACCGGGCCCTGCACAGAAAGCGAAGTGAGGCTGGCGTTTTCCTGCGAGGATATTCCCTTTACAGAGCACAAAATGGCTGCCTAGCTATGAAAAACATCAGTGAGGGATTTAAGTGCATCAAGTATATATATCAGGACAAAATAAACTTGGATATAGCAGGATATATCACAGCCCCAAGTAAATGTCTCCAGACATCACTGCTATGCAGGAAGCTGATCTCAATATCAAATCATTCTAATTACCAGCTTATTATTTCTCCCACTTTCACTGAGCTAGTTTAACCAGTTGATAAAGTATATGCCATTTGAAATCAGGAACCTAAGCTACAATATGCAAGTCCTAAAATTATTTTTGGTCCTTTGTTTAGCAGTATTTTTTCTTCTCTTCCAAATACAGATAAACATCTTGTGTTTGAAACTACTTAGACAAAGCAGAACACAATTTTCATAACAAGTTTGTGGTAGGGGAAGTGTTTTGACCATTCATGGAGCTCTGTAAAACACAAAGTCACTCTAAAAGAAAGCTTCTCTTGACAAAACTATTTTATTCCCTATCACCCCTATCTTCCTACCATACTCGTCCCCTCTCCTTTTTTTTTTTTTTTAATAGCTCCAGGAAATTCCATTTTTACAAAACCTCCATCTCACCCCTCTCCCTGAACAACACTTCCTGCACATAAATATCACCAAGTGCTGAACATATTGTTCTCCGAGGAATCCTCCAGACCACTGCTAACATGCACCGCGGCATTTGGATGGTTTTATTTTCTATGAACGCAGCCTGCCTCTTGCTATACCGTTTCCAAATTTACCTCGCAGCTTTAACTAGATTCCTATCAGTGTTCAGTGTGGCAGCGACTACGGTTTCAGCGCCCAGGATGCACGCGCTGCCTTATACAAGCTTCAACTCGTATCAGCTTACATGTGCCTGTGGGTGTATGTGCACGTAGGCACATACACACTACACCTTCTTGGTGGCTTATGAAGCGCCTTTTAATCAAAATCTCTAACTTATTCCATGCAGTCTAGTGTTTACCTCAAAATATATTGCTAAGAAAAGAATGGGATTGTGTTGCTTTACGCTAGGAACAGCAGCTCTAGGACCGAGGAGGCCAGGAAAGAGCCAGGAATGAAATAATGAATTCCAGGCAAAGTGACATGGGGTGACAGCCTTTGAGTAGCCAGGAGCAGAGCTGCAGTTACCCAACCTCCAAACCAAGCCTTGGATGCTGGACTTTCCCAACCTAAGCACCTAGTGCTGGTTTCTCAACCTGCAACCTCCACCTCCACTATACCCCAGGGTAAAGCACTCAAATATATAACCCTCCTCACACAGGGTGACTTTGCTTTCCCAGGATCCAGAGTACAGTGAGATTTCCTCCAAAAGCACTAAATTCACAGGATCCTTAGCACTGGTAATTTCAAACTTACGAAAGAAGGAGCAGAACACACCTGCATTCCCTGCCACACATCATGATAATTTCCAATAAAAATATCTAAGGGAAAACTAAACACTTTCTGGACATCCATGTGTGATCCAATTTATGACAGGTCCAAGCCTAGAAATTATTTTTAAAAAGTCTAAACTGTAGAGGATATGTACAGCTTAATATCTTTGAATAACAGTCACCTTCATTACACAGCATTTACTTTGTGAATCATCTTTCCCAAGAGCAGTTTTTCACTTTTCTCCTCACTTTTCCTTTTTCCACCCAGATGGGAGGCTTAAGCCATCATGGGCTACAGTCATCCGTGGCACTTCATGCAAACACCAGATAAGAACAACAGTAAGGATAATACTTTCCCTGCTTCTCTGTATTACTCCATGAAGAGTTAACCTGCTTTGCTAGCAATGATGCGTGGATTAATCGACGTGGGAGTATAGTATCTTCACAACCCTAAACAGGTGACATGAAGTATCTAAAAATAAATAAATAACACCATGTTCTCCAAGCATCAAACCTGCAGTGACCACGTTCGCTCTCAGAGCAATCGGTAAAGAAAAAGGTTGCCCTGTTCGCTAAGCGACATCTGTGTCAGCCACATGGACCTGGTGAGAGGCTTTCACATGACCCAGACATGTGTCACAAGCTCCAGACAGGGGCTCTTCTTGCCTACACACGTGTCTAGGAAGGGTGATGCCAAGCAAATAGTGAACATACACACTTAGATTAGCTCTGAAAAGGATCCTGTCCTTCCACTGGCTACCGAGGGATACTGGCCCCGCAAGCTGGGCCGGTATTTGGGCGGTCTGGGTATCTACAGCTCTGTGCCCCGCTATTGTAAGCCATCTACCCGCAGTATTTTTGGAGCTCCCCTGTGCTGAGGAACATGTTTTTCTCCCCAGGGACATCAGCAGGGGCTCTGCCCCACGCAGGACACCCCGAGGCGAGAGCCTCCCCAGCGTTCCTCCTCCCACCTGGCACGCACGAGGACGGCTGCGTGCCGGCAGGCGAGCGTGCCAGAAGACGGGAAGAGTTACCTAAAGGTTAAGTGACTTATTTCAGAACTTGACGCATTTGCTAGAGACATTTAATGCTAGGGAACAGCTTCTATTTCCTCCTTAATAGGAAGGAAAATTACAGTCGCTAAGAGCAACTCTGAAAGATGCTGGAAAGTAACCCCAGAGCAAGAGCTCCTTTTCTGGCCACGGCCATTTTTTCGCACTTCATTAGAAGGGGTAGTCACAAAGAGAAGAGGTGATACAGAGAGTCCAGGGCTTTGGAACAGTGAGGGCTCAGGAAATTGCCTCATCCAACTCAATTAATATGGATATACACATGGGCAGCAATTGAGGTGCAGATTTATGTATGGCTAGATAGCTGCAGATACCCCCGTTGTCTGCTCGCCTAT
>JAWLRI010000948.1:1348789-1362717 GCA_034781795.1 Crypturellus tataupa | reverse complement strand
GCTGAAATGCATGAGACAAGCCTAGTAAACACAATTGTGCACCAGTCAGCATCAGAAGGGCTGGCTGAACTCCAAAACTTGAAGCAAGTTAGTCCCTGCATCCGGGTTGCTTCAAATCAGAATGGAAGATAATCACCCATTTCAGGCACCAGAGGGATATTTACTTAGTGTGTTCTGACTCTGAAAATGGAAAATTACCAGATCTATGACAGCAGTTACCTTCCAGAGCTCAAAGTTATCATAATGCCACACTTCTAATTACAAACCAGATTCATAACCACAAGAGCCAGAAGGAGCCAGGTCCTAGCAAAGCAGAGTCTACCTCACTTAACCTCATCTTGGGACCTGCATCACATCTCTGCTGCCATCGAGAACTTTCTCCCCTCCATGTCACCAGGCTCCTTTTTCAAATCGAGGCATATTTTTCCCCACATCTTTTAAACCTCATAGAAGAATTTCAATTGCAAAGTTTGTGCAAGAAGAGAGAGGCCCCTGTGAAATCAAGGACAGATTTCTGCTATTGTTTTTTTCTCCTAGAAATAGCTTTTATTTTAAAATAAAATGCTGCATCACGATCAGTTGTTGGAATGTAGCAGGTAATGAGAAATCACACCCAGAACACAGCCTGATGTCTGGCCTAAACATAGTGCTAAGAGTTGCTAAGTTCAGCTATGCTAACCCAAGACTAGCGCTGGCAGGAGAGAGACAA
Organism: Crypturellus tataupa; assembly: GCA_034781795.1. NCBI lineage: Eukaryota > Metazoa > Chordata > Aves > Tinamiformes > Tinamidae > Crypturellus > Crypturellus tataupa. Next base: position 1,362,008 of record JAWLRI010000948.1, on the reverse strand, counting down.
GCAACTGCTCTCACCCTGCTGGGTTGCTAGGGCAGCACCAAATTTTCTCTTCAGAAAGCTTTTGTCTATAAAAAGGTAGAAGAGACAATGGTTTTTTAACATTTTTAATGATACCAAATTCAATTGGAACGAGCTACTTTGTCATCACAGCTTGTTATCGATTGCTAGCTGAACATTCTCGGCAAAACTGGGACAAGCAAGAGTAAATCTTACATAAAAAGCACAGTTCTATTGATTATAGCAGCCGCCACTGACCCTCCACTGAAGCAACAACCAGCTACTTTAATAAAAATGTAATCCTCCAATAGAGAGGAACCCATCTGCTTTCCAATCCACTCTGCATCATGCTCTCCTGAATGCTCGTGAGAGAGAGCAGACCAGTCCATCCCCCTGATAAAACACTATTACTATGCAGTGACACCATCTCACTTGATTTAAGTACATCTGGCATTTTCAGGTGTAATGCCTCAAGCAATAATACTAAAAAAACAGAATAGCCCTAGTTACGCCCTCTGGGAGTTGCATGTGTGTGAACTAAGTAACTTACAGAGTTCCCATTTCCATAGTATCAAGCGCTTTACATTCTGTAACACATTTATCCTCCCACCACCCCAGGGGAAGGGGAGGTCAGCACTGCTCCTCTTGTTTTCCCAGTGGTTATTTAGATCTTTGCTTTCTATTCCATAGGATTTAGATGCCTGACTGTTTCTGGGCTGGAGGCTGAGACTTGCTCAGAGTCTTACGGGAAGACATTGGTGTGGTTTGGCCAAGAAGTTTCATATCAACCAATCTGCGGGCTCCAAGCTCTGCAGAGAGCATTACAGCAGCCATCCCTATGCCTGTGGTATTTCTACCTTCATGCAGCAAGATGCAGTCAGGTAGTGATACTCAGCTCTGTCTTTGCAGGCACTTTCCGTTCTATATATTCCCTTTATCACCATGCATGCTGCTGTGTCACCACACAGGAAACTTCTAGGCTAAATATGGCAAAGAAGAGGCACAGAAGCCCTCACTGCCAAAATGAATCTCTTGGAGAATGGCTTGTCTTCATCATTCTCCTTCTCTTCCAGTGTTTAGGCTTGGACCCAGCAGCCCTTGCCTCTGATAATGGGTCTGGAGAAGAACTTCTGCTCCCATTGCCCATTCCACTCATGCACTCCTCAGACCCACTTTTTGCTCATTTCAAAAGAAGGACAGGGGACACATAGAAACATATGAACTCAACCTTGTCTTTTTGGACAGAACCAGGATAGTTTAGATGTAGTAAATGGAAGAAGTTTGGAAGATGATAAGGGTCAAGGGTGGACAAGAAGGAGTGGACACTGGTCTTGGAGGACAGTAAAAGAGTGAAATGCCATAAGGATATGTGACTGCAAGGATGTAAGTGAAGAGGAAAAAATCTGTGCAATTCTCATTCTTTTCTGCAGCTGTAAACAGAAGCAATTCCAACCAAACTGCAGAGTCACAGCTCCAAAGTAAGCAGGGCACAGTGATGGAGATGCAGCAGAAAGGAGCGCTCAGTTCCCTACAGTTAGATGCTGAACCCTGGCACAATAAAGGGCACACGCAGCTTCTGCATGGCCATGTGATGCTGGGGATGAGAGGACCTCTACTCAGCAAGCCGAGGAGTTAATAGAAACAAAACAAATCCCCTTTATTTGCCTCAGGGTCAAGGGTCAGCGTAAGTAAATCATTAATTAACACGCTGGCGCCTCAGTGCTATTGACAAGGTTTTATGTACACAGTGGGACTGTGGCACCCCCTGCAATTAAGCAGGCAGTGAACTTTCCTCCTCTGGCTGCCTCCTGCTCAGCTTGAGCAGGCTCCTTCTCCCCTGTCCCCATGCAGAGCTTCTTGACGCTCCTCCTTTGCTCACGCTTCCCTCTTGCTCCGGAAACTAAACATCCTCTATTTCATCGCTTTTCAACTTTCTAAAAAAATGCTCCTTTTAAAAAATCTCACTAGTTACGAATCCATCAACATTTGTATTTATTCTACCTCCGTGCGCAAGTAAAGCTGCACCTATGATCTCTGCCTACGGAACTCACAGATGCTCTGTGATACCACGTCAAACTTGAGATACTAGTGTCTCAGAGGGGAAACAATTTTTCTTCACCTCTCAGCCTCTAGATTTTAATATAAATTTGAGATCCCAATATATCGCTAATGACACCTTTTCTTTTTTTTTTTTTTTCTCTTCTTCTAATCAAAGCAGTTCTGTTGACAGCCTGACTTTGACACCAGCTGGGAAATTGCCGCATGAAGCCCAGTCATTTCAGAGACTCAGCAGCCGCAGATCGTCTTAATGATCAGCCCTACAAGCAGTGGAACTGCTAAGAAATTTGTCTTCTGCTCTTCTTCACAGAGGTGCCTCCTTTCTTTGGGTTGATTTGGTTTTCAGTTTGGAAAGGTGTTGCCCTGCTGTCTGAAAACCTGGGATTGAAAACACAGACCAGCTTTCTGAGAGTTCCATCACGCTGAGATCAAGACTGGCTTCAAAGCTGAACTTGAGTCCCGGAGAACTTCAACTAGAAAACCAAGAGGAGAGCTCATATTTCACTAACCTGGAATGAGGCATCCACTGGGGTTATGCAGTGTGACAGCCCAAGTTTTTCCACTTCCAGAGCTATAAATCTGAGACTGTCTTGGCCAAGTACTCATATATATTAGTGCAATTACCAAACAATAACAGTTACAGATGCTTTGCTCTATTCAAACATTTATAGAAAGCATCCAGACAACTAACTCCTCCTTTTTATAAAACATTTAATTTTCATGTCATTTTAAAACCTTTGGCACGGCAAAAGTTAAGACAGACATGAGAAACATTCTTAACACGTTAGGACCACAGACACCCCCCCCACTGATTGCTAATCATCTTTGTCTGATGCACCATCAGCACCCCCCACCTACACCACAGCTGCCTCCCCTCCCCATCATTATTTATTTTTCTGATATAGAACACCTCTGTTAGATGCCCGGCCATTTTTTCATCATAGCAAAAAACCAATTGCCCTGGTGAAGAGTCACTACAGTAATAGTATCAGCAATAGTGGGGCAATAGTATCAGCTTTCCACAACACTTTCTAGAGGAAGGCAGACCAAAGGCGTGCACATAAATCCCCCCCTCTCTCTCCCTCCCTCTCCTTGCAGACATCAGCAAGTCTGATGAGACACAGGAAGGGGCTGAATATGGCTGAACATCTCCAGCAGGGGAGGGCTTCCTTCAGGTTTTGAGGCATCTTAGCTCTTACAGACTAGTGAGACTGCAGGAGTGTGGATAACTCACATCACCTTGTTTCAAAGTTTAGTACCAAGACATCAATAAATTGAAGGCTACTCCCAATAAAACACAAACAAATAAAAATTCAAGTTCCTTCAGTATGCTGATGGGACCATCACACCCCAACCTGCTATCCAGTTACTCTCTTACTGCCCTTGGATATCATTCCCATAAACAAGATACTTTTCCATCCTTGTAACCTGCCCTTCTCTACTCCACCAATGAGAAGAACATACTGGTGAAATAGGCAGGTGATTCTACTCTGTGCAGAATCCTTCCTGGTCTTTCTGCTATCAGGATGAGGGGGGAGAGAGTCAGCCCTTTCCTTTCCTCTTTCAGAAGCCTCCCAATAGTATTTGTTCTCTTTGTCTCTTAACATCCAGTCCATAGCCCTTGTGGTAGTTGCACAAAAATGCCACACTGAACAGCCCCTGAATCCAATGGATGTTAAAAGCAGAAAGCTGCTAGCAGCCAAATTAACAGTGCATAATTAGTCTTATGCATAAACCTCTTTAAAAAGTACAGGGCACTTGGTGTCAAGATTAGACAATTAACTTTGTCAGAGCACAGGAGAACACGACGAAATGCTTACATTTGCAACGTAGTATTAAGTCTGCAGTTCTCACCGGGACTCATGTGAGTAAATACTCTAGGTCAAAGCCTTGACAGCCTTATTTAGATTTTGCTCACTTAGTGCAGGCTCTGCTCAAGCAAAGACCACATATAATCCAAGGAAAGACGTTAGAGTTTGGCTCTCTGTTTTGACAGCCTATAAAAGAGCGGCTGAACCGTAAGCAGGATCAGCAAAAGTAAGCCCTTCCACATACACAATGCTGTCTGAAAACAACACTGTTTTACACACTCGCCAAAACATGACCATTCACTGCAGCAGATTCTGCAGCGCTCCAGCCAGCCGAGCTTTAAAAACCTCCCAAACTGGGAAAAGGCTCCTGCCAATTCCCTTTATTGATACCACATCTCTCCATATGTTGATCCATCAGCAATCCAGATCCATGATCAAATGACTTTTTCCGTGGGGAGCGGCAGGCCCAGGGAGATTAGCACCTGCCTCTCTTCTATTTATCACTGGCAGGTGCTTAAGCAAAGCAAGATACCAGCTTTGCTAAAGCCAACCAAGCTCCCAAAAGATAAGATGAATGTGCCTGGCCTCTGAGTTAACTCTTGCTCAGAAAACAGAACGAAGGATTCTCCATTTTCTAAGAAAGGTGTTTTTGTGAGCTAAGAAGAGGAATACTAGCTCTTTAATACAGTGATTAAGAACTAATATATAGTTAGTAGGAGAAGACTTTCTGCAGCACAAGACGATTTTGCTAGTTCTGGGAAATCTTGGAATCTGGGTGACTTCACTGGGGAGAACAGCCAGCCAAAGGCTAGCTGTGTCCCAGCCACCCGCAGACCTGGAAGATCAAGGACAGGGAGGTGGATGTGAGGCAGCGCAGAGCTGAAGGCCAACCAGCCGCACTCACACAGCACCTGAGCTAACAACCCCCTCAGGCAGTGGTTTAACATCATCACCTACGCAGCTGTATTGTATTCTCTTTTGAGGAATGTAAAAATCTATGTAAATACCAGATAGAACAGTAACTTTTGTAAGTAGTAGGTCTAGACACAACTATTGCAAGAGTCTTTCAGGACTGAAGAACTTGAAGTTTATGAAAGACAAGAATTTTATCACTAAACACAATTTCAGATTAAGAAGGCTAAAGGTTAGGAGAGGCTATTACCCTCACTGTACTGTGAGGAACTGAGGGGGTAAAAGTATAATCTTTGCTTCCACTTAAATATTTCTAGACATCTATGGGAACATGTGTTCCTTTTTCCCTCTCAAAATTACCAGACAAGTATCAATAGAAGAGTACAAAAGCGCCCCCCATTTAGACTCAAGGAGACATAAGTTTAGCTCAGTGATTCTTCCTGCAGCACTGAAGTGTCCAAGTCTTTACAGCTTAGAAACTTTGCAAAGATACTAAACTTGCAGACATGAGACTACCCACCTGACACCAGAAAGGAAATGTATGTCAGTGCGCTGACCACCATGCTGCAGCCTCATGTCTTTGTGTAATATGTACAACCCTCATAAGAGTAGACGCTATTTGGCCATCTCTAGCTTAGGAAAAAAATACTTCCTTGCAAATTTGTTTAATGTGAATAAACCCTCTATTTATCTTTGTCTGTTAATAAATTCATACATTATTAGAAAATCCTTTATACAAGAAGACCCACTGAGCTATATCATCTCATTTTAAGATTTCCTGTTGGTGGAATACAAAGCAGCCACCTGCAATTGCCTAGTGCTCAAAAGGATTTAAATAAACACACACAGATAATTAGATCAGTTAACCTTGCAAATTAAAACAAGCACGTTGCATTATCTCCAGTTTATCCTAAAAGAAAATATGAAGTTCCCTCAGATAAATAGTTTAATAAAGACAGTGAAGAGCTTACAAAAGCAACGTAATGCTAAGTCTTCTAAGCATGAGGGTTAATATGATGAGAATTCAGTTAGACTAACATTGGAGGAGTGGCTAACAGTTTATGTAGTACTGGGATCAGGTTTAATTCACAAAGTATCACTTAACATTATCCATGTAGCCTAAGCTATTGGTCTTGGGTGACTCTATCCAATGGAAAAGCAGGCTGATTCAATTCAGTCTTCTACTATCTAGCGAATGGGAAGATAAACCCAGATATTTAACCCTCAGAAGACTAAAGTCCCTATGGTGAATTGTCCCCATGGTCACCAAATACCATTGATTCAGATATCCACATTCCTTTGCCAAGGTAAAAATTCTAGTTGAGGTGGACTCCACACAATGACAAAACTAGGCCCAGCTCATGCATTATGCTACAGAGAGACTATCCAGACTCAGAGCTGCTGTAGCAACTGGGTGAGACCAATTGTCCATTAAGATCTCGGCCAGTTTGGGCCATGATGTCACCTACACGCACAGGAATTTTCCTTGTGGTCAGCAGCTTTGGTGTGCGGCACACAAGGTGCTCCAATGATGGCCTAGTAGAGTCAGTATGCGAGGGGACATCATCGGGACCACCCATGACCTGGGCTGGCCAGAAAAAATATCATTTATTTTTACAAATATTTCAAGGCTTTGAAATACACTTTTCTTTTGTGAAGGGACAGGAATTTGAAGAGAAGAAATATCACTATCTATTATCCAGTGCTTAGATAGGATTTCAGAGGGGAGTTTTCTACTGGTTTCAGAGCAGGTTTATTTATTGTTTTTTAATCCCAGATCTCATCAAAACAGGATAAACAGAGTGTCTTGGTCAAAGTGCTATCCTGGATCTGAGACACCAGCACAATAGGAGCACATTGAAAGAAATACCCTTTCAGAAAGTATTTCAGTGCTTTCCAGGAAAACAACAATAATTTCGTTGTTTGCTTATTTTTTAGCAGCTGTGCTCATGAGACTTGGCAGCACCTTATGTTTTAATGGGAAAATAAATGGTCCCAATTTTGCCAGCAAAATGGACCTACGTTGCAGATCTCACACACAGGTAGTTCATACAGTCACATTCCCCAGTTACATCCCACACACTGGTCTATGTGGTAGATGGTTGGTATCATATCAGGGAGCTGCTGTGACCAACAGCACTTCTGTCACTCTTGCTGATAGTGCTTGTTGTCACGACCAAAATTGCTAATTTAACAAAAATGGTTTGTGAGCCCCTACGGAGAAGGGAACTGGTGCTTTTTCCCCCTACACTCTCCCCCACTAAAGAAAAGCAGCTATGAAGTTTAGCAGGTGAACTCGCTGCTGCATCACCTAATTTGATTTACTGTGTCACATGCCCACCAAGCACATCTCAGATCCTCAGTTTTATCTCCAGTCTTGTTTCTGTACAAAAAATGAAATCATTAAGTCCAGGCTTGATTACCCACTGCCCTGGGTTACCAAATTGTTCCGTTTAGCCTTGTAAACAAGCCCAAGTTTGCATCTAATATTCTGCAGATAAATTCACCAGTCTGGCACAGAAGGTGGTCATGGCCTTGGGAGCACATCCTTTAGTGCACTGTACTGCCCTGTGAATAAACACACAGGATTTAGTTACCAAGGCCATCCATTTCTGCACCTTTTGCTGGAGCTTAAGCATTAAGGAAAAAAAAAGAAAAACTGAAAAAAAAAGAAACAACAAAAGATGACAGCAAAAGAAAAAAAAAAAAACATATAATCTGGCTTCTACAATGTTAAGTAACAGATTTTCCCTCATTTATTTCAGCCCCCACCTTCTGCTGCAGATTCAATACAGAGTCCTCGAGTTTCATTTCAGAAAGTGAAGCTGCTAAGCAGCTACCAAGTGACCTTTGCCTCTCAGATGAGTATTTATGGCAGGCAACACATACATCAACAACAACAAAAACTTTCCCCAGTAACAAAAATGTTTCTGCCAGCAATGTATCTTTTACAAGCTTGCAAGCTGTACCAAGAGCCTAATAATCAGATTAAAATCGCATCAAACTATGTTGGGAAGTCAAGGTGAAGGCCTTTGGATTGTACTCATGAATAGCCCTACCCAGTCCCACCAAGTGATGATAAATTCAGTTTTTTGCTTGGTTGGTGTTTTTCAAACTTATTTTAAGGACGTACGGGTTTTAAAGCCAAGAGGTGGGATAACAGTGTTTTAGCTGTTCTTGCCAGCATCTGACAATACCAAAATAGTTAAGAAAAATACAGGTGATTTCTCCTGTGCTGAGACAATTTGGTAATAAACACCTGTCCTTTCTGTGCCACTTTATAGAAAGGATCAAGAACCTTGTCTTCCTTTTACAAGTGGAAACCCAAACCTCACAGAGGCAAAGTGACTTCCCCAATATCATTCATATTTTTAATAATTAAGCTAAGAAGAGATAAATCCCAGGAAAGGATTGTACTGCCTCCCAGGGCCAGTGGAAACCAAGTTATCAGTGGGGTTTTCTAGTTCTGTCCTCTCTAGAAGAGGAATAGTGTGAGTTTTGTAGTTGCTAAGAACAATGAGAGATGCTTAAGCCCTCATACTTTATTTTCAGCTCATGTATCTGCTGGTTCACACCTTTCGTTTCCAAACAGCCACAGTCCATGGGCAGATGCTTTCTCCTCCCCACAGAAGGCTGCCTAAGAAATACAGCCAAACACTAAATAAACAATTGCATACCATGGTGGTATCAGATGTGAGGAGTTCAGAGTGCTTTGCAGATTTAAGGAACCCAAAGAAATGAACTGTCTAGATAGCTGTTTCCACAGAGAAGGTAACAGAGGTGAGCAGCATCCAGCCAGCCTAGCTACAGGGGAGCATCTATCCTGCAGAACCCGATCCATCTTAGTATTCACCTGTATATAGAATTTGCTATATTCACTGTGTATATGTTCACAGTACAGGGAGGCAGCACTCACTTTCAGGCTCAAACTATCAGGTTCATGCAGATCAGCAATTCAAACAGTTTAAGCTACCGAAATGATTTTGCACAAGCTCCTTTGGGGAGATTCAGGTGAGATGCTCTCCGCACAAACTAACAGGACAGAGGAGCATTAATTATATTCATCCTTACCAAGTCCCATTGAGGACTGTAGGACATTGCACCTAGGTTCTCCACACTTGAGCTAGTCATGGGATCAACCTACGTTGGATACCTCAGGGAACTGTAGGTTTGTCTTGGAAGCTGGAAGCTAACCAGCATGACAGTGATTTATTTTACACTGCCCTTTGTTAGCCAAAGCAGCCAGCCTAGAGTTAAGCTCCAGAGCAGGAGTTTAGGAGTAGGCAGCGTAATTGCCAAATAAAGAGGCAGAGATCAGAGAGCTCATACAAAATATCACACCTGCCTTAACTTAATCTAAAAGTCAAATCAAATACGTGCACATTCTAGTTAAACTTGCATGTCTGACACTATCAAACCCATTTCTGGGAATATTCACATAACGCACAACTCCTACTGTCTTCCCAGTATAAGAAAAACAAGTTTCTTGGAAATAAGAGTTCTGTCTTTAGAAAAATTCAGAGAAACTCAGCTAAGCCCTCTGTCCCTTCCTCCCACCTACATTTAGGAAGGACACTACAGAAACCTCACACAAAAGAGGGATTTATCAGAGCCTCATGTGACTGCCTTGGATCTACTACTGGGGAAGCCAAGAGAAATTTTATCTCCCATTTTAACAGGAGAAGCATGAAACAGATGCTGTTCATATATTTAAGAAAAATCTACTCACTGGCTATTTTGTACAAAATCACACCACTTTACACTTCTATCTACTGCCAGAAAATCCTATCTCCTTTTCCCCTCCATCACTATGCAGCTAGGTTCTCTGCACAGAACTGACTCATTTCTAATTGACTAATCTACAGAGAGATATCAAAACCCCAGCAGATAAATCCTTAGGAGCCTTCTCATTGCGTTCTCCCAGAAAAGCAAAATCCTCCTCCAATCCTACTTTCAGAAAAGCCCTCATTGTTCCACACAACCGCTCAATCCTGCAGGCTACTGAGGTGATATCATGCAGACACTAGTGGGACTTCACTGCATGAAGAGGCCACCTCTCTGATGGAGCATAGCAGTATGGACTGCAAAGGCACCAGTGACACACCAGGTACCATCACTACCACATATGCCCCAGCCCAATGCTACTGGAGGTTTCATATCTCTGTAGCATAGCAATCAGTCCCCAAAGGTGCCAGGAAGCTGCCCACCTCACCAGGGACACATGGGTTCCTCAGATCATGACAACCCTCCCCAACGCTACTCTCCCCATCAGACACAGCAGAGCGCTCCTGCATCCCAATCCCAACTCGCAGGGGCTGCCGCAGGCCTTATGAAACTCTCCTCTCTTCATGGTTCACCCAGCCCGGCAGCCCGAGCTCCAGCAAGGAAATTGGCAGCCGGCGAGAAAGATGCCTCAGCAACCTCAGCAGCGCGAAGCAGTTTTAGATCTAACCGGTGGAAAGATTTGCTGGGCGTGATGAATAAGCGCAGGGTGCAAAGTTATCAGGGCTTCCTGTGCCAGCCCTTCGAGGACATGCTGAGCTGGCCTAGACAGCCTGGGTCACAATCTAGAGAGCTTAAAATTTTACCAATTTTTCTTCCTGCTAGTTTTCCCTGTCCCTGTTGAATGACATTTCAGCCTTTCCTCGGGTAGTTCAGTTTGGTATGGTCCTTTTTCTACCTGTTTTTTTATTTTTTTTAATAAATTTAAATTTTATTCAGAACTATGGAGAGTATTTTCATGTAATGAAGCTGTTCTCTTCAGATGAAATATGTCTAGTGTACATTTGAACAAGGTTTTTATAACACTTGCTTTAATAAAGAGATGTTGATAAAACTATGAATGTCTTCCTCAAAATTTGATTTTTTAACCCAATTTAACAGTATCATTTATTTTTTTATATATATTTTTTTTTCCAGATTTTGTGTTTCTTTGATGTGGTACAAAGATAGGAGATTTTGAGAGGTGGAGAGTGATCCACAGAATGGATATTCAAAAGTATATGTGCTGTTTGGCTATTGAATGCCTCATCCAGACAAAAAAAATAATTTAACAAAAAACTCTTTGGAAGGGGACTAGCACCTCTTCACTTTAGTTAAGATAGAAAATAGATGTTATGCAACAGAGAAATTAACAGTTATTTGCCCTGCGTGCACACGAGCAGATGGGCCACTAAGACAAGTCGGCGGCGAGAGGGCGATCCTGCAACGCAAGCAATCGCAATCTGAAATGGGTCTGTCTCCTTCCCGGCCAACTGCTCTCAAGAAAAGGCACCAGCTGCAACATTTTCTGTCTTCTGAGAACCCCTGCGCCAAATGCTTGCACCCCAAAAAGTGTGGCTGCTCAAAATTAAAGAGATGCAGGCTCGGAAAGAAATTCAGGCTCTTCTGGCAAATAAACAAACACTGCTGAAGTGGGCATCAAGGGACGATTTCTAATTTTCTTCTTAACCCCATGTTTCATCTGCGGGCCACTTATGCAGTGACAGATAGAAGCACTCAGTTATATCAGGGTGAACCAGAACAGCATCAAACCCAATAATATTACGAGTAAACAGTAATAAGCCTCAACTTAATTACTGAAAAGAGCTTCTTATTGATTGATTTTTAAATTTGAATTACAAGGGTATCAGGATTATTTATTGAAAAATATTAATTAGCAATTATTTTCCCTTGCAAAAGTATGGATTTTTCTTCCATTATGTAGTGGAAAGTGGTACTGCCTATTGTTTATGCTCCTTTGCATTTTCCTGACTTAATAGGAAAAGATAAAGAAACAGGAAAAAACAAATTTGTCTTCCAAAAGTAAGTAAGATTTTTTTAAACCAAATATTCTGAAAAAAATGAAGAACAAAAAATATGCGGTACAGAAAGTAAATTTCACTTATTTTTTCAGAGTTCTGAAAATGAATATAAAGCTCTACTATTAAGATTTCAAAATGCTTCTTTGCATTTTTTTAAGCATCTGAGTCATTTAAGCTTCCCGAAAGCCTTCCAGAAGTCCCAAGAGAGAATGCAAAAGATCCAAGCTAGTCAGAAAACTGTACATTAATACTTATATCTTCAATAAATTCTTTTAAGGATATGCTTAGGGCTGTGCAAACAAAGGATGTGCGGGAAGCAGATGTCCACAGTAAGTAGTAGCATGCATTGAAGGACATTTATCTCCCCTCCACATCATGTTCTGTTCCCATCTACTTTCAACCGGCAGACATTATGCTGAACTCCATTTTAAATAGCAAGAAACAAAGGCAGATACAGGTCTTGAAGATATTAAAAAACACCCACACTCAAAATCATGCAACACACCCATTCAGACAAGTTTGTTGGACTTCCTACTTTCTTGCTTTTTTGCATTGGTTTCTTTTGTCCTCATGGGTGCTTCCCTGACATAGGAAACCAAAGTTACAGCATGACTGTGTTAAATCCTTCTAAAGTTTAAAGAAAGCTCCTTTCTTCTTGTTATTTCGTCTCAGCCAAAGAGGTTTTTACTTCTTCTTCCCTCCTCTATGTCCTTTTTTTCTGAAGAACCGGTGGGAAGGGCAAAAATGAGTTTCCCTGTGAAATCAAAAGCTACCCTGGATCCAATCTGATGGGCTGCTGGAAATGCAGCACAGAAACGTGTTTCTGTGAGCGGAAGACATTGTTTGTAACCATAAGGATTGCACACAGCACGTTGTTTGATCCTGGGAGGACTTTGATCTACACTAGCACCTCAAATATAGCAAAGGATGTCACTAGGCTTTGGGGGGGGAGTGGAGTGGGGAAGGGAGGGGAGAGAAGAGAAAGAGAGTACAGGTGTGCAGCATCAAACAGAAGGTTCCGAATTCAAGATGCAGCAGCCAGCAAGTGAAACCACATTTCAGTCGGAGGAGAGCAAGCCCTGGAGGGAACTGTACATCATTTTGCAATCTACCCCAGTAACTATCGTTCAAGAAAAGAGGAAAGTTGCTAAAAGCATCTCAAGGGGAACTCTGGGCATGGGAAGGGAAGGAAAGAAGTCCCTTACCTATGCGAACTGTTATGAGGCATAAGCAAAGTCAATTGAAATTTGGTGGTCTCTCCTCCTTGCCCTATTGTCCACCAGACGAGGACAAGGTTGGGTTGAGATGATGCTCAAAGCATGTTTGAGAGCCAAAATAAGCTGATACAGAAAACAGTGGGCAGGTTAGGATCCACAGACCTTTACACTGCAGTGGCCACTGACCCAGAACTAGTAGGACAGGACAAAGGATGCCCAAGATAAATCAAGTCCAAGACCACCACTAGATGTGTACAGCTACTGGTCTGTGACAGCACACCTAATTCATAGAATCATAGAATGTGTAAGGTTGAAAGGGACCTCAAGAGGTCATCTAGTCCAATCCCCCTGCACATGCAGGGCCACCTAGGGCACATGGCACAGGGCAGCATCCAAACGGGTCTTGAAGATCTCCAGAGAA
>JAWLRI010000948.1:1326025-1340466 GCA_034781795.1 Crypturellus tataupa | reverse complement strand
CCCTTTATAATTTATTCAGCTTGTACTTGCCTGAATCCTTTCTACTTATCATTCATCTTTACAGTTGTACATAAAATTAGATTGATCCTCCTATGGCAGGCACATCAGAGAAAAGTTCTCATTAAATAACACATAAAGCAAATGAAGGTCCAGCAACAGCTTTTGTTGAATAGTGTAGAAATTGTCCTTTGAGGGCCAAAAAGGTGTCAAACAGAAAGAAAATACAATATATTTAATTTAATTTATATACATCCTTTTTGAATTCTCACCAAGCCTCAAAAAAACATTCAGAAGCCTAGTTCACATTTTGCACATCTGAACTCTGTCGGAAATCATAAATGCAATGAATACACCAGTCTCAGATGAAATACAACAGCATGCATCCAACACACTGGTCCCGTCACATTGCTTGCCCTGCATCTTTGGACTGGATGGCAGAGAGAGTTTACTTTGTATTCCAGAGGCTGCGGTATAGGGATATAGAAGTCAATCTTTAACTAGTGAAATGGAACTTTAATGCTTACCAAGCAGATAGGACCCTGGTGTTTCATCTCATCTGGTGAACAGAACAACACTATCAAACTACAAGAGTTTTTAGCAAATGGAAAGTGCAAATGGCTTCCTCTCCCTCTATCTCCTTGTCCCCGCCTTTCCCCAAAGATCCAAAAATCTTCTGAGTAGCTGGTGAGTCAGGAGGCAGGGGAAAAAAAAAAGCAGACAAAATTTTTTAACTGTGATATTGACACCTAGAGATTTTACAGTCCTGGAGAATTTATAAAGAACTGTTTTTTTGCAAGTATCTTACCTCAAATCTGTTTTTATTCCTTTTCATTTTCAATTTCAGGAAACAGACATGTTTCTCCCAAGGGAGCAATTAAATGTGTTTTCTTTCAAAATCTAAAGGGTATGGTGAGCAGGCTGTGTGTTCAGCAGACTACTTTAATCAACGGAACCCATCCAGGCTGCCACTGCTGACCAAATTGCAATTTACATCATTGGTAAGAAAAAACAAACAAAACAAAAACACACACAACCCATACTTTCGAAATGAGAAGGTGCAGGAATAAAATATCACTTTTAACTTAACACAAGATATAGGGTGGTATGTGGTTTCATGGCTAAAAAGCTTTTGGAAAAGCCTCTGAAACATTAGAAAGGACAGTAAGATTGTAAAATTATAGTAGGATCCACCTAAATGGGTGAAATTTGTGTTATGCATGCAGGACTTAAAAGGTCTATGTGATCCTTGTGTTTCATTTAAACCTCATAATAAGAATTCAAGAAAGGCTAGATTTTGCTCAGGAGTCCTTCCTCACATATGAACTTTAACCAAATGAGAACAATAGCATGCACAACATTTTTGGAAGACTAAGCACAACTTTAGTTTCATTAGTTTTTAACAAGGGTTTAATAACAGTTTTAGGAGCCGACCTGTTTCTTTATGTTAAAGGGACTATTTTTTTCAAGAGGAATGAGGGTGAATATGACAATGTTTTCCACGACTGAAGAAACAAGGAACTATTAGGAAGAAAACACTAATTACATACAAAGCAATTTAATACATCCATAGATCTATTCTTCCTTTCAGGAAAAATTTGCTTTGCAGGGCAAATAGATAATATTATATCAAATCTGCAAGCAGATATTTTTCTCATGCCCCCTGCACTGTCAATGTCTAGATCACTTTTCCCCCCTGTGTTTTCCTCCAAATCATGACATGTGTTTCTGATATTGCACTTGATCATTGAGAAACACCAGGATCAAAAATCCCAAGGGTGAGTCACCTTGAATTCCTCTACTTTCTCTTTCCCCCTCCCCAAACTACCCTTCCTTGCTTGATGACACACACAGACACACAAACACACACACACATACAGATACGTTTCCCACTATGAAGGATTAGCACAGATTATGGTAAGAAGTGTTAATTATAGAATTATAGGTGGTGAAAGAATTGTACATCTCTCCAATCTGTTCTTGATTTCCCTTGTGTCTGTCTGTCTGGCAATAAACTTCCTTTAATCTGGCAGTCCCCTCAGTGAAATCTGCACCACAGACAGCAATATTGATTGCTCCTGAGAAATCATCACAGCTGCTCAACCGAATGACATTAAAGGTCACATATCAAAGGTAATTACTGCAACATCAAAGCAGTTCTATAAATTATTAAAGAACTAATATACTTCACCATCCAGCTACTCTATGTAAAATAGTCACCAACAAAACGTTAGAATTTTAGGCGTCTGGTGCTCACAAAAGTGCTCTTTACACACACATCATACGCTGCTACCTTAACCTTCAATTTTAGGTAAGGCAAAAATTCAAACCGTCCAAAACAACCTAATTAAGTGAGGAATATTCAACTGATAGTTTTGCCTTACATTCCGTTCTAGTTTCTACAAAATATCTATCACAATTCCTTCCCACTCCAAAACAAAGTCCAATAAAGACTTTATTAATCAACATATACCTGCTTGGAAATCTTTTGATTATTCCACAAGATGTCCTACATATAACATAGAAATATGCTTCACATTTCTGTCATCTTACAAAGCACATCCACAAAGTAATTACTGTAAAATATGTGCATGTAGTCACTCCACTAAAAATAGTGATACATAGCTAAGAGGCAAGGCATCTGAATCCGAACACAAACTCCTGATGCCTCACCATTTCCATACATTAGCATTCATATGCATATTATTAAAAATGGCTCGATTCTCTGTTTTATAATAGAAAGAACACAACAATACTGCAAGGGCAGGCAAATATACCGTTTACTGGGGGAGAGAAAAGCATATCTATTCAACATCTCACTGTAGTATTATTTCTTTTTTCCCTATAACAGACTATTTTTCATAGTTCCTCAGTAGTACTGTTTGTGTCACAGATGCTGGAGGGTGAAGAGAAGGTCTTATATATGTATTATTTGTGAACTCATGTGAATGAGAACTTAGACTCCTGACCTTATGAGTGCTTCCTATTTTATGGTGATGAACTATGCTTGATATTGTCAGTGTATTATCAAATACAGTCAGGTAAGTCATAAATAATTCTTTGTTACTCACATAAAAACATAAAACAGTATCTAGGCATGATAGTTTATCAAGAGACAAGGCTGGTTTCCTTAAATAAACTACAGTGACATCATTCAGAAGATACATTCAGGAACCTGGCAGAAAACTGCATGCATAGGGTTTGCTAGTGGAAAATAAGGCTCTATCCTGAGCCAAACAGAACTGGAAATGAATGGGACAAGAGAGGTCAGAGCTCAGAACTCCTGAAAAGCAGCAATTCATTCCCTTATTTGGTTTACACCTTGAGGTAACATAACAAGAAAATCATCTGAAGTCAGTGTGGTCAGTCTGGACTACATGCAATAGAAATAAGACTAGGACAGAAAACAAGTTTTCACTGTTGTCTAGGACTAGGTGACATAGTCCAAAAAAAACAAATTCAAGCTGTTTGAATTTTGCCAATGTTAGAGACAACAGATTTGTTTAAGAAATTTGTGATTTTAAAATTTCCAAAAAGTGAGACAAAAATCAGAAATGGGGAAATACAAAGAAATATTCATTAAAATTTGTATTAAAAAAAAAAAAATGAGCCCTCTATAATCTTACTGGTCCCCTAACTTTGAGATATTGCAGTTTCAAGATGAGACACAGAGAAGGTTTGAGCTCCATATGTGAGCTAATAGTCTGACTGCTAATAAGGAGCAAACAATCTCAGTGAGGACAACTGGAATTTTAGTTAGCATCTTTTAAATATACAACATGCCATACACCACAACTATAGCTCTCAATTTGATCCTTGCATACTTTCAAGCTTATTTCAGAAAATTTCAAGTAAAAGAAATTGTTACTCAAAGCATCTCTATTCAAAATATGTGTTTTCTATACAGAAGGAAAGAATCAACTGTTAATATTAAAAACTGAGAAGAGAAAAACTAAATCTTAAGACTCAAATCACTCTCAAGCAGTCTGTGGCTTTTTTTTTTTTTTTAAGAAAAAAATCAGTTTTGTCAGATGACAGAAGAATATTTTTAGTGCATGAAGTGTATATATATATTTGTTTTTTTTCCACATAAAGAATGGCATTTAAGGCAAAAATATATACAGAAGAGCAAGTGTGTGGGCATCCCCATACTGGCAAGGTGGCAAAGAATAAGTTGGTGAATAGACCCAGGATGATAAATAAGCAGAACAGAACCAGCACTGTCTTCATCAGCATAGAGCAACGAGTGCAACATCCCTCAGGTTTTGTGGAGAAATTGTGAATAAGCAGACTCAGTTTTTCAATAGTAACTAATGAAGACAGTCTGGGGGTCAAATCACCTTTCATTTTAGATACAACCTGAAACTTTCAGAATTGCACTCAAATACTTGATCGCTAGTTTCAGTGATAGAACTAAACCAGCTCTTTTCTAGCCACAAGCACTGCACTCAGCTGTTTCTAGCCCACATACCCCAGCTGAATCTAAATAGTCTCCCCCTCCCACTACTGCTAAACTGGAAACCCATCCCAGCAGGGCAGGTCTTCCCCACAAAATACTGATTCTAGTTTTAGTTCCACTTGTGTTGTCTGAACCTTAGATCCTGCTCATGTGAATAATTTTCCTCATTATCTTGTGTTCATCTCCTCTCTCTTTTTTCCTTGTCTCACTACCTTTCCAATCTGCTACAGCTGCTTGAATACTAAAGTAACTGAGTCAAATCACTGTCATCAGGAATATGTCTTCATTCTGTGATAACTCAATAATGTGATCTGTTTCTTGATTTCTTGCTGCTATGCCTTGCCTCAGAGAAGAAAAATACTGAGAGATAGTATCTGCATTTCTAATATTTCACTAGAGAGGTCAGAAGCTTAAGGCTTTTTCTCACTTGAAGAAGGCTGGTAGAATTCAGCCCACAACCAGTTAATTACTTCTACCTGATTCCTGATTAGAGCAAAAAGCTTTTATTTTTCTGCATGGAAACCACTCCAGTGGGCTGGTGGCATCTTGGGGTTTTATGCACAATGCAAACTGAGTCATTCAAGTAAGCAGATGCATTCTGCTTTCAAATCCACAATGGGAACTCCATATGTAACATTTTAGATTATTAAATATAAGTGTACATATCTAAATGTGGACTCACCCCTGGCAGTGTCTTCTGTTCATGCAGTGCACTCTGGGCCTTTAGAGCAGACTCTCTTTCACAGTATGTTAGGAAGGCACAGCCTGTAAATAGAAAAGAAAAATCTCTAAGAGTAGTATTTCAGAGCAGACCAGTTTAAAATTGGGATATAGAACAAAGTGCTTTCCCATCATCATCTCATCCCCAGTAAAACAGCCACAAAATTCTTTTTAGGAGGTCAGCAGTAAAAAACCAAGAAATGAAGATATCATCTCTAAGCCCTAGTGAAGAGTAGGCAAAACCAAATATAAATGTGTATTTTTATTTGAATATATTAAGTATCATATATGCAGAATTGTACAAAATTAATGATCTCAGAACTCACAGGGTGGCAAAGTGGGGCATAAGATCCTACTTCTGCTTGAGCAGCAGCATTGGGAGTAAGACCCTTATTCCCATAACATGCTCAAGGTCTCATGTCCTTCTTTTGTACCAAGTACTTTAAATAAAGGGCATACAAGGACTTAGGACTTCCTACTGCAGAGGACTACACTTATTATTTAGCCTGACTTGCATCCACAAGCAATCTCCCTGTTTGCATTCACACCAGAAAGCCACCCTCCCCTGCACACACTGCTGCAAGGGCTCATTGGCTTCTAGCCATGCAAAGACAATCACAGCAAAAAAAATAAACAAATAATCCAAAACATCCATGATGCTCTACAAATCATTAGAAATCCAGAGCCACTTCAGTATATCATATCTTTGGTCTCTCCAGAAAGCTACTTTATCAACTAAAAGTTAAATCCCTGTTATGGTAGGGCAGAGCTGTTGCTGTCCCACTTCCTCTGCCCAACCTCATGCCCCTCCATCCGTTTTTGTATAACCAGTCAATGTTGCAATGTCTTGTATCACTTGTGTCTGATGTGATCAGATTATTCCTTCTTACTGCAGTATACTGAAAACCTGCCAGTTCCTGCAGCAAAAAAATGTGCTTGTTATGCAGAGGACATTTTCTTTGAAGTTACTACAGAACATCTGCAACCTTGTCAGCAACTTGAAGTAGAGGTATCACATCTTTGAAGGCCCAGGCAGCATGTCCCTCAAGTTGTGAGCACCTTCCAAGAACAGCACAAGCTTGTTTCCTTAGCAGGTTCTCCATATCATTCCATAACTTCATTTTAGTCCACTTCTCCTCTATGCATATAAAGCATACAAAAGGTGAGTAAACACAAGACCATGAAGTCTCCTGGGCCCAAATCACCATTGTGATCCCTCTGTTCAAACAACATCCACAGTTTCATCCTTAGATAAAGAGGTTGGGAGGTTAGGTTCCTTAGAAAATATTAGTGAAGGAATGCAAACCCCTGTTTCTATTTCACAGTGTTCTTAATACATTAGTATATGCAAAAGACTAGATAGGAAATTATACTTATTCTTAGAGATTATTTCATGGAACTCACCCTACTTCCCTCACTATGAGGCCACAAACTGAATTTTTTCCAAGGGGGTATGGAAAAACAAGTCACCTATTTTTTGCCCTACTTTGTACCCTACATTGCTTTCTGAAGTTCCTCTTGGTGTATTCCAGCCAATCAAATATATTTTGCATCAACAGGTATAAGTCTCATGAACAAAGTCAACAACCAGTGAAGGATACAGAACTGCAAAAGTTTGTGCCCCCTCATTCCCCTCTAGTTTTCAATGAACGAGGTTTCAGTTTGTTTGCATCTGCCAGATACAAAAACGGTGGCAGAGGGTTTACAGCTAGCCGAGGTAATGGATTGAAAAGGATCCTTAAGTCACCCATAGCTTGATAATCAAATGGGAAACTATGCTTAAATTTAATTTCAGGCTGAGAGTTCTCTGTTGACTAGACACAATAAGAAAGTCTCCCTTTAGTAGCAGACGTAGAACAGCTGATACAGTCTAATTAGGCACATCATAGTGCACTGTTATAGAGATAAACTATATAGTGTAAAGCTCTCTAATGATAGCTGTATTTTTCTCCTTATTGTAATGGCCATGACAACAGTCCCAGGGTAACAGTGTCCTGCAACTCCTACCATTCGTGACTAATTCAGATGGGGTAGACAGCAGACTCCTCCTCTCTTTGCAAGAGCAACAGAAGGATCATGCGGGAGTCAGTTTTCCGGAGGGAACAACCTGCCTGAAGTCCTCTCCAAAGATTTTTGTGCAAGTGCTGGAAGTATCAAATTCTCAGAAACACTATTTAATAGAATTCAAGCAAACATCACTAACTCCCAAACAAGGCACTTAGGACAGAAATTTGAAATGAAGAGGAAAAAATCAAGTCAGAGGTTCACATATGCTCTGACATCAAATAAAACAAGCACTACTTCCCCGAAAAACATGTTTGCAGATTTTTTTTTTAGGTTTTTAGATTACATCATGCACACAAATTATACTCTGTCCAGACCTTGTTAGGCAAAAAGGCATTTATGAAAAATGATTATTTTCAAGTGAATTCTGAGAGCTTAACAGAGCTAGTGAGAAGTACTATTGCAGTTATAACCAGCTGGAAGAACCGAGAGCTTAATCTTTCCTGTTGACTTCAGTCCAGACTTGGACTGAAAAAAGCCTGTTTATAGGTGTGGCTTTTCTGTTGCTTTTTTTTTTTATTCTTATCTTTACTTTTTACATAAAATTGCTCTATGAGGGGGGAGGAGCATCAGCTAGAACAATATTTTTCAAATGCTTTAACACCTGGATTGCAATAAAACTGCAGAAAACTATTACTCAATCCTGCAAGGATTTCCAATATTTCAGCTCCTGGTGCATTAGGTTAAAAGAAGCTTCTTTCCTATCCCCTGCCTCCTTGATCCCAACCTGAAACATCAGAACACTCCATCTGTCTATAGTATTTTCCTGCCTTGTGAAAGCAGAGCTGTAGCACCTCTTTCACACCGCACCTTTCTTAGGCTACCTCTTTCACTGCGAACGATTATATCCCTTTCAAAAGATACAGATAATGTTTGCTGAAGACTCAAAGGTCAGAGCATCAAACCTCAACCTCTACTACCAGAGGATACAGCACCCTGAGCAGCTGGGTCTTGAAATACCAGATGAAACAACTACTAGGTTTTACGAAGTCATTTTTTTTTTTTATTTCCATTTGGATTTCGCTGATAGAAAACGTTTAAGAATGATCAGTTTTCTCCATAGAAAGCTTGGCTTTCTACAGAAGGAACTATTGCGCTGAACAACCATCTTGATGGAAAACCCTTAAGTAGCTCTCCTTAACAGCTCATTTGCCATCAGCTGTTTGTGTTGGATATGAATCTGACTTCTGGGTGAAAGGCTTCATATTCCATTATAAATCAGTTGCACCATCCAGTCCTATAGAACAGCCTTGTATAATGAGCATTTCTAAGCACATCTCAAGGAAAGATAGAGTGAAGGCTATGCATTATTTCTGTCAGCTACTTGTATGGATGATAATGACGGAGTGAGTACAGTGCTTGAGAAATATATCTGAATTTGAACAAAAAAATCTAATTGACTAATTATTGATAATGAAGGATTTGCTCCTAGCTGTTCCTAATTTCAATTCCTTTTCTCTTAAACATGCCAAGTTTTCCAGACATGTGTCAATCAGCTGAAAGATGCTTTGTTTGAATTATTTTTCCAGATGTTCATTTGCTACCAGTGGACAGCTCTTTGGGCTAGTGCATAAACATCTGGAAACTCCCATCTGGCAATTAACTCTCAACCTATTGAACTGCAGTCTCTTGGAAACATGAGAACACATCAAGTGGTCTCCTGGGAAACAAGGTTGTTAAAGAGAAAGGGGAAATAAAAACAGGAGCTTGAGATGGCGGGGGAAAAAAAAAAAAAAGCTTTGTTTTAATTTCACCTCCAGGGAATTCAATAACATAAATAATAATTGCAAGGAATACAGGTGGATAACGATTGCACTTATGGCAACCTCAAACCTAGAGTGAGTCTCCAGAAGATTCTTGCAACAAGCCTGTGAGGCAGGACAGTCAGAAGGTACATTCTGGGTGAACAGCATTCATGGGGAAACAGAATTGTTTCACCCTGCCAGTGCTCACTTCATCCAGACAGAAAGGCAGAATCTTTTCACCCTGTATCTCAGCACTCATTTCAGTGAATAGATTCATTCCCAAGCAGATATGCAGTTCCTACTGCAAAGAAGTGCTCGCCTATCTCAGGTTTAGCTGAAGTTTCCAATGTCTACCATCCATGGCAAGAAATTTATAAGACCTGGTGTGAATGAGAGGAATAAATCCCTGAAAATGCCTATTCCCTGCACTGATTGCAAACTTCAACATAACTACCAGAGATGCAGAATTTTAGCAATTTTAGGTTGTATGTTCACAGCAAGAGATTCAACCACCAAATACTTCTAAATTTCCAGCTACATCAAGCATGTTCTTTTTCTGTAGTTTAATTCTTATTATATTGTGGCAGAGGAATGTGATGTATACTGGTTTTATGAATTACTAGTTAAGGGTTTTCTCCCCTTTCTTGTTTTAATCTGGCAGACAGCCATAGATATTCTGGCACAGTCTTTTCATTGCCTGTTGTTTAGGCCAAAAACAAGCATTTAGTGACTTAAGACCTTGTCTGTCTGATATGTGTTTTGGTGACATACTATTTAGTAGAACTATATAACCTCACAAAAAGTGTGCCTGCAACTCTTCTGTATTTTTGGATACAGAAGCATTGCCTGGAATTTGCACTATATTCATGAAGATCTTTTCCAGGTATTTGCTGTATGTCTGAACAAGTCACTGAAGGTCTGACCTAAAGTCAGTGAGTATACTTACACACTTCAACAGGCTTTGGAAAATTCCCTTAATCTTTCTAGGCCTATGTTTACTCATTGGTGTTATAACAGCAATTTAACAAGTTTGTTGGGTGCTTTGAGTGTTTTGGATGAAAACCAGAAAAACTATAACAAATTCTGAGCTCACAGGTATAAATACAGTCAAGGGGAGAATATTGTATGTAACTCAACACCATCCAGTTACACCAAAACATAAATCAAGGGTTCATGATTTGCTCCATCATCTAATACTTCTTCTGGGAGAATTCTCATCTCAGACACCAACCTAGACTAAAACAATGATAATCCAGACTAGCTGGGATAAACTTAGCTTTGAGAAGGTTGGTTCCAGTGGTCTAATCTAGCACATTTTATTTAAATATTTATGATCCTAGAGTATGCACAAAGTAAGTTTTTTTCCCCCCACAGCTCTGCTGACAGGTGATAACTTCTGAAATTACAGCATTACTTCTGATATCTGTGTGTAACTAAATTAGGAATTATCACCCAACAAAAAGCTATTACAAGGTTGTCACAGTTCTTTTCAGTTTAAGACAAACAGTTTTATAGCTTTAGTTTCAGTAATACTCATTGACTCCAATAGTGATGCTTTCTAAATCAGCTTTATTGTGCCTTAGACTTCCAAGTAGCACATGCACTAGTGACCTGTTACTATTATGTTAGCAGCATCTCAAAAGAAAAACCAAAAAAGTCAATTAATACAGCATCTACTATTGTAGGTCTTTTTCCCTACTGCCTTTAATGTACCTAGCTTCCCAAACCTAAAGGAAGCAAAGTCAAGGGATTCACTCCAACGGTCCCAAATAGAATTTGAAGTTCCAGAAAGCAAAATGCAGTTCAAGCACAACTCCTCAGGCCTTGATGCTCTATTCATAACTTATACTACTCACTAGTCACATTCCAACTTAATGATTACAGCCTTGTAGAGAAGCTGCTTTGAGTGTAGCTTGCATCTGTGGAAAAAAAGGCACTCGTAGTTAACAAGTCTGAAGTATTTATGATGCCTCATTCACTGTGCTCATAATTAGAGTATTTGTCCAAGATGCACAAGTAGTCTTGGTGGAGTGAAGATCTATCCCCTCTCCTCAAAGCCCTAGGTTTGTGTTCTAGGGGAGTACTTTCCCTGAAATAAGAGTTTCGTCCAAAATTCACCAACCTGTTATACAGAGAAGGATTTCTTAAGAAAACTCCTGCCTTAAAATCACCATCTCAGTTGCTGTCTCCCATCTAGGATTTCAAAGTAAGAAGCAAGCCTTTTTCCCCTCTGTTTAACTATCTTAGCTCTAAATATCTAGCTTTGAAGCAATTCTAATTTGCTTTGTCTACCCTGCATTTGTCTACCCTACATTTGTCTGTCTTGAATTTTGTCATTCAAGATTTGTAGGGATTGAGCTGAATTTTCTTGAGGGGACACAAATCAATAAAATTTTTGGAACTGCAAGTGCTTTATCCAATTTCTTCATCTATTGCTCTCAGTGATTGATTACCTTCTAAAGGAACTTAACATCTTTTCAAGTGAAGAAAATTCACTTGATTAGAACCTTCTTTTCCTCCATCTCTCATGCTGCACATCCTCTGAACACTGTTTAGAGGGAAAGGATAGGAATAAAAATCTTCCCCGATATCAGCTTCCCTGTCAATTATATTGCAACACAGATTAACATCCAAAATGCCCTGCTATATGGAATGTTAATTTTCTTTTTCCTCTTATGTTATTTGCCATTAACCACTATGACGCTGTAATTTCCCTACTATAGATAACTTGACAGCAGTCTATATATAAAAAGCATACCTAATACACACTCATACATACTCATGTACTGAAATTAAAAAATAAAAAACTAGGTCTTGAAATCCAGAGGTTAACCACATTTACAAAAGCTTAATTTGCATAAAATGCAATTATGATACCTTAAAGTGAGACATGGATACGTACAATTCAAAATAATTTGAGTCCTTCCTCAAACTAAGCGATGCTTAATTATATTTAACACTACCCATGCAGAGAGATTTGAGTAATTGCTAGTGTAAATAAGTATTTCAACAAATCACTCAGCTTAATTTTGATAACATGTAGGTTTTTGATGAAAATATCAATTTTAAAGAGCCAAAATTCTCATAGACATTTTCAGTAAATTTTGTCAAGAATGTTTCTCAGGCCCAAGATACTGTTTCTGCCCAAAGCCTACAGAAAGAAAAAGTTCTTCTAGGGCAGCCAGTAGTCCAGATTCTAATATGAATCAAGAAGGGTCTTTGAATCTGGGACTTCAAAATGCAGAGCAAGGTGCCTGGTCACTCTTAGCTACCTGAGGAGTACTCTTTAGAGCACTTCTCTGGATTTCTTTGCAAGGAACTCAACAGGTAGCCTAACTCCATCCTAATGCTGGACAGAAACACTTTTGGCAAACTTTCTCTTTAGAAAAAGGGAATTGTTTCCTGTTTAGATCCATGCAAGTTCTCCCATGGCCCTGAAAGTTCGTTACAAGTTACTGTGCTGACTAGTACTCAAGATGAGATCTTGATGTTCCTTAACAAGGTGAACCACCAGCACACACCAGGTGCTATTTTCCTATAGCTGTCAACATTTTTAGCTCTAAATTTCATCTTGATAGACCTGAGATGCATTTGATCTGAATGCTAATTACTGAAGTCCCTGAAAGTCCAGCCCATCAAGAATCACAGAATCAGAATGATTAAGACTAGAAGGGATCTTTGGAGATCATCTAGTCCAACTCCTCGGTGCAAGCAGGGTCACCTAGAGCACATTGCACAAGAGAGCAACCAGGCAGGTTTTGACCATCTCCAGAGGGGAGGGACTCCACAATCTCTCTGGGCAACTTGTTTCAGGGTTCGGTCACATGAGGTTTTTCATAGAATTCATTCAAATTTTCACAAAAACATTTTACTTTCCAGAACAGATATAGACAAATATCTAGTTTCCATACATGTAGCAAATGACCACTGATAAATTACTATTAGAGCAACAGGAATGTAGATTACTGATTAAGGTAATTCTCTACCAAAGAAATTGCAGGTAGAGTACTGCAAGTATCTCATGTTTTGAATCGCAACAAAAC
Source organism: Crypturellus tataupa (assembly GCA_034781795.1). Classification (NCBI taxonomy): domain Eukaryota; kingdom Metazoa; phylum Chordata; class Aves; order Tinamiformes; family Tinamidae; genus Crypturellus; species Crypturellus tataupa. The sequence continues at coordinate 1,327,438 of JAWLRI010000948.1, read as the reverse complement.
ACCAGTATCTGAGAAACCCGGTCTCAACTCTTTTTTGCTCCAAAACTGTGTTCCATATTGCAAGGATGTCCCTCGGGCCTAACCTCTCAAACAATCAGGGAATGCTTTTGATTTTAAACTATAAAAATATTGACTTGTAAGAGAAAAGCTCACGATCAAGTTCTTTACTGGACCAAGCAACAGAACGCCCTGCATTTCAGAACTTGGCCACAAATGAGAAAGTTAGGGCCAAACTTTGGGGAACATTCAAGTGTGGATGAAAATAAATTGATTCTAGTTCCTACCTGATCAGGAAACAGCAACTTTAGGTTAAAGACTTAATTATCTCTAAGATTGACTCACTAATACAAATACATTCATTTTTTTTTCTCTGAAGTGAAAGGTAGATCATCCATTTTTGCCTTGCAGTCTCAGAACAAAAGTTAATAAAATTGAATTTCAAGTTTCATCTGCAAAAGTTGGGAATCTAACTTGAAAAAAAACACTACTGCTGAAACACTATCACATTCAGACTATAATGGGTTAAGTCTCCTTAGAATATCTACATTAATTAAACTCTACCTGCTATTCTGGGTCCTGCCTTTTGAGTTCTTTCTATTATTAGCACAATATGAATAACTCAATGCATTTTCTGGAACAGTCTTACTTGCTTCAGAAACTTTTTCCTGTTTTTATTTTGATTATTAGTCAATATGTGAAATAAAAGTCAAAATGCTATTTTTAAATAGCATTTAAGTGACTTGAGCCTCAAAATACACCTCTATCAAAATCATCTCTAAACAAGCTAGATAGATTGTTCTGTGACATGCAGCTTTCTCTCAGTCTTCCCCTTCTGCAGCCACATAAGTTAGGGTATATTATGTTCAATATACAGTGCCAAGCTGAGCTACACATGCTCCTTCGAAAACATCAACTCAGTGTGCAGGCAATCAGTTTGTACTTAAAAACATAAAAGCTTCTGTTTCTATCCAAAAATAATGCCAGGGCCATGCAGAGTACATCTTGTCAATAGCAATATTTAAGTTTTAGTTGCAGGAAGACATGAAGTAGCTTGTACTAAATACAAATGAAGATATGTTGTAAATAGCTTTATACTTTCTTCTCTGAGACAGGGTACACATGCCAGTAGGCTTCTGATATTTCTAGTCCAGAGGGGAAGCAAAAGGCACTGAAAGAATAGCAAGAAATATATATTAGAGAACTTGTGGCCCATTCATAAGCGGAATATTGTTATTCATAGAATCATAGAATGCCTAAGGTTGGAAGGGACCTCTAGAGGTCATCTAGTCCAACCATCCTGCACACGCAGGGCCACCTAGAGCACGTGGCACAGGAATGCATCCAAGCGGGTCTTGAAGATCTCCAGAGAAGGAGACTCCACAACCTCTCTGGGCAGCCTGTTCCAGTGCTCTG
>JAWLRI010000948.1:1307443-1325925 GCA_034781795.1 Crypturellus tataupa | reverse complement strand
AGCTTTTGATAAGGTTGATTCTAGTGGTCTAATCCAGCACATTTTATTTAAATTTTTATGATCCTAGTGTATGCACAAAGTGTTATTTTTTTTTTTTTTTTTTTTCCCCACAGCTCAGCTGACAGGTGATAACTTCTGAAATTACAGCATTACTTCTGATATCTGAGTATAACTAAATTAGGAATCATCATCCAAGAAAAAACTATTACAAGGCTGTCACAGTTCTTTTCAGTTTAAGACAAACAGCTTTATAGTTTTAGTTTCATTAATAATCATTGACTCTACTAGTGATGTTTTCTAAATCAGTTTTATTGGGTCTTAGACTTCTGAGCAGCACATACACTAGTGACCTGTTACTGTTGTGTTAGCAGCATCTTAAAAGAAAAGGAAAAAAATCACTTCATACCGCATCTACTATTGCAGGTTTTTTCCCCTATTGTCTTTAATGTACCTAGCTTCCCAAACCCAAAGGAAACAAAGCCAAGGGATTCACTCCAGCAGTCCAAGCGGAATTCACAATTCCATAAAGCAAAATGCAGTTCAAGCACAACTCCTCCTGCTTGCTAGTCACACTCGAACTTAATGATTACAGCCTTGTAGAGGAGCTGCGTTGAGTGTAGCTTGCATCTGTGGAAAACAGGCACTCGTAGTTAACAAGCCTGAGGTATTACGATGCCTCGTTCTCTGTGCTCTAATTATATTTAAAACATTTGTCCAAGGTGCACAAGTAGTCTTGGTGAAGATCTAGCCCTCTCTTCAAAGCCCAAGATCTGTGTTCTAGGAGAGCACTTCCCCTGAACTAAAACAGTTTTGCCTAAAGTTCATCAACCTGAGCAGCATTTCTTAAGAAAACTCCTGCCTTAAAATCACCATCTCAGTTGCTGTCTTCCCTCTAGGATTTCAAAGTAAGAAAGAAGCCTTTTTTTTCCCCTGTTTAACTATCCTAGCTCTAAATGTCTAGATTTGAAGCAATTCTCATTTGCTTTGTCTATTGTGGACTGCCCAAGCTTTAATCATTCAAGGTTTTTAGAGATTGAGCTGAATTTTCTTGAGGGGACACAATCAATAAAAACTTTTGGAACTGCAAGTGCTTTATCCAATTTCTTCATCTGTTGCTCTCATAGTGATTAACTACCTTCTAAAGGAACTTAACATCTTTTCAGGTGAAGAAAATTCACTTAGCTAGAACTTTCTTTTCCTCCATCTTCCATGCTGCACATCCTCTGAACACTGTTTAGAGGGAAAGGATAGGAATAAAAATCTTCCCAGATATCAGCTTCCCTGTCAATTATATTGTAAGGCAGATTAACATCCGAAATGCCCTGCTGAGTGGAATGCTAATTTTCTTTTTCCTCTTATGTTATTTGCCATTAACCACTATGATCCTGTAATTTCCCTACTATAGATAACTTGATAGCAGTCTATATATAAAAGCACACCTAATGCATACTTATACATACCCATGTACTAAAATTAAAAAATAAAAAGCTTGGTCTTGAAATCCAGAAGTTAATCATATTTACAAAAATTTAACTTATTCACTTAGCTTGATTTTGAGAACATGTAGGTTTCTTGATGAAAATATCAATTTTAAAGATTCTCTTAGACATTTTCAATGAATTTTGTCAAAAAATGTTTCTCAGGCCCAGGATACTGTTTCTGACCAAAGCCTACAAAAAGGATAGAGTTCTTCTAGGGCAGCCAGCAATCCAGACTCTCATACAAATCAGGCAAGAAGGGTCTTTGAACCTGGGACTTCAAAACACAGAGCAAGGTGGTTGGTCAATCTCAGCTCCTTGAGGAGTACTCTTTAGAGCACTTCCCTGGATTTCTTCGTGAAGAACTCAACAAATAACTCCACCCTAGCACTGGACAGAAAACCTTTTGACAAATTCTTTCTTTAGAATAAGAGAAATGTTGTCTGTTTATATCCATGCAAGACAAAAATTCTTCCATGGCCTTGAAAGCTCTTTGCAAGTTACTGTGCAAGTTACTGTGCAGACCAGTACTAAAGATGAGATAAGGCACATGAACAACTGGCACACACCAGGTGTTATTTTCCTATAGCTGTCAATATTTTTAGCTCTAAATTTCATCTTAATGGACTTGAGATGCATTTGATCTGAATGCTTATTGCTGAAGTCCCTGAAAGTCAAGCCATCAAGAATCACAGAATCAGAATGATGAAGACTGGAAAAGATCTTTGGAGATCATCTAGTCCAACTGCTCTGTGCAAGAAGGGTCACCTAGAGCACACTGCACTGGAGAGAAACCAGGTCGGTTTTGATCATCTCCAGAGGCTGGGACTCCACAACCTTTCTGGGCAACCTGTTCCAGGGCTCAGTGGCATGAGCATTTTCCTCAAATTCATTCAAATATTCACAAAAACATTTTACTTTCCAGAAGAGATAGACAAATATTTAATTTCCATACATGTCAGCTATTGCAGATAGAGGACTGCAAGTGTCTGGTGTTTTGAATCACAACAGAACACCCATTTCTGAGCAGCCTGGTCTCACTCTTTTTTTGACTAAAAATTGTGTTCTCTATTGAAAGGAAGTCCCTCAGGACTGACCTCTCAAACAATCAGGGAATGCTTTTGATTTTAAACTATAAAAGTATTGTCTTCAAAGAGAAAAGCTCATGATCAAGTTCTTTTCTGGATCAAGCAACAGCATTCCCTGTATTTCAGAACTTGCCAATGAATGAGAAAGTCAGGGCCAAACTTTGAGGAACATTTAAGTGTGGATGAAAATAAATTGATTCTAGTTCCTACCTGATCAGGAAACAGTAACTTTAGATTAAAACCTTAATTATCTCTAAGTTTGACTCACTAATAGAAACACATTAGATTTTTTCTTTGAAGTGACAGATAGATTATCTATTTTGCCTCACAGTCTCAGAACAAAAAGTTAATAAAATTGAATTTTGAGTTTCACCTGCCAAAGTTAGGAATATAACTAGAAAAAATGCTACTGCTGAAACACTATCACTTACATTCAGACAGTAATGAGTTAAACCTCTTTAGAGTATGTGCATTAATTAAACTCTACCTGCTATTCTGTGTCCTACCTTTTGAGCTCTTTTTATTGTTAGCAAAATATGAATAACTCAGTGTATTTTCTGGAACACTCTTATCTGCTTCAGAAACTTTTTCCTGCTTTTATTTTGATTATTCATCATATATGTAAAATATAAGTTAAACTGCTATTTTTAAGTAGCATTTAAGTGACTTGGGTCTCAAAATACACCCCTATAAAAATCTTCTCTAAACAAGCTAGATTGTTCTGTAATACGCAGCTTTCTCACAGCCTTGCCCTTCTGCAGCCACATAAGCTTGGGTATATGATACTCAATATACAGTGCCAAGCTGAGCTACACATACACCTTGGAAAACAACATCAACTCTGTGTGCAGAGAATCAGTTTGTACTTAAAAACATAAAAGCTTGTGTTTCTATCCTTAAAATAATACCAGGGCCACGCAGAGTACATCTTGTCAATAGCACTATTTAAGCTTTAGTTGCAGGAAGATGTGAAGTAGCTTGTACTAAATACAAACATAGATATGTTGTAAACAGCTTTATACTCTTTCTTCTGAGACAGGGTGCACATATCAGTAGGCTTCTGATATTTCCAGCTCAGAGGGGAAGCAAAAGGCACAGAAACAATTGCAAAAAATATATATTATTAGAGAACTTGTGGCCCATTCAGAAGCAGAATATTGTTATTGTTCTTACCAAGTTTGCCAGTACATATTTTTCAAATTGAGAAGTTCATATTGAGAGCTGAACCTTCTGGATACTTTTCAAAATCGAACTCTAGACATCTCTATTGCCTATAATCAAGCTTTCTCCCTCCCTACTTATATAAAAAACTATAAATAGGATGTTAATAAACTCCATTGGGTTTGAAGTTCTGAGAAGTTCTTCTGAAGCTACCTTAAGACTTTTACATTCCAAGTCAGAATGAAGCCCCTAAGAATATATTTCCTGATTCCAGCCAATGCAAGAATGAAAATCATAAAGCAGCAGCTGTTCCTACAAGATGATCATCCTGAAATACTGGAAGTCTCCAGAAACTTGCAAGAGTCGCAATACGAGCCAAAGAAAACTCTTGATACCAGCTGTCTTCATGAGATTTCTGGAGACAAATTTCAACTGTCAGAACAATTAACATCCAAGTTCCAATAACCAGATGCTGTTTTCCATATGTTTCAACTTTGGATTGTTTCTTCTATCTGTTAAGTGATGTTAGAAGCAAACAAGTATTGCCTCATCTCCCATTTCTTTCCTCCTACCCTTCTTTCTCAAAATGACTTGTTCAGTTAGCTATATGCACTAGGATGACATGGAGTAAGACCAGCTTCTCCCACAGAGAGATGAAGTAAACTTTGTGACCGAGAAAAAGGACATGGTGTCAGAGGTTCTACTTCTGTTTTACTCTGAAACTAAAAAGCTAGGTCCCAAATAGGAGGACCTCCACAACTCCTACTGCATCTTTCCCCTTATAGTCAGAGATCTGTATTTCCCACGCTGCCACTTTTGTTTAGGTGCTGGCAATATCACAGTTCCCAAGGAGCTTCAACAAAGAGCAACATCCAGTAAAAATCTCCAAGTGGAGCCATCGTTATAGTGCAGCAACTTGTAGTAAGCAACCTGAAGTACAACTTATGTGGTGGCTAGACAAGACATGCAAAGGCTGGAAGATTTTGTTCTTTGTGTCCAAAGCCACGTGAATACTTTGATCAGCCTTGAGCCAAATCTTGAGCCAAATCTTCTCTAGATTCTGCCCAAAGCCTGAAGTGCCTGTTGGTCTGCTTTTCTTAAGTGCTGACAAATTACCTTGTGGAATTTCTAATATGTTATGATTTAAGTTGACTCTCTCAAAGTAAATTAAGGACCTTAAGAATCTGTGACTTTGTATAAGGACCCTATTGTCTCACACTTCTAGGAGCATATGCCCTTCCAACACTGCAGTATTGACTTCGTGGGCAAGAAGCTAAATACAAAGAGCACAGGAATTTGACTATTCAGAGTCTAAAAATTCTAATTATTAGAAAAGGTAAAATGATGCAATCTCTGAAGTTTAAAAAAAGACAGTAAGATTAATTATATCAAGATCTGTGTAATTTACAAAACGTCAGCACCCTAGGTTTAAAGGGCCCTTATCTACGTGAAGTGAAGGAAGTACAATTTCCTGATGAATACAGAACTCTAGTTAAAGAGAAATCACTACTGGAGACAGGTTTTGATCATCTTTTTTGTTGATCGACTTAAAAAATTAGCAAACATCGAATATGTCATAGATGGCTACAGCAAGGCTTCAGTCAAATATTTGATAAATCTTCTAGCACAAGTCTTTATTTTGAAAATGAATTTTCATTAGTTCAAATGAGCACTGCAGCAGCAGAGGTACTGAGGACTGGCAAGAGGAATGCTAAGGATAAATAGCAACTGTATCAAGACGGAAGAGCTATCTAGCAAAGAGGTAAATCTGATCTAATTTAGCAGCATTAATATAGGAAACAAACAGCACACTAATGAAGTTTTCAGATGTGGAGAATGAGGGTGAGTAAAGCACAAGAGATCTGAGTGTGCTCCCAGTAGAGCTCTCCCAGAGAGGATTAACCATTCACAGCACCTCTCATGATTCCACTCAAAATACAGATGGAAAACAGGAACAGAGACAAAACATCTGAATGTTCAACAGGAGACAAAGTGGAAAGGCAGTAATGTCAAAAGACACTTCAGGTGACAGTGGACATCTTGTGAATAACGCTTCCTCTTTTGTCTTGCATACATCACTGCTAGATCAAAAATATCTCCTTTCTTTGGCATCAACAAAAAACCCACATCTAAAATGATCCTGTCAGCTCTGATCACCTAGAAGTGTTAAGACAGACATAGAAGAAAAAAAAAAAGTCAGGGGGAGGCAAGCGAAAGCAGAATTCAGAGAAGAATTCTTAATGGGCTGGGAAGACTGACTTATGAGAAAAGATTAAGAGAAAAAAATAAGTATAGCTTGGCTAAATGACTACTCAGGGGAATAGACTATAACCAGCTACAAAGCCTTGAAGGTGTAAATACAAAGTAAGGAGAAGGATTGTTCAGGATAATACCAGAGGATAATAACCACGAATAACGACAGGAAATTTAACAGCTGACTGTTCAAGCTGAGCATCAGGAATGCTTTCCCAGGCATTAGGAATGTTGGCATCTACTACCCCTCCACCCAACACTGACTGTTGTGTCAAGCCAATCTCACGGTCAAGGGGATGCCTCTTAGAAAAGCAGTCTCTTGCTTTGCTGATGTGCATCACTGCAAGGCTTGCCTATGTAGATTTTGGTAGAGTTTGTTGTTTTTTTTTTTTTTTAAGATTCTACAAGACCATGAATAACCCCTCAAATGTGATTGTCCAGGAATGTGTGTGAGATGGGTGGGGACTGAAGTAAAAGAGGGAAAGTTAGAGAGAAGGGCTGAAATGGAAGGAGGAGAACTTTCTAAATGCAACCCTTAAATCAGAAATTCCTAACGTTTTTCTCATTATTCCATATGACATGGAATATGGATTTTCTTCCACTATCTTACTCTGACGAAGGGCTTTTAACCCAACAACAAAATCATGACAACTGATTCTAATGCTGTCTAGGACAATTGCAAGTTGTTGGATGAAAGTTTATGGCCGTACAGAAGGTAAGAGTAAACATTAATGCTGTCTCCCAGCCATTAGAACAAATCAGTCCTTCAGGGCAGTTTTATTACTCCAGTCACCTAAACACAAAACCATAAAAGAAAAGTTAATGCTGATCAAAGAAAAGACATTTAAAGAGCCTCCATTTTCTCCTTTCCCCCTATTTCTTATTTTTATGATTCTATCCAATGTCTTAACACATTCTCTATCCCAAGAGAAAGGCCATGCATTTAGAAAACCAGCCTCAATAACTTCTCAGTGAAAGCAAGTCAGAACTTCCCATCCCATTCAGCTGACATTAACTTAAAATATAATCCATCAGTGGTCAGCTAGACAACTTTCTACAACTTTTAAGGGGTTGAACTGCCTTGGCAGCCAGACACCTGCAAAGGTATTGGAGATGTGTATTTTCTACAGATGAATTTCAAGAAAATAAGAGCAAATTGAGAGGGTAATTATAATTCTACTCATTCTTTTTAAGGTTTAAGATGACACCCTGACTCTCATGGATTTCTCCAATAAATTAACAAGAGGAACTCAAAACTAAATGTGGATATAAAGGTATGAACATTGAAACTATGGACATCACAGCCAGGAGTTTCTAACATGAAAATATTAGGACGATGACCAAGTCATTAAAAGTAAGATAAAAATATATATATCTTCCTAGGATAACTGAACGTGATGACCTAACAAAACCCTTCTTGTTTCCTACCCATGAATCACTGGCCAGCAGATGCCCCCAAGCAAGCAAATGCACATTAATGATGTGGTTTCACGTTTTCTCCCTCCAGTGAAGCTAAAAATAGTGAGCCAGCTGTTGAGCATCTCTGGAGGGCTGAAAACTCCCTGGTGAATCTCTTCTGATGTCAGAAAGGAGAGTGGAGTTTAATGAGTTAAAAATGCTGTTGCTTTCAAAAAGAGAGGGGTTATATATGAGTGTTGTGCTAGGCCAGGTAAAGCCCATCTAGTGCAAATTCCTGGCTCCAAGAGTGGCCAAAGGCAGATGCTCAGAGAAGAACAGGAGGGTAAGTGGCCCTTCCCGTGGGCATTCTCAGTCTGCAGCCTTGTGGCTCTGGTGCTTTGGGGCAAAACATGAGGCCTATCTACTAGGTAATCATTTGATGAAACTGAATCCTCACATGATTACCACAGCCATTCATTACAACTTTACATTTCAAATGCAGCTTCTCTTGTAAACAGATTTTTCTTTTTGCTATGCATAGTATCCATCCTATTAAGCAAAATATATTTCCAGAACTTTAAGTCTTAAATATCTTAAATTTCACTTATTATTCCCACATGAAAGTAACCACAATGTAACTCCATCCTTATATCCCCCATCTTTATATTTTCTGTACTTCATTTTTCTGAAAAGATCTTATCTATGATATGACCTGTAACTATGGACTTCAAGAACTCTCTGGTTAAAACAGTGTAGAAAATGCTATTTCTATTTTATAGAGCTTTTGAAAGATTTTTAATAGATAAGCTTCAGGAAATAAGCTTTCCAGGAAAAGTAGTAAATCCCATCCTAGTGAGTCACAGTCTTAAAAGGATGGACCATACCAAGATCTCTTATGATCTAACCTGACCGTGCAGGCCAAACGATGAAGCAGGAGACATCAGCTTCAGCAGTGACTCAAAGAGCCCCCAGCACCAAACACCCTGTTTCACACAGCAGCTTTCACTGACCAAAGCTGATTAGCTGGCAGAGGCCTTATTTGAGCTGGAGTGCTTTTAAACTGTTCTGGTTGCGGCAAATCAGCATTGTTCAGCAAGCAGCACTCTAATTACAGAATTCCTTGCCTTCTCGAGCTCTAGCTATGATGGCATCCCAGCTTTCTCCTAATGGTACTTTCTATACGATACCAAAATACATTCCTATACGATACTAAAAACATCCACAGAAATGATGAATTCCCAGATAAATTCCTCACTTGCTCCCCTCCAAAAAGGGAATGTGCAGAAAAAAACTCAAAAGCGAAAGCTGTAAAGTCTCTGCATATTTCTGACAGCTTTCATAAGGGTAAAAAAGTACAAGCTTTTCTATGTTAAGTACAAATCAGATGTCAGGAAGCATTCAAAGTTAAACTACTCCTATAGCAAAGCTACATTAATATATGTATGTTTTAAAATCCTCAATTATACCATTATACACTATTTTACCATTTTCAGTTCTCTAGCTTATTTTGCTGTCATTTTGTTCTGTGCGCGTACAGATCCTAGCAGATAAGAATCTTCAAAATACCTGCAGCCACTTTCCCCAGTGCAACTGAGCATTTCACCACTTGCATCAAAACATATGATATGAGCATTACTTGATTTACTTGCGATAGATTAGGTCTGTGTAGAATGTTATTCTATGGCTAAGATGAGGGCAGGGTTCTTTACCTTAAAGAATGGTAAAAGAGCAAAAAAAAAGCATCTCTTGCCCCAGCTATTACTAAACAACCCTACTCTCAGAGGCATCTTTATCTCCTCCCACCCAACTTGTATGAAGAGTTGTGTGTATATAATCATGGACTCCACTCATGAAATACTTTTCTCCTCCAGAACACCTTGAGTTGGCTTACGATGGACTGTATTTTGCAAGAGCTTTGTGTCTCCAGATGATACTCTTTATTGCTCCAGTTATAAGCATCTACCTAATTTGTGAATTCCCTTTTTAAAGGGAAAGAGAATTAGCATATATCACCTACAGAGTATTATTTTGCTCCCCATATGTTGCATGGTACACCATGGCAGCAATAACATGACATTTGACAAACATCTTCACTCCCAAGTCTGTCCAACTCACAAGCATTCTTCAGCAGCAACCCATCAATGGTCTGGACTGGGAGCTGCTCTCTACAGATAATGACTGTGATATTCGTACCTCTTGATTTTACCCTCTGTGGAATACATCCAGGTATTCACAAAGTCTCTCATCTGCCCTGTATTACGATGTCTAAGACTTTCACAGATTTCGAGTAAATGCCCTGCAGCCATACTAGCACCCCTTTGGCTACGATTCCTACATAACTCATGAACCTGCCTCCCCAGAAATAGTCCACTTGTAAAGGGCTGAGGCTCAGCTCAGAGCCTGCCCCTTGAAGGACTACACACCATCAGTCTTTCCTTTCACATATGACTCTGCTGCAAGCTACTTTGTGAATGACAGGCCAAGCCAAAGCAAATTACTACTATTTTTTTTTTTTTCCCCTTTCGCTCCAGTTTTGCTCAGTATTCAGATTTCATGTAGGGCCTCACAAGGACAGACACCAAGGTCTTCAGCAGTCATGCAGTGATCACTACCTAACAGGACATGCCAAGGCACATGGAAACATACACAAAGGTACAGCTATTCCCAACTGCTCATTAAAGATCTTCCCTCAAGTGCAAAAGGAAAGGGCAGACCATCTTCATCTTAGTGTGCTATTCAAACACTCTCTCCAGCAGTTAAAATGAAGCTTGCACCAAAAGGAATATTCAAGGACAGGGAAAATAAAGTGCTACTACCATTGAACAAAGCTGTTGTGAGACCTCCTCGGAAACACTGGGTCCTATTCTGCACACCTGTGTTACAAGAGGCCATCTCTTCCCTGCTGCAGGTGTTGAATTCTGAGATCCTGTTTATCATGTTTTATGCAAGATCTTGGGTTTTAGTCTAGCAAGAACAAAAGTTCAGAAGAGATATGATTGCTAGCTATATCACCAAGGTAAATATCAGGGAGAAAGAAGCCTTTAAACTAAAGGACAATTTTGCACAAGGACAAGTAAGTATAAATTGACCATGAATAAATTTGATCTGGGAATTAGTAGAAGGTTTCTAACCATCAAAGGAGTGATGCTCTGGAACTGCTCTCCAACAAGGATAGTGAGAGCAAACGACCTAATTAGTTTAAAGATGAGGCTCAATAAACTTATGAAAGGGATTATGTGATGTGGCTGCCAGCAATAGCAGGGAACAGATCTTGATGATCCAGGTCCTCTCCAGTCCTTTGCTCTGAACTGCATCCTATCCACCTAAATTCTCTATGCAGTTTCAGTTTGCCAAGTTGCTCTTCCTTCCTAGTACTGAAACCACAGAGCAGTGTTTTACTAAGCACCACAGAGACTGTCCTGCTCCAAAGCAGGATTGGCTTCCCTTTGCAGAGGAGCAAATGAACTTATTTTTGTAAGAGAAAATGCTGACTCTTTGAACAGCATTTGAAATGCAGGAGGACTACTTCTATTGAAAACTTGGGCAAAGCACTACATTAACCTAAGAAATAATCCTACAAGCACAAGACTACCTTGATACTTAGTAAAAAATGTTCTTTTCCTTTGTTTGGAATGTATGGATAAGCTGTTACTTACGCAAACTGTATTTTTTGGTATACTTTGCAAATTGAGAGCACTGTCAGCCACACAGCAGTAGTAGCTGAAGTTCAGAACTGTCAGTTCACTGCAATCACAACAAAATGGAGCTTGAGGGGTCAGTTATCCAACCAGCTACCAAAATGCCTGGCACAAAAATCACTCCTAATGTTTTTGTCTTACCAGTTCCTAGAAACCTAAGATAAAACACATTTCTTTGAATCTATGCAAGATATTACCTTGATCTCAGTCCTAATGAGCATCAAAACTGGCATGTGGAGATGACCTAGAATTCAGTCATTCCTCATTTTACAGCAACAGACACTCATATTGTGTTTCCACAAAGTTAAAGTCATCCCAGGATTGTCCCAAGAGCAATTAGCAAAAAGTCTTAATTTTAGCCACTATTTTAAAATAACTGACAAAGATCAGCATGTTGATATGCAACATAGTCTCAATAAACAGCAAAAGAAAGTGCCTTCTGATAAGAACATGGAGCAAGGTCTTAGATTTGCTAAACAATTCAGAGAGCATCTGCCTGGACAGTTCAGTATTTCCATGTTGTAAATTAGATCAATGGACTGGCGGCCATTAAAACTAGGGGGACAGACTACCTAGGACACAAGGAATTCCTAAAAACTCTCCCACTTCTATCATTGCCAGAAAATGAAAAATTAGCTGCATGGAGAAGGTCAGGGGTGTCAGTCCTCATCTCAGCCTTCCCTTAACATACCCTTTTCTCCATGCAGAAAGGCAATAACTATGAGCGTGGTGTATTAAAAATCCTGAACCACAGGGATTTTTGTCATACTGGAAGAGACCTTTGCATTTCCTTTCTTTTTGTTCTGAACTAGCCTTATAGACAAAGGAGAAATTACTATCCCCATTTCACAGATGTTTAAACAATGTAAAAAAAGAGCAGACTGCCCTTCTACTCTTCATCTAAATAGGTCAGGGTTGTTTACCCAGGATTCTAAGTTAAAGACATTATTTTGCCTCTTTCAACTTCTCCCAACTTGTCCACAGTGCATTTTACCTTCTCTCAACTTAGTCCATAAAGTGATTTGGGATCTTCTCTGGAATGGAGGAGGCTCTACAACTACAAGCTGTTATAGCAACCAGTCTGCCTACTGCTCTCCTGGGTTCCTGCATTATGCAGAGCTTGGTGTTCTCACTCTCTGCTTCAGGATTTGGTGCAACGCTCAGAAAACACTGAGGATTAGAGATCACACATTTAAAAAGTAAAAAATTCTTAAGATGAGCTTCAAAAATTTAAACTTTTCCAAAGCTGAACCTTCTTAGGAAGAGGAGTTTTGATGCCAGAAGTGATACAGAGGTGTAGGAGAGGCAGAGACAGCAAGAAGGAAGTTAGCCAGAATGGTCAAGTGACAGATATTAGTTTCTTCCCTTCTCATCAGCCCTGCATTAACTTTACCTATCGAGAAGGGAGAAATAGGTTCTTAGGTAACATCTTCAGGATGCCCAATGAGCCCCTGTCCAGCAGCTCAACCAAGACTCTGGTTTTGGCAGTGAAACAGGGAAATGCTTGAATGGTTCTTGAACATTTAAAACGCTCTGTGAAGGATAAACAGATTCTCCCTCTATCCACTTCTGCACTGAAATGTTTTTCTACATCTCTCTTACTTCTGTCATACAACATTCCTCTGAGATTTTAAAGTCAAGTCTGTTCCGAAATACTGGACCAACCCAAGAAAGCATGTTCATTAAGTCTGTGAGAAGGAATAAGTGGTAGAAAGCATATCCAATCCCCCCGAGCTTATAATTTTATGCCAATACCATAAACAAATATGTCAAAAATATTTAAATTATTGCACAGTCACATTCTATGAAGTTCAATGTTTCTGTGAAAGAATTTGTGTACTTAAAACTAAGCTTTTGGGACCAAGACCATTGAATTTAGTGAAACTGAATGCCTTTACCAGAGGCTGCAGTTTTGCCTTTTCAGTGCCTAGGTTAGCAAACATGTGTATGATCAACTCCTTCCTTGCCTTCAATTCTACCCTGAGTGTTGTTCCTAGGGCCTTTGACTTCTGCTGCACAGACAGAAATTTGCTTAGGGTCACGTTGCTTACAGATCCTGTCTGCTTTGCAGCAGTAGATGTCAGAGTCTTTCAGGAAGGATTTGGCAGCATCTTCTCCCCTGTTTGATGTTGATCAACCAGCATGGCTACAGGAAACATTAAATAACAGAAAGGAACAGGCCAGACACAGAAGACGAGTCCCTCCACAACACAGGTAAGTGTGCACTTTGAACACAAAGCCTTTATTCCCTTCCTCTTCTTTCTGCCCCTTAGATCAAACACACCATGGGCTTGCATATGCCTTGCATTGATGGCCAGCAGGTTGGGATTCAAGCGCAGGCTTAGATCCAGGTTTCTTGCTCAGTGCAGAGAGACCCTGAGGCATTTGAGAAGCCTGCAGTAACACAAATCCTCCTGCTTCCAGCACAGAATATAGACAAAGCAACAATGAATCCAGGTGGGGAGTAGTTGGCCTTGTTACAAAGTATGGGGAGTAAGAACAAAACTAGACTCTGGACCTACTGAAAGTTTGGCTCTAGTCCTCCGTGGCTTTATTTCTACTGCAGCTACAAATGTGTGAGTCTACAATTTAGTAATAATGTACTTCTTGACTGACCTTTCCTGGCAAGTTAATGACAGGAGAGAGTAATAAGGACATGCTTTTTAATCTAACGTCAGTCAATAATAGTATACAACTAATAGACTTAGACATCATACATTCAATAATTGTTTTTACTTAAAGCCCTATAGTTTGCCCACTGAGACACAGCATGTCAGCAGCAGTCACTGACTATTGATAGGCACCAGCAAGACATTTATTCATACCTTTCTGGCTAGTTTACCTTGTCCTGGAGCATCCATCACTTGAGTACCTAAGTGCTGATATATACATTCATCTATGCACACACGTTTTGGCTCAGCTGCTGCAGAAGCTGGGATCATTGCACATTTCTCAATAGAAAGCCAGCTCTCCCCTATATGCACAGCAATTCATTTCACTCCATTGCCAGAGGAGTTTATTTATATCTTCTAACATCTAAAAGGCCCAACCAGAACTGGTACTTTCTCCATGCTAAGTGGAGGATGCAGACTTGGGGCCACATTCAGAGACTCTTAACACAAAGTTTATTCCTCTATCACCTTTCAGAGGATAGCTGTGATGTTCAAGTGGGAGACAGTGAGTAAGGAACACGTGAGACTTTACTAGAATTGGGAAGTAGCATTAGACTTCAGGTCAAACCCAAGAAGATGAGGGATCCCTGCACCTGTTAACACTGAGGCATGAACAGGATGTCCCACCCAAGGTCACTCACGAGGGAACAGGGCCCCAATTTGCTGTCACATCACAGTGAACCAAAGTACCTCTCAGCTTTTGTTGCCCTTCAAGCATGAGTCTCTTTGGAGAACAAAGAGGAGATTATTGGGGGTTCAATTAGTACTGAAGTATCTGGAATGACAATTAACTTTTTTCATATTAGCATTATTATTCTCTTTTGTAGGGGGCAGGAGAGCCACGTTAATAGTTAGTTATTTGAGAAAGTAGCTGCCCCAGGGTTAAACTGCTAGAGACACCCCTCGTCGTTACTTGTTCTCCTTTTTTCAAAGGAAGGATTAGGATCATCTCATTTTACATGGGAAAGATGAATGACCCAGTCCACGGGCAAGGTCTAAATTGCAGCCCTTTGCATGCTGAAGTCCTCTACCACTTACTCCTGTCACAAACAGCACCCTGCAATCCATTTAGTTTCATTTACAGCAGATTAATTTCTCTCTGACCTTTGGCTCCGCTGTCAAACAGACCTGAGACAGACAAGAGCTTAGGCACAGCAAGTGCATTTGATGATGTCAATCACCAGACCTTAGAGATGCTCTTAACTTTGCTTGTGTTTGCCCTGGCACAAAAAAACCTTCCCTTTCCTCATCTAGAAGAAACAGGGTCTGCGACCACCCGAACTTTGGTACTGCTAAACAAGTCCTGCTTAGCCCCCTTAACTACCTGTAAACAGAGATGAAAGGCAAATATTTTACTTATTTTAAACTTACTTTCAAATCTCACTCCGCTCCTCATCCATCAATTAGATTTATTTTCTTTAGGTTAAGCTTTAAAGGCAAATTCCTTAACAGAGGGGTCATACTGCTCAGATTGCTACTCTAGCAATTTTACTGCGTTCCTGCCATTTGCATGTCATTACCCACCGTACCTCACAGCATCATTACTCGGCTTTTAAGGCTCCAGCTCTCTTTAAGGGAACAGCAAGCTACGTACATTCTGTAAGGAAAAGAGCAGCAAATTCCACTACTGTCTTATTCCCCATCAGGAGGAGAAAGCGATTTCTCCCATTCTCCTCCACTGAAAGGAAATTCTTTAGCCGAATGTACATCCAGAATCAAGACTACTATCTAGAAGAGAAGGCAGCCAACCATCTTCCCAATATGCTCAAATTCTGTGACTAGAAGCTAGAAGCCACATTTGGCTTCCATCCAGAGGGAAAAGAAACCCGCCATGGCAAGCAGAGCTCTTCCCACTGTTGGACGGAGACAGCAAGACCACAAGAAAGGGCAGACAGTCAAGCACGCAGCATGCTCGGGCGCATCCCGTAGGACGTCACTCCCACCCCAGCAGAGCTCAGGAGCACGACAGCAACTGGATGCTCGCCCTGTCCAGGATGGCACCACCTGGCAGAGCCGCAGGATCTCCTGTCACTTTGCCCCGTGACCAGCCCCCTCCCGCAGCACTGCACAAGTCCTTAGGCTTTCTTTCTCTCCACCATAAATTTTTCATGGGGACTTGAAGCTTTACTGCAGAGCGTTAGACATTTCCATTAAAGAGAACACCCTGAGTAGAATCAGAAAGTGTCTTTTCAGTCTCTGCTCAGGAAGTTGGCAATTGCCTATGAAAAATGATTTTCCAGAGTGCACCCAGCCCTTCTTCCGGGAGCCATATGGTAAGAAAAAACCCACCCACTTCATAATCCAAAGGACCCAGAAAAGAGGGTTTTTTTGGGGGGGAAGACTGTCATTCTTCCTTCCTCACAACTGAAAAAAAAAAAAAATCCATTACCAAAAGATTTTTTTTTTCTCCAGAACACCACAATAAAGGGAAATCTACATTTTTTCCCATTGTGTTTCTCTAAAATAACGATTGATCTGCTGAAGAAGATATCAGACCCTCCACTTCCTACAGGAGAACTTCAAAGTATTTGTATATTGGTAATTCTTACCTTCCATTTAAACACACTTATTCTTGTTACAGCTGTGAGTCAACCCAAAGCCACAGCAAGAGCAGTCTTTCTGCCATGGATCTATTGCGGTAACTAGTCACGTCACCTCACATTTTCAACCTTTTTTGCTTGCTTTCCTTGTCTTTTCAATTTAAACAATTATTTTATAATGATTTTTTTCAGTAGCTAGTACAGTGGGCCCAATTATTTCAGGTGATGCATTATTAAAACAAATAATAAGTTAGAACATTAAAAAGTAAATATGAAGCAGAAAACCTTTTCTTGAGTTCTTTCATATAAGATATTATTTTGTTTTATTCAGAATGTCTGATTAGATTGGGGTTCAAGAAACATTATTAGCTTTCATTTGGGATTGCTTCTTTAATTTAAAAGCAACTTTTCCAGAGACAGAATCCAATTATTTCAAACACTGTCAATACCTTTCTACCTTCCCACATCAGGTTCCTGTGTGCAGCAGAGAAGCTTTCTTCGTTTTAAGTGTTTTGATCTCCTTAGACAAAAGACCCTGCACGAATCCGCATGGTTATTATTAACAGCACTGTGTAATGTTGTATGCCTGCGAATTTATATGCATGACACTCTAGGCATATGAATTCGTGCAGAAACACAGATATGCAGCATTATACAAAAACACCAATGCTTAGCGCTTACACAGGGTCTTTTATTCAAAGATTTTGAAAAGCTCTCCGAAGCTAAAGGAAGCCTCAGAGCACGCAGTACCAGATGGAAAGAGAGGAGCCAAGGAGCCCTGTGCCCAGCGCTCACCACCAGGTCATGTTCAACCATCTCACCTAACAACTCACGCGTTAGGGTTGCCTCCTGCTTGAGCCAGGAGGACATTTCTCAAGTGCGGGTATCAGAACAGAAAAGGCTCCGTGTTTAGAAAGTTCACCTACTGTCTGCCTACCCAGATGCTGTCTCATCTGTTCCAGCTCTTCTGACCACAGCAAGTATCTTCTTCTTCTCCCCCAGTTCACATATGCCCAGACTCCCCAGTTCCCAATGCTCAGAACAGGGCTCACAAAACCAGTCTCAAACCGAGGCATGTGTTTATGCACTGCTCCTTTTACAAGGCCCTAAAAAAGCAAAACAAGAAGTTGCTGTGACAAACCCATGTGTCCCCCTCCCCATGCCCCCACCCTTTCTCGCACAGCTCTTCCAAAAGCAGCAGATGCACAAGTGCCATAATGCGACAGGGGGATTTGCTTGGGGAAAGATGTTTTATTTTTAAATGGCTGAATACATTGGAGGGTAAAAGCTTGCCTACGCCACCAACACATGCCTGCCTCTTACTGTCATCCTGGGGTTTAGGCAGCCTAATTTATAAACCGCTTCAGTTTTCTGTCCGCCCAGGTTGGGTCTTCATCTTTGTGGTGGCTGCTTTCCTGTTCTCCCAGAGATTGGCTGTGTCCCATGGCACAGAGCTTAGAGGACAGAAGTGGGAGCAGAATTCAGGAAGGGAAAATTTTCCTTCACATGAATGGTTAGGAGAGAAGTGAAATTACCCTACTCGGGTTTGTTCTTTTGGATTTGGCTGAGCCAAGAGCTTTCTCAATTTAATTGTTTGAATAATTGTCCCTCATCTCTCCCCATCTCCAGTTGGAAAAACACAGTGCAAAAATCACCTCTATTAAAAGTTATAAAAGCAGGTTTTTGCATGCTAGATGTCTCACATATATGCAACAAGAGGTCAGCCGTCTCCTCCAATGCTATCATCCCGAGGTAAGAACTGACCAGGAAGTTATCAGGAAGTTTTATTATTCCCTAGAGGTATTTACCTAGAAATTGGATCAATGTCTCCTGGTGCTGCCCTCCTCCCAGTAAAAGAAAAATATATATATATCCTAACCAACATTTCAGCTCTTGAAGTTGAAAGCCAATGTCCTGTCTCACTTCTACCCCATGAAGAGACCATGCAGGATGGACTCGCTATATCCTGCAGAAGCTATTTGCAAACAGAGTGTTACCCAGCTCCTTCCCTTCTCCAAGGGCAATCAAACCTCCACATCAAATGCAAAAGTCCTGCTGCCTGCAGGAGGACTAGTCTGGACTAGTCCTGGACAAGTCACTGCTCACCTGGTGCTTTCATGACCACCCTCTGCGGCCCTTTCCCGATCCACAACCTGCACTCTCCGTACTGCTGCTACTGCCATGAGTGTTTTGA
>JAWLRI010000948.1:1295555-1307343 GCA_034781795.1 Crypturellus tataupa | reverse complement strand
GGGGTTTGCCCAGGGAAAGATGTTTTATTTTTAACTGGCCTAATACATCGGAGGGTAAAAGCGCCACCAACACATGCCTGCCTCTTACTGTCATCCTGGGGCTTATGCAACCTATTTTATAAACTGCTTCAGTTTTCTGTCCGCCCAGGTTGGGTCTTCATCTTTGTGGTGGCTACTTTCCTGTTCTCCCAGAGATTGGCAGTGTCCCATGGCACAGAGCTTAGAGGACAGAAGTGGGAGCAGAATTCAGGAAGGGAAAAATTTCCTTCACATGAATGGTTAGGAAAGAAGTGAAATTACCCTACTCAGATTTGTTCTTTTGGATGTGGCTGAGCCAAGAGCTTTCTCAGTTTAATTGTTTGAATAGTTGTCCCTCATGTCTCCCCGTCTCCAGTTGGAAAAACACAGTGCACAAATTGCCTATATTAAAAGTTATAAAAGCAGGGGTTTTTTTGCATGTTAGATGCCTCACACACATGATAAGAGGTCAGTCAGCTCCTCTAATGCTATCATCTCGAGGTAAGAACTGGCTACTTATCAGGAAAATTTATTATTCCCAGACCTGCTTACCTGGAAATTGGATCAGTGTCTCCTGGTGTTGCTCTCCTCCCAGCAAAAGAAATATATATATATATATATATCCTGACTAACAGTTCAGCGCTCTGAGTTGAAAGCCAGCGTCCCATCTCATCTCTACCCCATGAAGAAGCCATGCAAAATGAACTCGTTATATCCTGCAGAAGCCATTTGCAGACAGTGTATTACACAACTCCTTCCCTTCTCCAAGGGCAATCAAACCTCTGTACCAAATGCAAAACTCTTGCTGCCTGCAGGAAGACTAGTCACTGCTTACCTTGGTGCCTCTGGACTAGTCACTGCTCATCTTGGTGCTTTCACAACTACCCTCTGTGGCACTTCCCTGACCCACAACCTAAGCTCTCTGTACTGTTGCCACAAGAGTGTTTCGAGTCCTATCCAGCACCAGCCTCTGTTGCACCTAGATCCCTTCTGACATTTTCAGAGGAGATCTTGGTTTCTGAACTGTGGCAGATTTGGTAATTACATACATTTAGATAAAAAAGAGGGAATCGAGCAATTTTAAGGGTATGTGAAACTGGTCTTCTACCAAAGTGCTTTAATCTATAATGAACTCTTCCTTTTAAGCCACTTTGCAGACACTTTGGTCTGAACCCAATATCAATAATATAGGTTAAATTTCATATGCTTAACAATATTTAACCCTGGGACCTTTTCTTGGTCTGTTAAGCACCAGGCAGTACACCAGGCTGAGGTACTGGGATAGCAGGTAGGAGCTGGAAAGGCAGCCCATCCACAGTAACCAAAAAGGGAAAACCTTGACTTGTACAAGCTCATCACCACAAATAGTAATGAGAGGTATAGAAAGAGTTAAAACTTAAGCACGCAGTTTCAAGGCCACCAAAACCATAAAGTTTCCGCAAGACTGAAATAGAACAATAGGATAGGAACGCAGAAGTGGTAAAACTAGGATAACAGGATGCAGGTGCAAGGAAGTGATGTAGGAATAGCAAGAGTTACAAGCTAATGTTTGCTTCTGCTTTCTGCTTCTCGCTTCTGTAAATAGCTTGTTTTAACCCGCTTGCACAATGCAATGGACGGAAGGGTCTTGAAAGAATGGCAACGCACCAATCTGAAGTTAACCTATAGACATATCCCCTTATAAGGAAATACTAATGTATATGTAACCATACCTCTGAAATGTATAAAAATTGAGCACACAGTAACGATGGGGTCCGTTGGTGGAACCCCTGTGTGGGATGAGCCCGGACCCCAGCTAGCTGGCAAACTCTTATTATCTTGCTGCTATTAAATTTGTGAATTGAATCGATGGTTGTTGTCTCCTTTCTTCTGTATTTGGAAAATGGACTTAACAGTAAGACAGACCTTCTCTTACCAGCTATTTGTAATCACATTGAAATAGTCAATAATTCCTCACTTACAGCAAGAATGTTAAATGCAGAAAGCAGCAGAATGTAAATTGAAATGGCTAATCCTTTTTAGGATGACCCATTAACAACAAAATATTAAAGGTGAATGGGAGAATGAGAAAAGACTTCATGGGTGAGTGCATTGGCCTTTTGCCTACGAGGAAAGGTCTGTACTCAAAGCTTCATTAGGTTACAAGCACAACTGGGTCACACAGGCCTAACAGACATTCCTGCATATCACAAAACCAATGATAAACTGCAAGGATAACCCAGGTTCAGACACATCCTGGGCTATAAGGGGACCCTGTTCAGTTCTTTCTCAGAAGCTGTGTGTGCCCAGGCACATGGCTTGGTTATTCAGTCCTGCCTCCCACCCACAAGAGGATAACAACTCCTGTTCATCAACTTGGTGCTGGAAGGATTAGTGTTGAACAAATGATGCTTGGGGGAGTGTCTTCATGGAAAAGAGAGGATACTACCAAGTGGAATGCCCTGCCTTACATCTGGAAACCTGATGTCACTGTATGTAGAGACTGGGACACTGCAGCTGAGTTGGAGTGCATGGAAAGTAGCAAGAGGGGATGTAGCTTCAGATGCAGCATTATTACACTTTTACCACATCTTCATTTAAAATCCTAGCAGAAAAGATTAAAACCCTAACAGAACAGTGTCAGCAGCAAAGCAGCTTAATAAGTATGCCCTGCTGATTTGGGACAGCAATCTCATTCCTTTGATACGTTTCAGAAGTTGGAAGTGTCCCATTTTAAACAGGATACCTCAAAGGCCCACAGACCAACTCTGAAGCTGCACGTGACAAATCTTCAGTGCCCTAGTTTAGCCTATCAAATTGAACACTGACATCACTACAAATGTTCTCTGCAGAGACAGTGGTTTGGTGCTGGAATGATATTTTGAATTGGATTGGTGAGATCCAAGGATGCTAAAGACAAAAAGCATAATCAGAGAAATGTATTAGAATGGGACCTTAGCAAACACCCCATGTCTGGTGCAGAAAAAGAAAGCATTTGACTTGGACAAAAATATGACTTATGAGGCTGTTCATTTCTACCCCTACTCCCACGTACCTGAAGGGAACAGAATTTAAGTGTCCCAGCTCTGTCTCTGTAAGTGATTTGACAATTTGTTTTCTGTGCTGCCGCCACAGTCACCCAAAATAGGTAAAATATTTCATTTTGGAAAGGAAAACATTTATATGAGGACTTGACCTTTAACTCAAGGTCAGAAGCTCCCCAGGTAGGAGGCAAGACTGATGAGAGTTTCAGCAGAGTCTAGAAATCTTGCAGAGTAATTACTGTCTCCATGGCAACAAAACACTGACATGGGAAGAGGAAGGGGGAAAGGGAAGGAAGGGGCTACAGACCTAAAACGCACACTGGTTCCCACCTACGTGCTCCATGCAGCTGTTATGGAGGCCCTGGTCCTTGAGGTGACAAGGGCTGTTGGACAGCCTAGATGAATGGCCTCTCCCCTAGGCCAAATGGGAGAGCTGGCATGGAGGCACATTTGGGATCCCCACTGCAAGGCAAGGGCCCCAGGGGTGACACCAGATGGGAGCAGCATCCACATGAGCTCCCTGCCAAAGCCTTCAACAAGAAGATACATCCAGAGTAGCTGCTACAAGGTCTGGAGACCTCAGACCTCCAAAGGAGGAAAAACCTGGAAACAAAGTACAAGTTTTTCATCACAACAGCTCTAGAGCATTCTATGAGGTGAGGTGAAAAAAAAAAAAAAAAAACTTGCAAAAAAAAAAGCAAAGAAAAGAGAATCAGCCGACCATCTCTTATTCCACCCAATAAGCTGGGAAGATGGAGTGGTTTCCAGAAGCCTTCCCATAAAGTGACAGATTCTAGCCAGGAATTTCCACAGCACAGAGTGGATTCAGCAAGTCATTAAGACAGGGAGGAAAACTAAAGCCCCTCAAAACCAGCGCATGAGCATCATCTTTGATCTGAATTAGCTCACACCAGGCAGAGAAGCGGTGTAGGGGCTGCTCTAACTCTGAAGGTTTTCACCATGCAGGAAAAACCCATCTACCATAAAGCAAAGTTAAAATCAGGCCTTACATGACACGCTGTGTTCAAGGCTCTTAACCCAAATTCCTTGCTAATGGATGGAAGTGCTTTGGAGGAGAAAAGGAGGTGGGGGAGAAGGGAAAGGAAACTCTCTTCCTCATTTTAACACAGAGGAGATAGATAATATTTTTCATCTTAGTGCTAAGCAACAAATGTTTCCTTCCCTTCCATTTAAGGTTTGTGTTTAAAACCTTTTTCTCCTCTTTACTCCTTTTTCTTCTCCCCTTCCTTCCATTTACTTACAAAAGCTGTTCCATTCAGATTAATTGGAACAGATGGAAATATAGAAAGTTCCTTTTAAAAATATAAATAAATTATATATACACACTCTTATATTATGATCCAGAGAGAGGAAGAAAACCATTAAAATCGCTAAGAGCAGAGAATAAGAGCTAGCACTCATTGTTCTGATGCTGAATTCTAATTTTAGATGTGTTTACAAATGTGCTTCTCAAAAAATTACAGAAACTGCAGGTCTATAATATATGCTTTTGCTTTTCTTACTGCTAATGCTGTTTCTTGGGAGCTAGCAATTGAAATCTTCACATAAAGCAATTCTGGCCGTCAGAAATGGGGAAAAGGTAGTCTATGAAGTTGACACGCAACACACAAACACACTTTCCCTCTACGCAAACAACTTCTTCCACTTTCCTTCCACCCCCTTCTTTTGACCCAGGTGCATTTACTTTTTTCCTTTATATTTTTTGCATCTGAATTTAGTGCTTCTAACAAGTGACAGCTACTGTATTGACAGCCTGAGAGAATTACATCCTTTTTATCCAGAAAACATGGAACCATGTCTGCCTCTCTTGGAAGTCCCACTAGCTCTCAGACAGCATTTTTTCCTCAGTAAATCTGAAGGTTCTTAAGGAGGTCAGTGTCATTATTACCACTTCCTGATGAGGAGACAGAGGCTTGCAGGAATGAGAAACAATTTGCCCAAGGCCAAGCAACTGGAGTAGCAACATTGCATGTGCAACCCACCTGCACTGTCTGCTGTCCCACTCATCCACCCCTTCCCTGCATAGTAGAAAGCAACAAATTTCCTTCAGTTCTTACTCCAAACAGTTCACCTTGAGGTCAGATGAACACACCGAGGGCTATTTAAGCTGCCAGGAGCCACTGGAGCTGTCAAGGGTTTTTTGTCCCTACTCACCATAAATAGTGCAACACACTCCCACTCATTTCCTGTAGGCCATCAAGGCTTCAATTAATAATACTAATGCCATAACAAATAACTCCAATGTTACCTCTTTTTCAGGAATCCACATTTGCAGACAAAAAAATGTGTGCAAAGTTTACCTGCAGACCAACTCCCAGTATCATTGGAGCATGAGGACCTCCAACCAGGAACATAATTCCTCAGAGATGCTGCACAGAGTCAGAGAATCATTATGGGTGGAAAAGGCCTTTAGGATGGAAAGCAGAGCAGAAGGTTTTATTTTTCACATTAAGAAGTTCAGATGAGATGAATTTAATTCACCAATTACTTAACTGGTAAGAACTCTACAATTAACAGCATTCTCTTTTCATCAGTCCTGTTATCTGTGGTGATATATGAGTAAAGATAGCCAAAACTTAAAACCACTGTTCAGAAATGAAACATATGAGAAATGGCAGTGGGGAAAAAATAAATAAATAAAAAGAATCAAGGTTTGGCCTTGTTCAGGCTGCTTTGTTCACGTGAAGGTGCTTGATATCTTTCCACGTGTACGGCATTATAAAAGAGCATGAGGCTTCCCTCACTGTATGGTCACTTTGATTAGAAGTTGCTAGGAAATATGCACTTTACACAGATGGAAAGAGAAGAAAAGGCTGAACTTTATACGTAGTTATTAGCACTCTCTCAGTGAGCTTATTTTCACCCACAGTTTTCCAAGCAAGAAAATAGGGACTCAGAGCTGATGGAACATCCTGACATACCTGAATCCTGCAAGACTGATGGGCTGAACTAGAGGGGTCTTCTCCAGATGACCCAAACTGAGGGCCAACTGACAGGAGTCCAAGAACTTTGTTAACGATCAGACATTACCTGGATGTCCAAGGAAATACAGGTTTATGGATCTTCCTGAAAGACCTAGCAAATTTGAACTTTTTTGATATAGAGAAGCAGGAGGGCAAAATTTCATCCTTCCCCTCTACCTCTCTAACCCCACTGCCTACCACAGAAACAAGAGTTGTTTTTATTTCCTCCTTGCCCCTCAAAGTGAATGTTTCAGCCTCCACTTTAAAAAAAAATCAATATGAGCAAAGCAAAATTCTCAGAATATGACTGATGCCTCCCCACCCTTTCAGTTCTTTATATAGACCTTTGAATTTTTTCTACCAATTCTACACCTCTCCCTTGGGTTTTCTGTCACTCTCTCTGAGCTTGCATCATTAGGTAGTTTCCTGGCAAGGGGAGATGAGAGGGATGAGTGTAAATTTGCATCCCCTTGATGCCAACCTAAACCAACCCTCTCCCTCCTTGAAGCTGTGCCAGTCAAACATGGTACAAGATGAATACCACGCTGCCTGCTGATGTAGAAGATCAGGGTTCAATTCCCATCTTTGGCACAAGCTTCCCAGGTGACAAGCAGTTCCTATTTTCCCTCTGCCTGTTAAACAAGCACAGCATTTCATTTTACCCCACAGGCAGCTGGAGAGGATAAAACTCCATAATCTTTAAGTGGTTTGCACTCAAAACTGGTAGAAATTTTCCATTAGAAGTGTTTTAGAACTTGGGGAAACAATTTTGCTCCCCAGTGTAAAACACATTCAATTTGAGGGTGACTCCACAAAGAAAGGAAAAATTCCAGCAAAAAGTCCCCCAAAATAATATTTTCTCCTCCTCTATATTTAAAAAAAAAAAAAAAAAAACCTAAAATCAAGTACTATTAAAAAAGGCACGATCACAAGTTTATTGTTGCTGTCTGTGTTTAAGAGGGAGGAAGATAGAAAAAAAAATCCTATGTATTTTGGCCATTTTCCTTACACAGGTAAAAGCCACCCCAAGAGCCTGGCTCTCCTGAGAGATACCACAAGACCAGTACTGTTTTTCCACGCTGCTCATGAACAGTACAGTGGAACGAACGGGAGAAGAGTGAAAACCTTTTCATCTAAATAGGTACAGGCAGCCCACGAAGCCTTGAGTTAGAGTACCAGGTGAGTAACTAGAAGAGACAGAAAAGAATGTAATTTCACGCAGAGGCAGATCATTCTAATCAGACAGTCAATTTAAAGATACATTTTGTCTTTTTTCATTATTGGGAATGAACATATAGCACAAAGGTAACAAAACCATGCGTCTCCCCACCGCAATTACCTGCGCACAAGCTCTAAAAGAACTGAAAGCATGAGAGAAATTTTGGCATGTTTTATTTTGGACCATCAGGCAGCAGTTTGTACTGATAGATGTATTTTTGAGAGCATACAGCTGCCTTATTCACTAATTAAGGCTTCTCAGAGTGTAATGAAAAACTGTGTGATTTCACTGTATGGCAAATGGCCAGCACAATTTGTTCCAGATACACAAAAGAGATTTGAGTTGCAGATTATCTGGGTATGGGTAGGGTGAGTTTCATGCAGGTGTGCAGAAGAGGCAGGGGAAAGACGGTTGGCACCATATTCCCAGCGCACTTGCAAATTGTACCACTGGAATTTCTTCCAGTAACAAAACTCCATTGCTGATATTTACAGGTTGTTCCAGTATAACAAATGTTACCTGAGCAGTAAACAGTATATGTGATACGTACCTGGTAACACTAGAGGGAGCTTGCAGAAGAGGAGGAGGAAGAGGAAGAGCTGTTATATTTTTGTTTAAACTGGTAATTTAGAGTAACCTTCCTTATAACATGTCAAACAAAGCATAAACCCAACAGGATTCCCACTTTCCATTCCTTCCCTTCTTGACATGCACTGACTGTGTGAAAGCCCATAACACTTAAAAATCTTTTGTTCTTAGTACCATAAACAGCAGAAAGAGCCTCTCTTTCACATTTTGAAAGAGGATGCCTGTAAAAGAGCTTAGGCTTGCTCAAAACTGAGCAGTGTTCATGCAACACATTTCAACAAAATAGGCTCTAGTTAATGGCTTGTGGATGAACATGTGTCTGAATGAAGCTGGTGTTTTAGCATAAAACCATGGTAAGAAGCCAAGAGCAAGAACCTCAAGAATTGCTGACAGGCTAAAAAGTATCAACTGTCCAAGAGCATCCATCCCGGAGCATCATTGCAGGGCATCACCCTGACCACACTGGCAGAAGCCCTGGGTCTGCAAAGAGTGATAAGTATGCATGCTATCAAATTTACATCAAGCAGACAACAACATGACCAAAAAATTGTACTAATCCAATGCTATCTGCCAAACTGAAATTTTGAACAGTTTGGATACCCAACTCCATGTCTACTGTATTATGAAGATGATCTCTATGACTATCAGCAGCTGGAATGTACAAAGTTTGCTTTCCTCAGCATTTGGAAGAAAGCCTCACTCTATCCCAGAGCTCCATAAATGGCACTTTTCCCGCCAATTTCTCTTCACCATAATCCAGATTATATCCCAAACCTCTAGTCAGAAACCATCATCTTTCAGACATTAAGAATATAGATCCATCGAGAGAAAACATAGCAGAGAACAGATTTCTGTTCACTGATGGAAATAAACATATTTTTTGAGAATAATCTTGGTATCAGGCACAGTTTTGACAGTTTGGTCAGTACAAGTCGCTAAGTACACAACAAGAAATATTTTCTCAATAAGATAAGGAACAGGAAACCCCTTAGCAGGTTCACTTAAATTTTACAGAGAGTAGCTGAGCTGACATGGATCTAGATGTTTAACTACAGTTCTGGAAATCATTAAGCACTGTTTTTTTCCAGAGGAAAATAATTTTATCCTGAACATTTTATCATACATTTATCGAACATTTATTGGATACATAAATCAAGCAACCCCCATTCCCTCTAAAGACACCTCCTGCTCTTAACAGATAGAGGGCAAATATGGGGGCTTTTCTTTTAGTAAGGTTGTTTTTGTTTTTTTTTTCTAAACCTTAAAAATTTTTTTTAAAGTTTTCAAGTTTCTTGTGATGAGATGCTTTTCAAACTAAATATTTTTATTAGATAAAAGTCCCATTAGAATTAGCAATGCACTTTTGTTTCCTACAGTTTTCTCAGAAGAAAATTTACCATTTTCCTGCCTTCCCTAACTCCCAGTGAAATCCATCAGCTGTTCTGTTCCTCAACAAATCACAGCAATTAGCAAACAACACTGTACCACAAACATCTCTCAAGATTATCCAAGAAATACATCTAATGACAATATTCAGAACACTCATATCGTGAAGCTTTTAAAGCTTCAGTCATGGAAAACATTTAATCTGACTGAAAAAACAAACACTAGAGCCCAACACAAAGCAACATTAGCCAAATTGCAGAAGACTTCTACAGGAACAGACTGACATGGTCAGCACAGCAAGATAGGGAGGGAGGTTTAGTGGATGGATTGGTGTAAATTGCTATATGCAGACAGGACAAGACAGGCAAGAAGGTCCTATTCAAAATATGGAGCTCTACATGAGCCTGGCCTAGGTATCATGCCCCGATGAACTTGGGGAATTGGAAATCAGATTTCCCAGCTAAAAAAAGTAGCATTGCTTTTCAGAAGTGCTAAGCATAGAGATGACTCATTCATTTTGGTGGGATCTGCTATGCACTTGGTATCTCTGAAGGCCAGACCACACTGCCTGTAGAGCCTTCAAAGTCTACCTTTAGACCACTATATAAAAACAAGATACAGAAACCTCTATCTCTATGCCTGGAAGTACTATCTTTTAAAAAATAAGTGGAACTCACAGGGGGCCAAGCAGTGCTCCTGTTACTATAGATCCTTCTGCCCTCCTTGCAGAGGTAACATTCACTGTATTGCCCTGACAATGCAAAAAAAAAAAAAAAAAAAAATCTGGGAATTGACCAAAAACAGCTGAGAAGGCAGCATGGGCCTGCCTGAGTACAGGTTGATACACTTCATGGTCATGAAAGAACTACTAAAAAAGATCTCAATATTATGATGAGCCATAAACTATTTGCTCCTTTCCCAAGTCAGGACACATGCTGTTAGCTAGCAGCCAATATTTAAACATAATGTCCAACACAGGTGAAAAGCTGTTGTGCACCACCTCAGAGTTTCCCTATTTGGCAATCTCTGTACTAAGGCTGCCCCTTCTCACTACACTGCCTTCATCTTCATCCACAGCTCTAAAAAAAAGTCACTACTCTTGAATCAAGCACATATGTTGGTCTAACACCTAATATTTAGCTGTTACAGCACTGAAATATTAAAATATTGAAGATATCGCTACTGTTGACACTCCGCAATAAGCTAAGGATGCATTCATCTAAGTCTGGTTTTGTTCAGTAAACAGCTTGCCATTACCAATAGTGGTGAAAACAAAAAATATACTGCCTTGCCTAGCATTGCACTCCGTTATTGAAGAGTATTTGTCACCCATTTGTTTTTTACCTACCTGGACGAGATCTGGAGACATGGATTCATCCCACCTCACTTTAGATACATGACCACAGCACTTGCAGAGCATCATAGCCCAGAGTTACTTATGCAGAGTGGGGTCTCTGGGGGGATGTTTTCAACCAAAGTCCTGCTGGGTCAAGTCCAGAGTCCATTTATCCCACTAAACTCTTTGTAGCAGAGGTCAATAATAGATACACTAAGTGAAAAAGCACAAGAACAGGACAAATATGTGATGCTGTCTTCCTGGCATACTTGTAAATTCTAGCTACCTGCATCTGAAAGAGCTTACTGACTCCAGGAGAGCAACTTTATATTAGAAGTCCTTGAGTAGGGTATGTGAACATTTGACCAGTCACTTGGAGTGCTGGGGGACTTTTGCCATGGTTAAAAGAGTTCTATGGTTTAACTACCCACTTTAAGCTTTTCAGTTCATTTTTGACTGGTGACCTAGTAATATAAGAACCAGACTAAATGAAGGCACTAAACAAAGAAGGAATTATTGTTTCCCAATTGTCTTCTCCAAAGATGAGATCTTTTAGATGTCTAATGCAACCTCCAACCCTGACATCTAATTGCCAGGCAGAGAAGTCTGAATGAATTTAGGCATTCTGCCTCTGCTGTTCTGTGCACCCTTTTCCTCGCTCCCGTTCCTCACCTGTCTCTTTTGAGATCAAGAATCAAGAACCATTCAACTCTTCAGTCATCTTCAGGCAATGCCATTCTAATAGCTACTGTGAGAGCCAAACTCAGCTGAACAAGTGAGATGAACTTATGTCAGGGAGAGTAGCTAAGAGGAAATAGGACTCTCTTTGAAGCAAGTGCAAATAAACATTTTGAGGCAATGATATATAAACCATTGCCATAATATTGCCACTTGAAAATATTTGCAGTATGCTCTTACCCACTGCAAGATACAAGAAGGTAACAGTACCGAAAAAACCAGGGGAATCTCAGCCTCTGGCATGAGAAACAGAAGTGTAACACAACTAATATCGAAATACCCTAATAGCCTCTAGGTAACCCAGGTAAAAGCAGTACAACCACTTCTGACAAGGGAATCCACAAGCATTAGCCTTGTTTTGCTGGTGAGGGGAGCAGTGTCTTGTCCAAAGTCCTAGAGAAGCTAGGAAACAACTACAGACTCCTAATCCTCAGCTTGGTAGTTATCCACAGTCCAGGCATCTCCTTGCAGTCAGACTACTGCAACTACATGTCAG